>JAXDDX010000212.1:292500-624150 GCA_034670405.1 Hoplostethus atlanticus
GTTGACCAATGTTAAATGTTAATTTGGGCTTATTGTTTACCCAATTACCAGTTAATTTATTAAATTTATTAAAATCTTAAACAACAAAAACTGTTGTCAATGTGTCCAGAATAACTCGGCTCAGCAGTTCACGCCATCCGAGGAACGAGAGAGACTACTTCCGCGTACCCGCCGGATCAAGGAGCCATATTGGATTATGAAAAAGGCCAATGTAATAATGTAGTGATCTATTACATTCTATATACATTGACAACAGTTTTTGTAATGTTTAAGATGTTGTTTGATAAATTAACTGGTGATTGTTTAAATAAATCATTTTTTTCTGGCGCTGCTATAACCGCAGCTGAATCGATTCAGTTGCGTGTGCGAGTTGAATCAACTCACTCACTTAACTGATTCGGTCCTTTTGAACGATTTGTTCGCAAATCGGCCATCACTATTGCTAAATCCAATGCTCTTGGTGAATCACTTCGGAAATCGGTTTTGTTTCTTAACCGACAATGAAGAGTTGTTTGAAGAGTCGCCGTGGCAACCGGAAGTAAGACTTCCTCTAGGAAACTTTGTCATTGTGTTGTAAAAATCACTTTGTTCAAATCAACTCTGTTTGAATCTCCCATAATCCTCTTTGTATGTAAATGAGTTTCAATGACAGTGGGAAACTTCAGGGTTCTATTTGTCTATTTGTTTCTCTACTGCATGGTGATATATATATATATATAAAGCTAAATCTTTTTATGGTTGTAAGACAACACATACATTTGATAATAAGTCACATTGTTGTATAAGCAGTGCTTCTATGTGTTATGAGCTATGAGCTCTGTTTGCTAACGGTCCAGTTGCTAGCGTTAGCTCGCAAGCCAAATAGCCGAACGTTACTGTATTCTCCATAGAAGAGGTGAAGGCAGCTGATCAATTCGAGATCGCATTCAAATAAACCGATCATCAATTAATCAACTGATCATTAATTAGGTATATCTGCGGGAATGTGCAGAATCTGTACACGTTTACATTTGGTACACAAAAAAAAGACGGGACATCAGTGAGTCGTCCGCAGGGTGGGATCTCTCATCATGGCCACATTGTTTCTCAGGTGAATTAAAAGTGGAGTCAGGTTGGTGGAGGATTATGCGACTTGCTGTGCATCAGCACCGGCGGAGAGAATCTTTGCCGTCTCTCCTTGCTGGCAGAGGACCAGCTGTACAGATGGCCACCTCGGGTCGGGTGCATATTTAATGTAATTACATCTCTACTTTCCTTTACTCCCTCCCCTCTCTCTCTCGCTCTTTCTCTCTCTCTCTTGCCCCATCCTCCCTCTCCTTACTTCCTCTCCTCCCTCCCTCTCCCGTAGACAAGCTGTGCTTCAACAGTTTCTTCCATAATGAGGACATGCAGGAGATCACCAAGCACTTTGTGGTTTGCCACGTCGATGCCCCGGGACAGCAGATTGGAGCCTCGCAGTTGCCACAGGGGTACGACACACACACACACACACACACACACACACACACACACACAGTGTAAAGCAGTGACGTGTCAGGCTGAAGGTGTCCCATCTCTCTCCACAGGTACCAGTACCCCACCATGGACCAGTTGGCTGGGATGCTGCCCAGTGTTGTGCAGCACTTTGGGTTGGTTTTAAAATATTTCCTCATCACGAATCCGACATGGGTTAGTTGCAGTGTTAGTTGTCAATTACAAACAAACAGATACAAGGTGTTGCCAATGACAACAGCTTAAATTAAGAAGAACAATTTTTTTTGGTCAACTGCATATCGTGGATAGCGTGCGACCACATGAACCGTTTACCACGCGACACCATCTTTCTTTCTGTGAACCTAACGGACCAATGGGCTGTTTTTCCAGCTTCAAGAGCATCGTCGGGATCGGTGTCGGCGCTGGAGCTTACATCCTGGCCAAGTTCGCCGTAAGTGTCACATCCTACTGAACCCCCCTACTGAAGATTTATCATAGCAACTGTCCACCATTTCCCCCAGATTAACCAGATTAGAATGAGTCCTGGATGACTGATGAGATATCCAGTGGTCCCGTGTCTAAGGTTGCTCCTTTTGTGTTCTATTTAATTCCACTCTGTTCTCCAAACATTTCTAACTTATTCCTTCTAACTTTTCCATTCCATTTTAAACTTTATTCTACTCTGCTCTCACACCATGTGTTTTCTCTTTCTCAGCTGATCTTCCCTGACCTGGTGGAGGGTTTGGTCCTGCTCAACATCGACCCCAACGGGAAAGGCTGGATCGACTGGGCCGCCACCAAGGTGCCTTATTGATTATATTGTATGCTGTGAAGACAATACAAGGGCATGTCAATCTTTTCAAACTCTGTGGTACGATGATCATGTCGCCTCCTCTCCCCTAGCTGTCCGGTCTGACCAGCGCTCTGCCAGATACTGTGCTGCCGCATCTTTTCAGCCAGGTAAACTCAGAGTTTCTGTTCGTAGCACATCAGTCGCTATAGGAATGTTATAGTGGTGCCATAGCAGATACAAACTACCATAAAGTTTGATAAAGTCACAACTATGATTTATTTTTATTTTTTGGACATTGAACTTCCTAATTTTCCTGTTTCTCCCAGGTTATTTCCCACTTTTTTCTGTTTTCCTGATAGCAAATCAGATTTCATACTTCTGCCTGGAACAGAGTGTGAACTGTAGCCCAAACTGAGCAAATGTGTCCTTGCCCTCGGATCCAGGCTCATTAAAACTTGTACTCACTACTAGCAAACGACTAGTGCACTACCTGCAAGTACTAGTACTATAATTCTAGTGTGTGTGTATGTGTGTCGTGCACGTGCAGGAGGAGCTGATGAGCAACACAGAGCTGGTGCAGAGCTACCGGCAACAGATCAACAACACCATCAACCAGTTCAACCTGCAGCTCTTCTGGAACATGTATAACAGGTAGATCAGCACAAAAATACACACACACACACCTGATAATTATCTGTAAAAAAATATATTTTTTGCCACTGCCGGACAGGTGTTTCACCCCGTGCACACACACCTATCTGTGTATGACTGGTGGTGAATTGCAGTTTGTTTTACACCATGTGTTATTCCCGTCCAGCCGGAGGGACCTGGAGATGAACCGCAGCGGGACGGTGCTCAACGCCAAGACCCTGAAGTGAGTCCGTTAGGTTACTTGACCTAACCTGTATTTTTCAATAAAGCTTACTGTCCTGATGTTTAAATGCATAATACAATGGCAACGATACAACAGCGTGATTAAGCCGTTTACATGATTCTATAATGTGACACCTCCTCAAATAATCTGCTTTACATGTGACGTGTGGTTTATTGCCAGCATTCAAACAGAAATGACCAAAAGAAATCTGAAATCAAACTCTAGGTAATTTCAGCCATAATTTGTTTTTGGCGCGCAATTCTTTTTTTCTTCTTCTTCTAGATGCACGGTTTCTGTCTTCCTCCTGTCATAAAAAAATGGAGGCAGTTGCGGAATCTGTACGGGAACATTTTTGGCTCAGACTTTGAGTATTGCTTTGCTAAATCAGGAAGTGACAAATTGTAAAATCTTGACTTGATTTCAGTGAATTCAGAGAAAGTGGAGGTTGGGGGGGTAATTCATTAAATACACAAGGTTCCCCACATAAACACTAGTCTCGTGCATGAAAGGCTTACACTTGAAGAAATATTATGAAGGTGTACACATGTTCTGACTGGGCTCTGTTAAAGCCAGAAACATCAGAGTACACCGCATATGTTACTGCAATTTCATTTAAACCCACTAAGAGCATAATGGCACTAAGCTGGTACTGCATTTTTTTTTTTGTGTTCGACTAAATGCGGTTAGTGGTTTTCTACAGGGATAACAGCAACTTATCATACATAGGGAAATAAAATACCTCCAAAAGAAAATTGTTCACAACCGGTTATTAAAACAAACCGTATGATTTATCCACATTTACAACGTTAAATCCACTTACATCGAGCGACAGTCTACGTGCTGACCAGTGATGGTATTTCTGTAGGTGTCCTGTGATGCTGGTTGTGGGAGACAACGCCCCGGCCGAGGAGGGAGTGGTGAGTTCATACTCCTCTGTTTATCCCTGCCTACCTCTCCTTCACTAGCTTCCTCCCTGCCCTCCGTAGAAAGAGAGAGAAGGTGATCTGAACCAACTACAGGAAATGACCCCCAAAACGCAAGGGTATAAGGACATGGACGTTGACATCTGATAGCCAGCAGTTCCTCACTTTTTGTTAAAAGGTTACGATGTCATCAGGTAGAACTTTACTTTGTGTACTTTGTGTAAAGCCTAGCACAGCAAAATGAAGCGAGGGCAAAGTGCAGTCTGGACTGATGCTCATATTCAGATATTTCTTCATGTGGTCTTAACTGGTATGAACACCAGAGAAGGGACATTACAAGAGTGGACAAAAGAAAGAAAATTAGGTGTAGGTGTAATTGGACCCTTAGTTATACAAACCTTTCTCAAATGCAGAGCTGCTCTGGAGGCAGAAATAATAATAAGTTAGACATCAATGGGCAGAGCTAAAGAACCACAGTTTTTCTGGTTGAAGCCCAGTGAAAAAGGCAAGAGGTTAGCTAGAGAAGCTAGCTAATATTACGAAGACTAGCGCTCTGCTACTAACTGTAAAAAATCACTCTAGCCAAGTTATCTAGGTTAGCCTAGCTGACATTCCAAGTTCAAACTAGCCTCACTAGCCTACAGCTATCTACGTAAGCTAGTTAGCTAGCTGGTGGACCTTCCAAGATCATGAATGAATTAAAAAAATAAAACATTGCTTATACTTACTTTATACTGCCATTCAAGTTAGCTAACTTGCGCCCCGAAAAACTGTAGTTCCTTGGCTGAGCCCATTTTATTTATTTATTTTTTAATTTTCTACCCAATTTTGTATGGCCAATTCCCCCTGCCTAAGCAGTCCTGGTCGCTGCTCCACCCCCTCTGCCGGCCTGGGGAAGGTGTAGACTACCACATGCCTCCTCCGAAGTCGCCAGTCGCTTCTTTTCACCTGACAGCGAGGAGTTTCACGGGGAGGGCGTAACGCGTGCAGAGGAACACGTTATCCCCCCAGTTCCCCTCCCCGCTGAACAGGTGCCCCGACCAACCAGAGGAGGTGCTACTGCAGCGACCAGGACACGAGGCTTCCCACCCAGACACGGCCAATTGTGTCTGTAGGGACGCCCGACCAACGCTGAGGCGTTGGTAGGCAGTTGCTCTTGTAGCCGGTCCTAACCAGCCACACTGCGTTGTGTTCTGGTCCACGAATGATCACGATACACCACGACTTCTGGCGATCTTTTATTTCTGTAAATTTGTTTGACATAAAAACAAAAAGGTCCTCGTCACGTCTGGCACACACACTATTCAACCTCTCGTCAGATCAATGTAAACTGGCCTGAACAAATAAAATGTATTGAAAATACACAAAAGGTTGTATCAAGATTACATACAGTATATACCCCAAAAACAAGGATACAAACAAAAATAAGAAATGCAAAAGAAATACCATAACAATTATACTGTATGACTGTGCCTGTGTAACCATTCACATACCTGTAAATTTGTTTAACATAAAAACAAAAAGGTCCTCGCCACGTCTGGCACACACTCTATTCAACCTACGACAGGCAAAAATGACACGAAAATGCACACCCCTCAACTCGGTCAAACTCCGCAAAAAAATCTATAAAAACCTGTGAAACATACACTAAATAATTGTAGCATCAACCCACTACATCTTTCCAATAAAATATTCAAACATTATACACTCAAACACATTTTATTTCATGAACCATATAATCTCAGTGACGCTGCCCACACATATGTAACTCACCTCTCGTCAGATCAATGTAAACTGACAGGAGTCACGAGAGAGCGGAAATACCCTACGTCACCGGATGGCGCCAGAAAACAAAATAATAACACTCGTTTATAATAAAAACAAAGTGAGGGATTTTGGTAAAATAAAATACATAAATGAAAGAAAAACGGACTTTGGAAATAAAATATGTAAATAAAAAGAAATATAATAGAAAAATAAGGTAAGTCATTTTTCTCTCTGTTACACTTTGACCACTACACTACCCGGGCAATACGATTATTTGTGCTTCCAAGCAGCTCTGCCTCTGAGAAATGTTTCTGGAACTAAAATTCCAGTCTCCTAACCTCCCCTCCTCCCTCCCCTCTCCTCCCTCTGTGCTCTGTTCAGTGTTTTGTACTTGGCATGTAAACCCACTTAGCGACTGTTTGTCCTCATTCAGGAAAACAGAAACAGGTCAGCCAGCAGAGACCTGGTTCTCTCTCTAGACAACGCTACCTGGTCCCCTGAGGACAGTGTGTGTGTGTGTGCGTGTGTGTGTGCGTGTGCGTGTGTGTGTGCGTGCACTCTGCATATGTGTGCAGGCATGTGTGACCGTTCTCCAGGGGCCAGATGGCCTTGCTGTCTCTCTGGGGTTTCCTGGGTTGAAGTGGTCCAGATATTTATACCAGTGCCTAGTTAATCTGCAGCATGTTCCAGAGGTCAGGCCAAAATAATATCCCCCGTCAGATGGAGGAGGGATGGGAATGAGGGATGGAGGGAGGCAGCTAGAGGTGTTATAAAACCTCAGCTTCGAGGGAATCCAGGGAAAGAAAGATGGAGGGACTGAAGTGACGAAGAGATGAATGGAGAGAAGCAGTGAGAAAGAGAGAGAGAATGAGATGTAAAGTGAGGCTGTTTTAGTGGAAGTGACAGATCAAGGTCATGTTAATATTTAATATCCACTATATCCACTGATGCCACCGGTTTAGACATCAAATACGCTGCTTTACAGAGAGAGAGGGTGGGGCACAGTAGATATTCAAGTAAAATTCTGCATGAAATCTGTTTATTATCTGAGTAATCAATTTAAAAGACAAACTTAAAACTCCAAAGGCAGATCCCAACATAATACTTGAGCTGTCTAGACGTAGAGCCGATCTGTAAAAGATGAAACACAGCGTGAAACGGGAATAGCATATCAGCAGAGAGAGCAAAAAAACCCAAAACGTCTCTGCACACCAGATTGCCTAAATGTGTGTGCGCTTGAATGAGCGTGTGTGTTTTTGCATGCGTGTGTGTGTGTGTATCAGTTCACAACTGTCTGCTGTACTGTCTGCTGCATATACACACTGCGGCTGTGCACTCGCTTGCATGCTGGAGTGACTCATCTCTGCAGTGTACCGCAGTATCTGGGTCGCTCAGATCACACACACACACACACACACACACACATATTACACATAGTTATCACATTTCTTGTTACTGCAGACTTCATCTCAACCTATTGTTTTTGTCCTCAAGGTGGAGTGCAATTCCAAACTGGACCCAACCAACACCACCTTCCTGAAGGTATTTGTTTATTTCACCTCACCTGCAGCTACATCTATCAGTTCAGACAGCACGGCATCAGTTTACACATGGAAAAGTGGGTTTGATAATCAGTAAAGAATAAAACAATTCTTATATTGTCGTCTGTTGTCAGATGACATCCTCATACATCAATTTATCAGGAATTAAAGGTATAATCATTTTGGTAGATTATCCCATTGGTCAATTTTCCCGTTGAGTGATGTCATACTGATATTGATGTTTTTTTTTTAAAATCAAGAAATAGCTTTTCAATGAGTTTCATGCCAATAAAGAAACATTCATTCAGCTGAGTTAACGGCTGCTCTCTTGTCCCATGTCAGATGGCTGACTCCGGTGGACTGCCCCAGATCACACAGGTAACTGGCCAACAACAACATCTAGTAACTTGAACCACAGAACGTAAGGCTTTTGAGTTTAATATTTTGATTCGGTTGCCATCTCCAAACTGATTTCCATAAAGCCCCTTTTAAACCCTAGCCAGGCTGAAAAGTAGTCTCTACCGGAAAACAGTTGGGTAAAGTTTCCATCCCCAACCATACTACCACAAAACACAGTCTGCAACGCTCCCTCTTCAAAGATTTGTATAAAGATTCCCAATCCAGTCTGAAGAGAATTAATCCTATATGTTGCGTTCATGTACACGTCGAAAAACAAACATGGACATGATGAAGCATAAGGTCATTTATCGACTTTTAAAGTAATAAGCAATTTTCATGTAAATAAATGTCTTTCCTGGGAAAAAGTGACAGGAAGTGATGCATTTTACGTTACTGGTTCGTTTGGAATGAAGAGAGGAAGAACTGGGTAGTTAGCATGAGCAGCGATAGCCACCGTGACACAGAAACTCAAACTGCATCAACAGAAAGTCCAAGGAAAAAGGCAATCTGTATTTAACAGTTTGTAATAAAGGCATGCAAATAAAACCCCAACGTGTTGTTTCACAGCCTGGCAAGCTGACCGAGGCCTTCAAGTACTTCCTCCAGGGAATGGGCTACAGTAAGTATCCACAACTAAAACACAACTGACTACACAAATGCTAAGAAAATGCTTCAGAAACGGTATCACCTGTGCGTAGCTAGGATATTAGCAGTTTAGTGTGTTGCAGTGTAACATATCTAATACAGAGGGACGTGTGTTGTGTTAATCTCACCCTCTGTGTCTCCCTTGCCCCGTTCTCTCAGTTGCATATGTGAAGGATCGGAGGTTGAGCGGAGGGCCAGGTACTTCCTCCTTCCTGTTCACCTCTGACCTCTTGCTGCCCCTCCCGATGACATTTTGAATTGAATGATTTATTTTAGTTTTAATTTATTATGATGATTATTATTATTATTATTATTATTATTATTATAATATTTTGGGCTGTTATGAACTTTTTACTTTTGCTATCATGCCTGGTATTTTTTAATATCAAGGATTATTTTTTTTTCAAAAATAATTTTTCCATCTATGGAAAAATATACTGCCCTTAACACCCCCCCCCCCCCCCCCCCCCATTCTCTTGCCATTGCATTTCCGATGTTGCTCTTTGCATGGCCTTCAGCTAGCTTTGAACAACGCCTTGTAGACATAGTTCCAAGGCAAATCCACAATATCTAACTATTTAATTTTCTAACATTCCACTTCAGTTCAGGTATTACAGCAAGAAGAATGCTAATGGCTTGCGAATGCTAATACTCTAACACTAAGAGTAAATTGCCCCAACTGGTGACTGAATGTTGAGCTGAAAAGTAAAACTCTCTTCAAGTTTAACGTAGATTCTGCACTCTATTGCTGAGCCCCACCCGCAGTGTAATAAATACCAATACACAATTACAAATGATACCTTTTAACCTCAGAGATCTTCTCTAGTCCTCAGGCCTTGTGGGGGATTTGGTTTGCTCATCATACACAGAGCCTGTAGCCTAAATTAGAGCTTGACATTTGTGTTGGAACCAGAGACGACTGGTGATCGTAGGTTGTGTCAGGCTAAATATTTGGGGTTATGGGGGGCTATACTGATGTCAATATTTTTGATGTTGAAGCTGCCGTTATCTAATATTGTACGCCGATATTCTCTTTAAATTTTTCCATTTTTAGACCAAAAAAGTCGTCAGGGTGGAAAAGCCTCTGAAACAGCATTTAGACCATCACGGGAGACTAAAACTCTCCACTGAATTCAGGATTCAATGGTAGGGAAACTCTGGGAGACATTACTGGCTTTAAATTAATTAATTTACAAAAAAACATAACTGAACAATTAAATTAATAAATAATAATAAATGTCTTCATGTAGCTGTGGTCAGGGAAGAACTTCAATTCTGTCTGCAGTGGACAACATGACTGATATCCGATATTTAATAAAAAGCCACTATCCGATATATCAGAAAACTGATATATAGCTGTTAGCAATATAACTGTTAATAGCAATAGCATTACTAGCATTTCTAGTCAGGTTTTGCCTCACATAACTCATATAATGAGGCGGGGCTCAAACATTCGGGCCTGAGGGAAGATCTGCTCGGGGGTTTAGGGGGATTGTGCGTCATGTGCATGGTGCGTGGTTGAACATATGAATGTGTCTCTGCGTAGACACATCGACAAGCTTCACAGAACGATGTCAACCATGCTGCTGCCCGAGCCAGTCAGCTGCCTTTTATTCACCAGCTGTCCATGAGGCTGCCGCAAAGAGACCAAATCGGCATGTACTCCCCGCATCTCCCCGGCATTGACGGATAAAACACTTTAATATGATATGTAATGCTGAATTCTCCCCTCCCCATTCCTCTCAGTGCCCTCCGCCAGCATGACCCGCCTGGCTCGCTCCCGGACGGCCTCCCTGACCAGCGCCAGCTCCGTTGACGGGTCCCGCTCTCGGGCCTGCACCCACTCCGACAGCACCGAGGGCGTCGGCCAGGTCACCCACACCATGGAGGTGTCCTGCTGAGAAGTCAGCCGGCCAGAGGGGGGGGGGGGTTGGGGAGGGAGTGGGTGGATGGATGGACGAAGAGAGACAGAGAGGGGGAAAGGGATGAGAAACAGAGGCAGGTTGGGAGGAATGGGTACAAGGAATATAGAAAAGGTGAAAAGGCAACAGCAAAGAGTGTCCTCTCTGTCTTCATCTATCTCCTTCCAGATCCCGTTGTCTGCCATCTTCTTCCCTCCTCCACTGTAAAATACCATATATATTGCTACTAAACCACCCCACCCCACCTCAACCCCAACACCTAAGATCTAGGCAGACGTTTTGTTGTGTCATATTTGTGTTCGTCACCTCATAGTTTGCCTGCTCCCTTATTAAACCACCCAAAACGTTACCCCCCATCCCTCCAAAAAAACACCCCGAACCGGCTGACAATAATGCGACGAGAAAGCGAGATATGTGTTGAGAAGGTGAAATACAGCATACGCAAAGGAGAACAGAAAATGGTAGGGGGTGCCATTCTGAAAAGAGCATTATTTTGCAAGCAGTTTATTTTCTTCTCTACGGACAAAGTGCGAGTATCTCTTTCCGTGTCGCATGAGGGAACGAAGCGAGCAGTAATTTTTCTCTGTAAGTCATGCGTTTGCAGGGCGTTTGCGGGGCATGTCCAGAATTTGACAGACAGTAGAACACAGCCTATCATGGACAGAATACACCTGTAGTGCTTTGTGAAGATTTGTTAGCTTTTTTTTTTTTGCAACGTACCTAGAGTACGCCACCGTGATTTAAAGCTGCACTAGGAAAGATTTCACTTCTCCGCCCACAGGAAATGACCAATCAAAAATCCAAACTGTAAACAGCAGTGAGGCTCCGTCCAGAGAAAGCTGGACTCACCAACGTTAGATCTTCTTCTCATCCCTTTGGTATAAAACATCACAGACCGGCCGGGTTGGGGAACATGAGCACGCACGCTGTGTGCAGTTCACTGATGTCAGGATTTCTGGGTTTTGAAGTTAAAATTTTTCAAACAGTTGCCCCTCTCTGCCATTTGGGGCAATCAACATGTGAAGTCGCCTAGTGCCGCTTTAAGCCATGGGTCATCTTCTATTCCATATACGCTATAGGCTAGAAGAAATATATATATGCATGCTTAGGTCTCTTACATACGAAGGCATTCTAGTATCTCAGTAGTATCTCGTCTAGTATTAGGTCATGCTAGTATCTTCATTAGGACCTTAAATGTCCCATGAATTCCGCCGCCGCCATCTACCGTCTCCAACCCTCCTCTCCAGTGAGTGGAAGCGGTTCTGCTTGCAGTCGGCTCTTTGTGGTCTCTTACATGACAATCACACTTTTGACCCAAACCAAACCGGACCAGGGGGGCCGAGGCAGAACCAGGCCGGCGGGGGGTAAAAAAAAAAGAACACAGGCGCTCTCGCTCTGGGCCGGCACCAAAGACCTCGCAGCAGGCTTCCCTTACAGCGCCCAGCTCCCCCGCTCTGTGGATAAACCAAAGCTACACACACACACACACACATGCAATCACACACTCACATTCTCACACACACACACACACACACACACACATTCTCATGCGAACGCTGACACACACAAACCTGCGTGAGCTGGGCTTTGTGAGGGAGCCAAAGGAAAGACATAAATACACTAATATTAAAACACACATACACATGCTCAGTGTGTATTCTGCGTAACTTCATCTCATTAGTATAGTAGTATGTGGATTGCTATGTAATTTACATTTTCTGCAGTATGTGCTTGCTGGAAGTGCACAAAAGCAACAAAGATCATTAAAATAATCCAGCACAAATATTCCAGACAAACATTATCAGTATAAATGCCATAAAGTATTAGTAACGGTAACCTTCAGTACAGCTTGTAATCCTATTTGTGTGCCATCTGAGAGATGACGGGCCATTATTAAAGTATTATTTGTACACAATAAAAGTAGAAAAAAGTAGAAAACGTTTTTCTTTCAGCAAGCACACAATCCGAATTTCAGCTCCTAGTGTAGTGTAGCTGTCCACTGCTGTCTGCCACGATGCTGGACGGCCTCGCCACAGCAGTCAACCTCGATGGGTCCCCCGGCGATTCGCCAATTAACAGTACAGTGTCGATGTACCGCGTTCAACCGTCTCCTATTTCACGAAACCCCTTTTCCCCCTTGTCGGAAAAAGGGGGGTGTAGCTTCCAATCGCTAAGGGTGCGCTTTTCCCTGAGGCGGCCTGTGAGGGGCGGGGCTTATTTGGAGCCGTTTGGGCGCCAAACTCGGAATGTAGGGCAAAAAAACCCCACCCAGCATAAAAAATATAACCCCACCCCTAAAAAAAAAAAAACAAGGTGCCCCGCCCCTCACAGGGAAACCCAGCCGCACCTTTAAAGGGCTATCAGCTGAAGTCACTTTTTTCTTTTTAGATGTCGGTAGTTAGTTGTGTTCCTCAGCACTAGGGGACCCTGTGAGAGTGAGACGGACTGATAGAGCTAACGATTGGGTTAATAATAGTGTCATGCAAAGAAAACAAGAGGAGATAGGGAGAGAAATACCAAGTCAACCGAATGAATGAATGAATGTTCACTTTAGTAACAGAAGAGGAATTTGTCAGGGATGGATAGATGAACTTTTGTTGAATTGTGTGAAATAGCCAATAAACAAGGGAACAAACACCTCAGTCACTCCTACGACAACCTCACCAACTGATTTCATGCACACTGAACAACTAGTTTGCATGTAGCCGAATTAGTGTATGATCATCATGCATTTTTTCCTAGGCTCCTCCCTAGGCTACTTTTTTGAATCCTGAATGTATTTCGTCCCTTTTGAAGTGCTGTACAGTATTGTAAACCCCCCCCCCCTCTTCTCAGAACCCCTCCAACCCTGACCTTTGATCCCAGTTCCTGGTCCTCCCCAGGGATCTAAAAAAAAAAAATGATGTGGTCGTGTAACGTCTGCATCGTTTTCAAGGAAGCTTGATTGTTTTTTCCATCGCTATCTAGACTCGGACAATTTATAGACCGTGGTCCTCCTTGCACTTGTAGATACTTTCTATTGATAGAGCAGGTTACACAAACAAGAGCACTCTAACACTATAGTATTGTGACATCATCTTTCTGTTCCTGTTCCCCTGAGTTTCTCTTTTTATAGCAACAATAGAGTGTAGCCTCATCTTGGTATAATGATATTGGTTCATGTGTACTACTACTACTATTCTTCTTCTTACTGCCATTATGATTGATTTGTATTGAGCAATAAGTTGTTCTTGGTTTGTTTTTCTCGTTTGGATTGTTTGATATTGTGGGAGTCTTCCCTATGAGCTTGTTTCTATTCACAAAGGTAGAAGGACTCTTACCTGCTTTGTTGTCATTCAGATGTGTACTGTAAAGTTTAACTATATTATATATAAATACATATACAAAGTAAGCCATCTCTGTCCATGTACTGAACAAGTAACGAAAGAAATAAAGACGTTATGTCAGAATTTTAACCCTCAGATATCTGATCATTTTCAATACTGGTCCGTCTCAGTCAGTGAGAGAAAGTGCCTGCCATTGCTAGTTTATTAAATTGTACTTGACTGAAAATGTCTGTGACATGTTGTAATAAGCATGTTGGGATAGAAGGGGTAAATCTCATCGAGTAGCAACAATCTGTCAATTTTTTCGCTTGAAGATTACGTTCAACAACCCTGAAACGTATCAGTACTTTTGTACTTTTATAAGGTTTCGCCAGAATACGGAGATGGGTTGTGAAAACACTTACAGGTATGTAATGTCACATATCATGAAACGACAGCACAGGGAGTTTTATCTGCAGGCTTTAGTGGTGCCAAATATGAGGCATTAGCGTGTTGTATAGTCTGTGGTTATAATGGAACACAGTGCCAGGAGTCAGTACGGCGGTGTCAACAAATCACTGATGTCACTGCAGGTCACAGCTACAGGACTTTCTAAAATAGAAAGATAGGCCAATTAATAGGCCAGTCATCTTCTATTCCATATACGCTATAGGCTAGAAGAAATATATATATGAATACTTAGGTCTCTTATATATGAAGGCATTCTAGTATCTCAGTAGTATCTCATTTAGTATTAGGTCATGCTAGTATCTTCATTAGGACCTTAAATGTCCTATGAATGCCGCTGGCGCCATCTACCGTCTCCAACCCTCCTCTCCAGTGAGTGGAAGCGGTTCTGCCCCTGTCCAGACTACTCTTTGTGGTCTGGTTAGGGGGGTAAAAAAAAAAACCTAAAAAAAACCCCACCAAAAACACAATAGCCCACAGTGCTGTGACAAAACCACATTTCCTTTATTTCTACTTTGTACAGTGAACTTGCTGAAACAAAGCGAAGACACAACAACATCTCCAAACATTTGGACGTTACATAGATACTGATAGGATGGCCTGCACCAAAATAGTTCTAATAAAAAAGTTCTAATAAAAAGTTCTAATATCTCTTTGAAACAGTTTATTATCAATTTTTATCATAGTATAATATATTTTTAGCCCCATCCGTGAAATGCTCACTGGCTATTCCAATTAAAATATTTATTTTGGCGTATAAATACAGATAATTATCCAAACACCACCTTGTAGGAGACCATGTTTGCGTCACTGTAGACGTGAAGCATCTGGTCCACGGGACTGTAGTTGAGGGAGTGTATGTTGGCGGACATCTTCTTGATCTGTATGCCAACGTTGAACCTCTCCACCCCCGTCTCCGTGTCGAACGAGTAGAAGATCTCCTCGGCGTCTTTGCTTATGTAGCGTGTGGCGTAGAGCACGCCGCACGCCACGAAGGTGTTGGTTGCCGCTTTCTTGTAGAGCGAGGTGCTCCAGGTTTGGCCGAGCGTCGGCTGCTCACCCTCTTCCACCCTGGACACAACCAGGTTGCCGAAGTCCTGGGAAGTGGTGTAGATCACCCAGACGCCGGACTCGTCAGTTGCCAGGTCTATGTCGGTGTACGCGTAGCAATCATCTAGGTGACAGTAGTTGCCCTTAGAGTTGAACCTGCAAAAATGAAGGGAGAGAGAGAAAGAGAAGCAGTGAGGGAGAGTTTCCTTTCCTTAGCAAAATGCTAATTCAATTTAAAAAAAATTAAAAAGACAAAAAAAAAAAAAAAAACGGACTTGGTGCCAATGGGTAAATCTACGGAGGTAATGGATTTGGCCGTGAGATTGAATCTACAGACAGCATATCGGTTGTAGCAGCCGTAGTACAACGCCTCTCCATAGAGCACAACGTTTGGCCCCTGGATGGTGTTGGTGGTTGGGTTGGAGGAGTGGATCTGAACGTTGCCTAGAAGAAGAAGAAGAGGGACAGTAATAATATGTGGGTTAATACACACGCCTCCCATTATCAATGTAGTATCAGGACAATAACCACTGGGCCACTTCTAAAAGATGCTTCTTTACCTGGAACGCTAATCCCAACGATGAGGGAACTCAGGCTGGAGTAGAGACGTATATAATTGGCATATACGTTGCTGGAGGTCAGCATCACCCGCCAATACCAGTTCTCCTTTCCCACCAGAGGTTTGGGATCACGACCCCAGGCTCCAAATTTGTAGGAGCCTGGATACTCTCCTGTTGTGTAGACCATCGGCCCAGTCACATTCAGGAAATGACCATGGGGACAGATACCTGAGGACAGAGGAGAGTTAGAGGTCGGGTTAGGGTTAGGGTCCTTTGGTGTAGGGCTTACCATGCTGGGTATGGGGTTGTTGGCGATATGGGACATACCATGTTTGGTGTAGTTAGATGTAGGTTTGAGACATATTATGTTTGGTGGAGGTTAGGTGGAGGTTTGGGACATCCCATGTTTGGTGTAGGTTAGGTGTAGGTTTGGGACATACCATGTGCAGGCTGAGTGGGTTGGGTGGTGGGGTGATGTCCGTTCCTGCACTGTTCCAGGTCTCTCTTCAGACGCATGTTGGCTTGCTGTCTTTTCACCACATGCATGCTGTCATAGACTTCCAGCTGCTTCATCTCCTCTGTTAGGTTCTGCAGCTGAAAGATAGCAGCACAGCACACATTATTAGCACAAATATACTGCTCAAAGAAATTAAGGGAACACAAGGATATGCCTCCCCAGACCATCACTGACCCACCGCCAAACCGGTCATGCTGGATGATGTTGCAGGCAGCATAACGTTCGCCACGGCGTCTCCAGACTCTTTCATGTCTGTCACATGTGCTCCGTGTGAACCTGCTCTCATCTGTGAAGAGAACGGGGCGCCAATGGCGAACCTGCCAATTCTGGTGTTCTCTGGCAAATGCCTATCGAGCTGCACGGTGCTGGGTTGTGAGCACAGCTCCCACTACAGGACGTCGGGCCCTCATGCCACCCTCATGGAGTCTGTTTCTGACAGTTTGGTCAGAAACATGCACACGAGTAGCCCGCTGGAGGTCATTTTGTAGGGCTCTGGCAGTGCTCCTCCTGTTCCTCCTCGCACAAAGGAGCAGATACCGGTCCTGCCGCTGGGTTGTTGCCCTTCTGCGGCCCTGTCCAGCTCTCCTCGTGTAATGGCCCGTCTCCCGGTATCTCCTTCACGCTCTTGAGACTGTGCTGGGAGACACAGCAAACCTTCTTGCGACGGCACGTATGGATGTGCCATCCTGGAGGAGCTGGACTACCTGTGCAACCTGAATGGGCTGCAGGTACCGCCTCATGCTACCAGTAGTGACAAGGGCACTAGCAAAATGCAAAACTAGAGAAAATCAGTCAGGAAGGATAAGGAGAGAGAAATGGTCTGTGGCCACCACCTGCAAAACCATTTCCTTTTTGGGGGTTGTCTTGCTGTTGCCTCTCCTGTCCACCTGTTGTCACTTTCATTTGCACCGAAGCAGGTGAAATTGATTCACAACTGTTTACGCTTCCTAACTGGACAGATCGATATCCCAGAAGTTTAATTGACTTGGTCTTATACTGTGATGATTAAGTGTTCCCTTAATTTCTTTGAGCAGTTTATTTAGGATTGAAATGCATGATCTGTGGCATTTTAAGGGTTTAATTGGGAAAGGCTTTTTTGCAAATATTCTTGATTGAATGATTGAATTCTAAAAGTGTAAATATTTCCCAGGCACACGACAAACACAACTAAAACTCCAAAAAAGCAATGAAACACAGGTACTAATACCAGAATGAATACCTTACTTACCATGATAATGCTTCCCCCATATTGAACCTGCTGCACTTAATGGCAACATAAACTGTTCTCGGTAATAACTGTGTTTCCTGTCTGGTATCTTACCTGTTGAGTGGTAACTCTGATGAGGCGCTGGTGTCCCAGGGTGGTGCTGTTGAGTTTGTTAATGATCTGCAGGATCTCTGTCAGTTCATTCTCTATGACCTGCAGGCTGATGGCTCCGTAAAGATCCCCATCATCCTCCCTCTCCAGCATCGACATGTCTGCCTCCAGCTGGGGCAAACGCTGATCCAGACCCAGCAGCATACTCTGCAACTCCAGAGCCTGGGAAAGACAAACAGACAAGATATTTCTCTCACCTCCATCACTGCTGACTGATCTGACTGTTCTTGAAGGCCAAAACTCAATGTGATATTTTTGGATTGGATAGCTGATTTTTTGTGCCAATACATCTTTAAATGAGCGCACAAGAGACAATTGTTCGGTGTATCCCCAATGATCCCCAAAATTTCATTTTGGTGGGAAAACCTCCAAAACAGCAAACAATAATTTCTGGCTATAGGAGATAATAGGAGGAGATAATAGTGAAATGCCCCCTAATGTTTTAATTGCCCTAAGCTGTGTGGATAACATGCTTGAAAGCTAAAATGACATGGAATTTCCCTGTAACACACACTAGCCTGCTACTGGATGTAATGTACTAAACTAATGTAATGTTTTCAGATATTTCAGGGTTTCCTGCTGGAAATGTTGTTACTCAATGTAGTAGTGGCTGACTAACGAAAATACCTAAATAAACAATGGGCACACTTAATGTTTTCTAGCTGCCATTTCTGTTTAATAGGCAAAGGGAAGCTAGCTAGTTATCTTACTTGTAGGCTAATGAAATGCAGGGAGGAAAGCCGTGTAATGATGATGGAGGTTGCTGTCAGAATTACTTAACAGACTTACTAACTTGCTAACAGAGCTAAATACCAATATTTTAGACAGGGTATGTTGTATATTAAGTCTTTAATGTAAGCTTAAAGGAAAAATCCTTCCTCAGACACTGTTATCATCAATCTGTGATGTTCAAAGCAGTCCAGGACTTATTTTGTGATGAAGTGTTGTTTGGTTTGATGTATACCACTTTACCTCCACCTGTCTCGTCTAAATCAAATCAAATCACATTTATTTGTATAGACCGTAATCACTGTTAGTCTCAAAGGGCTTCACAGTGCCCAAAGTGTGAAAACAATAAATAAAAGGGGGCGTCCTGGAAAACAAAAACGCATCTGTCACGTTGGTGTTGAAAAGATGGCTAGAGCAATGCCTCGATCGAAACACAATGTTCAAAGTAGCCTAGAAATCCATAATATAAATATATCAAATGTCCCCTTAATTTTCAGCCATTAACTTTACTCGTCAAAAGATAATTTAACTTTAAGATCGCTCACGGTGGTGCTGAATAGTTGGCCAGTTCAGTGCCTGATTGAAACTCAAAGTTCGATGTATATATATATATATATATATAAAGTCTGATGTATATATATAAAGTCTGATGTATATCTATCAAAAAAATATTTACCCATAATTCATAATATGTATATACATATATATATATGTATATACATATATACTAGCATACTATCTGCTGTTATATATACAGTATTGTGCAAAAGTCTTAGGCACATGTAAAAAAAAAAATTGTAAAGCGAAGATGCTTTCAAAAATAATGAAATGAAAACCTTCTAAATATAAAAAAAATCTACTATAAAGAGCAGTAATGTGAAACACTAATGCAGAAAACAAAAAACTGCCAGACCAAATTTATATAAAAAAAAAATGTAGGGTGCCAAAGACTTTTGCACAGTACTATATACAGTATAATGCCTACACGCTACTGTAGGTAGGTAATATAACTACAGTACTGTGCAAAAGTCACACATGTAAAAAACAAAATCTGTAAACCAAACATCATTCTGTAACATTAATTTTTTTCAAAAATGTATGTTTGGAAATCTCAACTTTTCTACTGACGCACTAATAGAGAAAACCCAAAAATATACACCTAAGACCAAATTTATACACAGAAATCTAGGGTATCTAAGACTTTTACACAGTACTGTATATAATATGGTTAAGATAGTTAACTTTTTAGGCCAATAATGAAATAGTGATGCTCCCAAACTAATATGCTCCTCATTGATTGCAATGTCCCCTGTGACCAGCAGATGTGGTGGTTATACCCTGTGTCTCAATGGGAAAAAAACATCAATAGTGGAATATATATATTTCTTTAGGGTTTTACAGTCAAGACAGGTGTTCTTTTGTCAAGGTGGGGAATGGAATAGGTCACAGAGGGGGTCAGGGCAGGTGTTTTTTTTTAGAAACATGGGTCTAGAGAATAATGTCACTAGTTACCTTCTGTCGGCTGATGTTGTCGTTACATTTAGTTGCACTGTCCTCCACACTGCTGAGTTTGCCATGAGGGAATTGCCGCTCTGAATTTGTGAATTCACACGCACAGTTACCAGGCGCGGACGCAACCTGTGAAATATAGAAGGAGAATATCGAGCATTACTCACTGATACTATTGAGGACAGGCAGCAAATTGGTTCTCAATGGGAGACATGAATTTATCCTATCAAATTTCATATTATATAAAATGTTCTATTACTGTATAGTATGCATCATCTACATAATATAATGGTCATTTGTAATACAGTATAATACAAATATTATATTATTATTATACAAAAATTATATTATATTACATTTTCTATCTGTTATTCTCCTTACCTGCTGGGCGACGGTGAGCAGAGCACAAAGTTGGACTATCACTGGGAGACTCATGGTGGATCAGAGCGCAGAGCAAAATGAAACTTTCCCTCAATGCAATTTGAATAAAACCGTGTGTCTGTGGTCGCAACTTCTGACCACTCCCACTAGACTGTGCACTTGTGCGTGCGTGTGTGTGTGTTGCAGGAAGAGGAAACTGCTATTACCAATACTGGACAAATGGAAAAATACTTCACAAGGTAAAAGTTCAATTGCCCTGATAGTAGGGTTGTAAAAGTAAATGTCTTCCTTTTAAAGGACTACATAAGCATTAAAGTATTTGCTATTAAACTGAGAAAAATAAAACATTTTTTTCATTGATAAATCCTGGTCCTCATCCTCTAAGCACCTAATGATTGTCAAAATGAAATACCCTTTCCTTCAAATTAAGTAGGAACTGCAGGTGTCAGATCAATGTGAGTAAAAATAGAATATTTGCTTTTAAACCCACCTTTTTATAGACTTTTTAGGCTAACATAAATCATGTATATTATATCAAAGTAAGTCATATCAGCAGGCTCTTCAAAGTAGGAATGAAAAGCAATTATTTTTTTCTGAAAATAAAACTGATTTTTGTTTACGATCAGATCCACATTTTTATTTACCTGTGCATCACTGAAAACAAAATAGGAGGAAATAATCAAGTTAAGTACAGGTACATGAGCTAAACTCAGTTATCGGAAGTTGAGTGCTGGAGATGTGGCAAGGTATTTGGAAACACGTTATCAGGAACAGAAACTGACCACTCAGCAATGACTCCACTTCTGTAGGAAAATACCCACCAAAGAAATTCAAAATATTCAGACTGCAACATTTTATTGAATGTTTTGGCTCAGAGAATGTTTTGGCTCAAAGTCTGTCCGGGACAGACTTGATTCAAGATTACATTTTTTATTACCAGCTTTGCAGAATGACCCGGTCCAATTTGATTTTTTAAATGTATACTGTAACAGGATTCGTATAATTCATGAGATATATGGCAAGCCGTTTTAACATTTAATCAGTAATAGCAATTGTATATATCAACAATTGCTTTTTGACTAGTTAGAATTCCAAGCCAACATATCTATAATGTAATTTTGACTAGTTGCAATTCTAATTAAAGATATCTACAATTCATTTCTCACTAGTCAAAATGTTAATTCTTGATATCAACAATTAAATTCTTACTAGTGGAAATGTTCTTTGTAGATATCTGTAACTTCATTACAACTAGTCAACTTTTACCATTGACTTCTATTCAAATTCAATTGCAGATATCTATAATTCAATTTTGACGTGTTATAATTCCAAGTCGACATATCCATAATGTAATTTTGACTAGTTGTAATTCTAATTAAAGATATCTACAACTTAATTCTCACTAGTCAAAATTGTTGATATCAACAATTCAATTCTTACTAGTGGCAATGTTCATTGTAGATATCTACAATTGTTCTTACATTACAGATATCATAAATGGAATTCTAGATATCTAAAATTCAATTCTGACTAGTCCAAATTCAATTATTGATATGTCGGCTTGGAATTGTAACTAGTAAGAATGTAATTTCAGATATCTAGAATTGCATTTCAGATATCTGAAATACAATTGTAACTGGTGAAAATGATATTCGTACTAGTAACAATTATATTTGAGATATCTACAATTCCTTTCATAACTAGTCAGAATTGAATTTCCACTAGTGCTGATAATCAAATTTAGATGTATTTTGAGGACTGTAAACAGGGTAAAAGTATATAATTATTCTTCACTTCCTGTGTCACGAGTATTTTCCTGCTGACTGAGGAGACAAGTGGTGTGGTTTGTGTGTGGAGTGTCACATTTTAACAAAGTTGCATTAGCTAATGAGCTGAGAAAATGATAACTGTATCATTATTATATTACCCTCAGTGTCAACAACTTTGACACTGCTTTCTCATGACATGTTGTTTGGAGCTGTAATAACACACTGACCTTAACATTCATATAGGACTACTGTACATTGTAGACATTGTCATAACTACATTTGGACTAAGGTAGGAAAGGTAGATTAGCAATATTTCATAGATCTTGGTCCAAACATCATTTGAAACCCACTAAAACTACTTTCATGTATTCCTGAATATCACTAAAATATCACTATTCACCATGGCAATTATCACTTGTGTGAATGTCTAATGTTGGCAAGGAGCTAATACTACTACTATGCTAATGCCATGCATATACCTCAAGAACTGTTTAACTTGTTTGCTACAACTACAAATTATAGACCAGTGGAAGGAAATATTGGTGGTAAACTGGTAAATATTGAATCTGTCCCACTTCTTCAATTTCTTCTTTGGTGGTAACAATCAATTCAAAAGATCCTTCACCACTGAGATAGCCCACGCCAACACTAGAGCCCGAGCCCGATGGCTCATATAACAAACCAACAACATACAGCACAATAGATGATAATGGCATATCCACACGCTACATAGACTGAACTTGTTGTATACACACACAGAGGGGCTTCCCAGAGGAAAAATATTTTGCTCAGTCATCTTTTCTTCATCTCTTAAGAAATAGGGGACAGCTCAAACTTGTCTCATGTTGTGATCACCTTCATCTGAAATGTTTCTCCCAAAACCCCCTTAGCAAGGAGCAAGGAGGAGACAACAGAGAGAGAAAGGATTCTTGAGACTTTATGAGATCAATGTGAAGATGCTAACATGTGACATGTATAATGGTAATCAGCCTACTATATGGCTGTTGGTCTCATGGTTTCAATAGGAAAATGCAACAGTATTGAGTTTACTTTGAGATCTTTCTCTGCCAGTATACACTATTAGTCACAGAGAACATCACTGAAGGGAATTTCTGTATCTCTATCAAAGTTATTTCTCCATAAAAGGCTTCCTGGTTGGTTAACTAGGCCGTATATTTGCTTGAGGCGATTCTGCACCTTCCACACAAGGACATCGGTTTCCTCTTGGGAGAAGCTTTTGTGTAGCTGTTAGCTGTTCTCTGCCATCACAAAGCGCTCTGGCGGAGAGCGTGCTGCTTTTAAAGGAGAGAAGAAAAGAGGTGATTTGATTGGTCATAGGCTCATCACACAAAATAAAAGCCCATAGTGTGAGCAATTATATAGCTAAACTATCAAATAATATATACATATTAGTTTATGACATGCATAAGGCCCGTGGCCAATCTCACCTAAAGTCACAGCTGTAAAAAGAGGCCCTACCCGAGTAAAGCCCCATCATCAGGAAGGCTTCCCCTTTGGCCATTTCAAGTCACAGAGGTGCAACAAGTGTGTCACAAATAAGAACTCAAATGCAAACAAATCCACACTCATGATCTGATGCAGATTCAACCATGTAAATGTTGGTTCAGGCTCTGAAAATATGTTAGTGCTGAAAATATGAAAATATATGTTTCAATATTCAAACTTTTTGTGCAAACCTCTTGAACATTTTTATGAAAACAAAATTAATTCACAAATATGTCTGTTTTTGTAAATGGTGTTACATTTATTTACACAATGGTTTACAGTAAAAAAATCATTTATTTGTGATATAGTATGTTTTTTTTTATATTTTCCATTGACCAAACTTAATATATATTTGTGGATTGTAGTATTTATTGGTACAGGAAACAAACGTGAGCAGAGGATATTGCAAACTCAGGGGAAATGACCATTGCCTAAGGAGGGAAAAGACCCTGTTGAACCATAACTGCTCTCATAGTTCAAATTCTCTTTTTTGGGAGTTTCACATCCTCATGGCTCGACCATGATGTGAAACTCCCAGAAGCATGTGCATGTGCAATGATCGTCTCTGGGTTTATTAGAGAGGAGGGGACGGAGGGGAAGGAGAGGAAGGAGGCGATTTGAGAATTGAGAATGGTTTTCTTCCTTGTCGGTCCAACATTCATGACTCCGACTCTGACCATGCTGCTACTGCTGCTGCTGCTGCTTTCAGCCACAGTGAGTTACACATTGATGTTCTACCATCTTTATTCAGAAAACAATAATATCAAAGTAGATGATCCAGTAGGCTTGACTTAGACCAGTGGTCTTCAACCCTGGTCCTCAGGACCCACAGCCCTGCTGGTTTTCATTCCAGCCGTCTCATCAGGGGCTGATTAACATGTGGCACACCAGGTGAATCTAATTAACTACCTGGTAGGAAGGAAAACCAGCAGGGCTGTGGGTCCCGAGGACCAGGGTTGAAGACCACTGACTTAGACCATACTTCATCTGCTGTACACTACCTGAATGTCTGCCTGTGAATATGTTTGCACGTGTGTGTGTGTTACCGCAGGCTGTCAGCCAAGCTCAGCGTGTCTCCGGCATCCAGAAGAATGGGGCGTGTGTGTGTCCGGTGAACTCCACCGTGTGGTCGTTTCCTGCTTTGAAGTACGAGGCGGCTCTGCAGCTGGTTCAGGGCTGCGGAGACTCCTTGGATAACCTACAGGCACAGGTGAGAACTAGACCAATGTACTGTACTACTGTACGGGGGGCTATGGTTATGGTGATGACTATTATTATTATCATTGGAGAGTTTTAGTGTGCCATGATGGTCTGAATGTTGTTTCAGAGTCTTCTCTACCCTGACAAGATTAACCACTAAATACTTTAAGCAGCTTCAATCCTCAATATCTAATACTGAGGAAGGGGGCCCTAATGTAATATTTTAAGTCGTAATCTGGGACTTTTTCATATAAATAAATGACCTTTTTGCTCATCTCTATCGCTGGGGGGTTTAGGAGTGTCTTGAGACCAAAAGAGATTGTGGGCCGGAAAGTGAGTTTTGAAACCCAGAAATCTCAGCAGCTGATGAAGTAATCGTTGAGTCATTGGTATTGATCAACCCCCCAACAGATACTGTATATTATGGTCATTTTGTGCTATGGGGCAGTATTGTACGTACTGCCTCTTTAAAGCCCAAAGTTTTTCTCTTTGTTTGATGTTTGATACCATTGTAAAAATGCTGTAAATTGTTATTATTGTTATAAGTCAACAGGCAGCATCACAAGTTGCACTGCAGTTGGGTTAATGCTGTTTGACCCTGTTCACCCTGGTAGGTGAGGCTGTCCACCCAGCGGCTCCCTCAGGTCCAGGCTCTGGTGAAGAACCTGACAACCCAGCTTGTGGCTTACCAGTACCTGAACGACAAGGGCCTGTACTCAGCCTTGTCTCTGCACCTGCTGGGCCAGGAGCTCCAGCAGCTGGAGACGGACATCAACTCCATCCATACCGAGAAAAACAATGCCCAAACACAGAAGCTCTCCAAGGAGGTACAGCAGAGTACAGTGTAGTAAAGACGCCAAAACCAAACAGGGGGTGTTAAAAACGTAACGCAACTGACAATTGTAGCATGTCAAGAACATATTGAGTAGAAATTTAAGAATGAGCAGAACAAGACAAGAAAAAATAAATGAACATATGTACGCTATGAAAATATAGCAACAAAATGAAATGTATGCAGTATGAAATAAGTGGAAATGTATAAAGATATTAAGATACATGCAGATATTCAACCCAGGATGATGTCACAACTGACCAGAATGATTTGAAACGTTTAAAAAGGTTTCTGTTACAGAATTTAATGTAAGAATATGTTTTTTGTGTATGTGTGTGTGTGTGTGTGTGTGTGTGTGTGTCAGGTGGGTAAACTGCGTACAGATGTAGAGAGGCTGCACATGGCAGACATCATTAACATGAAGACCGTCAAAGAGAAAATGCGACATCTGAAGAACAGAGCAGAGTCCTGCAAGTCCATCCCCAAAGACTTTAGAAGTAAGTGCACTGTGTGTGTGTGTGTGTGTGTGTGTGTGGGAGAGAGAGAGAGAGCGAGTGGGAGAGAAGTATCTCCTACAATGTAATACATGAAGTAAGAGAAACTTAAATCAAAATAAAAAACAAAATAAAATAAAATCTAAATAATGTCGTAATTTTGAAAACCTTTGCCCAAATGAAAACCACATTCAAAAGATATTCAAAAGTTTTTAAAAAATATATGAATAACATACAGTATGGCCTTTATTTAACTGACCAATCAGATATTATTGAACCATTTGTTGTTGTTAATGTCACATTGTCATGGCTGCTAACTGAATCTGTTTATATTGTTCTTTGCCTTAATTAGTGTTTATATATTTCATGCCAATAAAGCACATTTATTGGCATGAAATGGCAATGGCTCTTTGAGCTGACTCTTTTAAGTGAACGATGGGAGCCGTTTTGTTTTTATAGAATAGACTGAATAAATTGCAGTCTTATTATAGAATAGAATAGAATAGAATAAAAAGTCTTATTATGTTATGTGTTCTCGTGTGATGATTGTATGCAAACATTGCTAATTGTCTGACGGATTAATAAATGAATCAACCAGTGGGACATTTAAATCCTGAAAAAAGAAATGCATGATTAGTCAGCAGCAGCAGTAGCAGCAATGCTTTTAGGTTTATATTATGTCATACAAAATAAATTGAAACATATTCCTGTGTACTATTTATTATCCATACTATTTCATTAATAGTGTGTTATTATTGTTATACAACTAGGATATTTATTCTTGCCATATCCCGCTTTTTAACCAGCAATATGACCAAGAACATCGATGTATTGCAGATGAAGAATCTTGCTTATTTATTTCTTGCACCAAATGGGAAAGTAACTATGGTGTTACTGTGTAGCGGAAGTGACCGCAACGATATAACTGGGCAGCGGGCGCAATTGTGATGTGCACATACCAATCATAGGTCAAATATTGCTGAATTTGGCTGACTTTAAAAAGCTACTAAAGTGCTACCGAATGAAGAGCCGTTTGGGAGCGAAAGAGCCTGCTCTTATTGCTGAGCTGAGCCAATTGATCTGACTCACCAATCTAAATTTATCTAAATTTTCTCTGCCACTGCTTCCAGGCCACTGCTTCAAGGGCCTGATCAGGAACATCAGCAACCCCTTGGTGACCAAAATCAGCCCCTACGGTAAGAGCTATGTCTCAGGGTTCCTGGGGCAAACAGGCCCAGCAGAACAGCCCAGAGGAGAGGGACAGCTACTGGGTTCAGCCGCTGGTCAGCAGCCATGCCTGGGGCAACACCGTGCGTCTCTACCTGTCCTACGAAGACTTCATGACCTCCGCCAATCACCGGGACTTCTCCTTCGCGCCGTCCCACACCCACACCGACACCATCGAGGGTCCTAGCGCCGTCCTGTACGGCGACGCGTTCTACTACCACTGCTACCGCACCGCCAACGTCTGCCGCTACAACCTCACCAGCAAGGCTGTGACGCGGGTGACGCTGCCAGGCACCGGCGTGGGCTTCAACAACAAGTTCCCGTATTGTTACTACGACTGCCGTACCCATAGCGACGTGGATGTGGAAGCGGATGAGACGGGGCTGTGGGCCATCTACGCCACGCTCGGTAACCACGGTAACCTGGTGGTGAGCCGACTGGGCTGGGAGGGCGAGGTGCTCAACGTCACGCACACCTGGGAGACGAGGCTGTTCAAGAAGGCGGTGAGCAACGCCTTCATGGCGTGCGGTGTGCTGTACGCCACGCGCTACGTGGACGAATACCGTGAGGAGGTGTTCTATGCCTTCGACACGGCCAGCGGCAGGGAGGATAGTTCGCTGGTGCTGCCACTGGAGAAGGTGGCTAAAGGGGTGGCCAGTCTGAGCTATAACCCCACCAACAAGCAGATCTACATGTACAACGATGGGTATTTACTGGCTTACCAGGCCGAGTTCTGAAGCTGTTGCTCGATTCATATGGCGGCCATATTTGATATACTACCAAAACCACCTGGAGGACAGGGAAGCAGATAGAAACAGAGGAAACCTTTTTGGACAAAGAAATACATTTAAAAAAAATACCCCCAAATTATCCAAATATATGAGCTGAGCTGGACGCTAAGATACTCAACCCAAATGAAAGGCTACAGCAACTGGACTGAAGGGAGCATCCATGATGTTGATGCACATCGTTAGCTAATGTTAGTCTGCCACTTTTTATTGTTAAAGTTTATAAATGCCTATAATAAAAAATAATTGCCCATAACTATAAGACTAATAATAATAAGACTTAGACCCAGTTGGTAACCAACAGGTGCAAGCTAGCAAGATCACTAACTAGCTTGTTGGTTGGTTTAGCCTGGTTACCACGAGAGCTAGAATTGAAACTAGCTTTCCAGGGCTGTTGATTGATTGATTGATTGATTGACTGAATTCATTTTGCCATACATTGTGTATAATTTCACATAGACCAGATTGTATATTTTTTTAGTCTAGCTGTGTTGATTTATTTTCAGCCTCATTCAGATTTTTGATATTTATACAAACATCAACCAGTGGTCATTAATAACAACTTAATGATGGTATGAAACACACACACACACACACACACACACACACACACACCCCACTAAGGTAGATAATGGTCCAGGAAGTTCATTTTGAGATTTGTGTGTGTCCTCATTATAGGTCAGGCATGCAAAATACAAGAAGCAATCACACACACACACACACACAAAATAATGTTCTGTGCTGTTTTAAAGAACCCAAAATAAAGCAAAGTGAAGCTAAGCTGTCCAGCTGAGTCCTTATCTTATATTCTTACTTTTTTTTGCTGTTTTCTGTGAGTCTACCCTGAGGCTTGTGGGTTTGTGTCAAGTTTATTCCTACAGCATGAATCTTCCCTCTTGCTATTTTTGAGTTGCCACGTACAAAAATAAAACACAACAAGCACAATATATCAAAATGTAAAACGTGCTAGAGGATCCGCCACCGGCCACGGGTCGGCCTCCAAGTGAGCTGGGACTGGCAGAGCTGGGCCCATCTGGTAGTTATGCTCCTGTACATTCACAGTGTTGAATATGATTGATACACACCATGTTGTAAGACATACAGTATGTAAAACATGGAGATAAAGACAGTAAACTTTACCACCAGAGGGCGCTGCGAGGCCCCGTCATTAAGAGGAAACTATCTATCTATCTATCTATCTATCGTAACATTTTCCTCAGTACAGTAATATATTTACCCAGTAATAATAATAATAATAATAATAATAAATTACAATTTTTTACATTTTTGTAAAAAAATTGTACCTATGGATACATTAATTTTGTTGTCACCTCCCTTTAACGAGCCCAACATTGACAACACTGACAAACACATATGTTTGTTTTATTTTATTCTTATTTTATAGAACTTACATCAGTTTTATACCGGTTATTATGATGTATATAATGGATTTAAGCCCACTACGTCCCTACATATATTATATAGGTGTGTAGATTTTAGAGGAGGGCTGGGATTAAAGCTTGAAATATATAATGATCCAAGCTGACCACAGCTCTGCAGAAGGTATGTACGGTATGTTTTGGAAGAAGGATAAAGTCCCCACAATTTACACTTGAAAAGCCAGTGTGTTTTTAGGGTCTAATAGAAGACCAAAATGGGCACGTTATTAGTGATCATTCAAAGGGTGTAGTCTTAGTATACTGATACCACACTTCAGTGTATTGATAACTCCATGATGTTATTCTGATATCCAGGCTCAAATAAAAGTAACACAGTAAAAACCACGCATAATGTTATGTGGCATGAGTCAATTCACTAATTTCTTATGCTTTGAATGAATGGCCTATATTGAAATCATGAAATACAGGGTTTCCACGGGCCTTGAAAGCGGATTTGAGAATAATAAAATAAAGCCTTAAAAGTTTTTGGAAATGAATGGGTGGCCTTGAAAGTTTTTGGAAATGAATGGGTGGCCTTGAAAGTATTTGATTTAAAAAAAAATTAAATATAGCACCAACATTTCTCAATATGCCTATGCCCAGTCCTTGAATTTCACCAAACATCACAATTAAAGTCATTGACCAGCCCTTGACATCCGAGTGAGTGCGGGGACACTGTTTTCACACAATGCATGCTATAGCCCACAAGGGGGTGCACTAAACAGATTTCTGGTACTGGCATGGTTGTAGTAGCACCCGCTGTACAGCAGGGGGCTCTGTGACCACACACTGACCTGGAGGAGGACAGATGTTTCTGCTGCTGTGGCCTGGTTTCCTGTTTCTGGCCGGCTGCCTGGCGGACACACCCAAAACCCTGCTCGCATAATGACAGACCTGCTGCCCCGCGGCTTTAGAGACACTAAATAGCAGAGGGAAACCTACAGCCTGCTCTTTAACCGTGTATGTGGTCAGGCTGATTTCATGTTGCTCTACAGGGAACAAAAATGGGCTGGGGAGGACAAACACGTTCTCTAATGACATGCTGTGGTCCTGTAACATTTTGGTAACCTTCAGTCTATTTTTTTTCTCTAAATGTTCTCTTTCATCTTCGCTATACCCCTCCCCCCCCTCCCCCGTTTTAAATGAATAGATCAGCTACAATGGTGGTAGAGAGAAAAGCTACACTCCAGGGTTCATCAGATGAAATGAGACAAGGAGCCATAGAAATCAAATCATGAATCAATCACGCTTGAAAATGAATTCTCTAAATGGTGCATGAATATGACATTATGTGAAAAGATGTTTGTCTCAGATTATCCCAGAGGATAAACGCCCCAAAATAGTTACGAGCAAAAACACTCAACAGTTACAGGAAAGATTAAAAACTATATATATATATATATATATATATATATATATTGTTTTTAAAGATTGGTAATCCATGAACTTTTTTTTGAGACAGGAGGAAAGCTGCAGAACTCGATTCAAGGCCAGACAGGGGTAAGTGAGAACACATGGCAACCACTACACCATCTCTGTTAAGAATAATTTCAAGTGGTGCTTCACCCCACTTCAGCAAACACACCTCTTCTTTCATTTGGTCTGTACGCATCAAGAAAAGTCTGGCCGTGACACAACAAGTCCCAAAGCATAGGGTATAAAAAGTTTAACGCTGTAAAAGAGCTTGAATCGCTCGGAGACGTTGGAGCAAAATAGATCCATATTTTGAGCTCTGATGGGTTCTCTGTTAGAGTGCATGGATATTGCAGTAATAAAGTTGTGCACCAATTATTTCCTCCTGGATATTGCCTGGGAGTCCATCCTGTTTTGTCCGGAAATCAGGACCATGCTATGACGATAGCCGGGCATCTTTATTTTAACATAACCTCACCATCACCGTTCATCAATATATAATGGTCACATTACAGATACCGGCCAATAATGGCTGTATATTAGATATACAGCCATTATTACTCGCTGCCGGTAGCGAGTGCAGATGATTTCCAGTAATGAGTGACATCAGCTGACCCTCCTATGAGCTGTCAGTCCATCTTCCTTAAAGCGGCACTAGGCAGCACTGTAATGTTAAAATAAAGCCGTCTTATCAGGCTGAATCACAAAGTGGGGGCTGAAAATAAAAATATATAAAAATAAGTGAGAAGGCTTAGTGCAAGGTAAAGTGCCTCGAAACCCAAAATGTAGCGAATACCGAGTTGCCGTTGACTGAGGAGAGTCAAAACACCATTACTGTTAAATTAGCTGCCGTTCATAGCATATTTACAGTTCCAAAATCAAATCAAATCAAATCACATTTATTTGTATAGCCCTTAATCACCGTTACAGTCTCTAAGGGCTTCACAGTGCCCAACATGTGAAAATAATAAATGGTTAGTACACGACATCCCCCAGCCTTAGACCCTCAGAGAGGACAAGGAAAAACTCCCACAAACCCTCACTGGGAAAATTGGGAGAAACCTTGGGAGGGGCTACTCAGAGAGGGATCCCCCTACCAGGACGGTTGGGCGTGCAATAGATGCCGAGTTTGGGCAAGCAGCGTATACACAATATATGAAAGTTTATTTTGGTGGGACATCCAGATCTGATGGGGCGGCATCACAGCAACGGCAACTCAGTCAGCGTCATCATAGGACTAGGGGACCATGCAGGCGCCAACACTGCCCACATAGGAGAACGCAAACCCCAAATTGTAAATGGCTGCATTTATATAGTGCTTTTATCCAAAGCGCTATACTAAATGTGCCTCTCATTCACCCATTCACACACTCACACACACACACACACACACACACTGATGGCAATGAGCTACCATGCAAGGTGCTGGCCTGGCCATCGGGAGCAATTTGGGGTTCAGCGTCTTGCCCAAGGACACTTCGACATGTGGACAGGAGGAGCTGGGGATCGAACCACCAACCTTGTAATCAGTGGACAAGCTGCTCTACCACTGAGCCACAGCCGGCCACTGTAGCTTGTTGCATCTTAATGTGAAAATCTTTTTTGACATCAAAATACCAACAAATAAATACAATATACATTATCAGCCCTAAATGCCTAAATCCCTTTGCTTGAAAAAAAAATGTCAGTGACGTTGGGGACGTTTTGGGGGCGTATACCATTTGCTGTGGGCATGTCCTGTGGGTGTGGCCAACAGTGAAAAGAAAGTACAGCAAGGCTAAACATGCAGCAGCCAATACCCGTCCAAAGACACGGTGACAAGCTCATCAAAATGAGTGACAAGTGTTGGGGCGGGAACTCGACCAACTGAGGGAGGGGGAGGTGCGGGACTAACGACGCACTTCCTGCCTCAAGGAGAAAAGTTTTAAGAACAGCTCATATATGGATACTTAGATCACTGTATGTGGACTACCTGTTGTTTGTTCTAGCTCAGTCAGGAGATGGAGGATTTTCACTCTCTTTACTAATTATTTAGCAGGCACAAAAACATGGAGAGGGAAGAAAGGTTGAGAACAGGACGACAGCAGAGCATAGACTCCAATTCCAACACACATGATTTCTCAGGTGCAATAATCCAAGCACCCGCCCCTCCATTAGCGTTAGTATGGCACTGTCTGCCTTCTTTAATCTGTCAGTTGCACTTAGCGATGATGATAGTGAACACCCACTTCCCAGTTATAATACTTTGCCGTAGTCTGTGTCGATGCAGATCACTTACGGTGCGACAATACTGTATGTAGTACTGAGACACAATGGCTCCTTATGGGCTTTACTGCAAAAACCTAGTTAATCGTCAGGGGATCTGCACATGACTTTTCAAGAGCTTTTTAATGCTTCCTGGAATTGAACTGGAGGCCAATTTAAAAATAAACAAAGTTAGAGCAACCAGCCTATTTGTGATTGAACGTAGCCAATGAAGGTTCTGAAACTATAAATGGGTAGTATAAGTAAAAAGACGACAGGAAATGAATTGTTCGGGGACATGAAGTCCAACTGTGTTTATTAAGGCGAATACAATGCCGCGACATTGCATGGTGAAAAAATAGGACTTATGTATTTAAAAGATTTACAAACTTTTGAAGAATTTAGGTAGTTTATTTGAAGACTTTTCCAGACCGTTTAAGGATCCCCTGATAGTACTGGTGCTGCTTGTTACTGTGCTTTAGTGTAGCTGTATAATAGGTTGTTGGAGGTTAGATGCAGTGCAGCAATACTGTGGGGGGTTAATACGATTATATCTCCACATTGGATTAACAATTCACAGGATGCTTGTGTCTGTGTGTGTGTGTGTGTGTGTGTGTGTGTGTGTGTGTGTGTGTGTGTGAGATAAGTGGCTGAAGCACATGGGCATTTGTATGCTGCAGCGCTGAGCCCAGGATGAGGTGTAATGGCCACAACAGTGGAAGCTGCTGAATAATTGCAAAGAGACATTTTCCTGATAAGATAGATTTGTTTATTCACTTTCCCCTCACTCATTTTTACCACCTGCCACCAGCTACAGGTTGTTGTTGTTGTTTTTTTTACATCCTGTTTAAATGCTTTTAATTCCCTTCATATAATGTACACACTCACTCATGCACAGCCTCCTATGCACATACATTCATTTATATGCAGTGTGCATATAAATATGAATTACAGCCATAGAGGATCTGAGCTTTGAGGAAACAAAGCCCAGAGCAGATGAAGCAGTGTGTGTGTGTGTGTGTGTGTGTGTGTGTGTGTGTGTGTGTGTGTGTGTGTGTGTGTGTGTGTGTGTGTGTGTGTGTGTGTTGGCACTGCTAAAGGAGAGTGGAGAGGAGAAAGATAGAAGTGGGGAGGTGTTTGGAGTTGTTGCGGTGAGTTTACCAGTTGTAACAGTTGTCTGGGAGAATGAGGAAGAAGGAGAGAAATGGGAAAGAGGAAGAGGAGGAGAAGCTAGAGGGAGACGATTGGAGTTTTAGTTCTACAAACATTTCTCAGAGGCAGAGCTGATCTGGAGGCAGAAATAGTCTAATTGGTTGAGTTAAACCTCAGTGGGAGGAGCCAAAGAACTGTTTACTGAAGGTGAGTTAGCTAACTGGCAAACTTGAATGGCAAACAAGGAACTCTGGTCAAAATATGAATAAAAATATAAATGGCAATGACGTCTTTTTTCATTTATTCATGATTCGTGATCATGGATGTTATATCCATGAGTTTAGAAGATTAGCAGGCTAGCTACCTAGCTGACCTAAAGAGCTGTAGGCTAGTATGGCTAGTTTGAATTTGGAAATGCAGCTAGGCTAAATCTAGGTTGTTTCTTTTATTATGTGACATTTACATCATTACATGCATCTTAATATGAACTCGCAACCAGGTCTGGGACTGGAACTGGGATAGTGGGCTAGGGTGACCTTAGGGGCACTTACATTGTCTCTGTTGCCAGACATGGTACTGAACATTGAAACAAAAATGATTTTAACCACCCAAAAATGGGACAGATTAAAGTATTCTTAACTTCACACATCCTAGCAAAACAGTCTGAAAAAGTGCAATATTCTTCATATCAACAATCAACTAGGCCGTGCATGACTGAGAAAACAGATTTACAGTGAGTCCTGAATGCCTCACTCAGATTCCCGGGGACAACATGGAGAAAGGGATAATTATTTTGTAGCTCACGTTAGTGACTAGCGAGCGAGTGTGCTCCTCAGAGAGATGAGCGTCATTATGACAACGATGCACGCAGCTCACAATGGTTGCTATGATCGATTGACACTGCTACAGACAAATCAGGGTTTAATTCCCATGTGTGGTTGTTTGTTTTCCTATTGGATTTTAGGGTTAGTCTACGGGATAGAACGTCGGAAACGCTGAACATGAAACAGTCAATAGATATTTTTTCAGCTACCGTCCATACCGGGGCATTTGTGGGACATTTGCTGGAAACCAGGACATTTCAGTATTTTGCAGATGTCTTTTGGGACAGGGGACACCCGGTCAAACCGGGACGTCTGGTCACCCTATATTGGGCTCAGTTTTTTGACTGGACTCAAAGCCCATTTACGCTTGCCTCCAACCCCAATACTACAAAACAATCTACAGCAGGAGAAACGTTGGATGGCGATGGTGATAAGAGGGAGAAAGGGGAAGGTGAGAAAGAGACACCGCAGTGTGAAGAGAGGAGGTGTGAAGGAAGAGAGAGAGAGCGATGGGATGGGTAGAAGAGGGAGGAAGCGGACCGCCTAGCTTTCACGTTTAGCACTATGAACAATCAAATCACTGCAAATTAAGAGTTTGAATTTTTCTGCAACATTTCAGCAATACGTAGATGTGCAGCACTGATTTTGGGAGCAGAACGAAACTGAGATTCATTTTGTGTGTATCTGTCTGTTTGGATTGAATCCTGTTTGTTATGGGCCCTGGGGCATCATTTGTGGTGCAATGCTTGGTGGCTGGGGATGTGGGAAAGGACTCGGAAGATGCTTTGTGCTATGATGCGAATGTATCCTATCTGTTTCATTACTAGATGTTGTTGTCTTTGAGTAAATGGTTTGACCTGGTAAATTTGTGCGTCGTGTTTTTATGTCGATTGTTATTGGTCAAATCCCCTCGTCGCGTTGGCACGTCGCCAGTTTGTGCACAATCGGTCCTTTGTATCCTAAAAGCTTCTCTGGCAGTTTAACAATCGATTGGCGAAATTCCCAAAGTAGTTGTGGCCGGCTGACAGAAAATGTTCGTATGATACCCGGGAGGGGGATGAGGAATAAAAGGGAAAGGAGTGAAGGAGGGATGGAGGGTCCGAAACAGACATCAGGCACCAGCAGGAGGTTTGCAGCACCATCCCTCCCTCTAATTTAAGAGAGTAAGAGAGTAATTACACACTCATTTTACCTCCACCCTCTCCTCCTACTCCTCAGCGTCCCCCCCCCCCACCTCAACCCACCCCATTCCTCCTCACATCTGCTCCTTTCCCACACAGCGCCTTCCCCTTTCCTCCGTCCTCCATCCCGTCCCAGCAGCTTCTGCTTCTCCGTTCCCTTAATGGTGTAGCCCAGTGGTGAGGCTGCCCATAAATTAATGAATACACCAAGGTTTTGGGAGATCGGTCCGTTGGTCAACTTAGTTATTAAGTGATAAGAACATAGACACCAAAATTATCTAAAAAGTGAGAAAATCAGAAGTTGTAGCAGCTTGAAAGCTAAATGGTGAGTTTCCATAAGAAGTGAATGTGGTTAGCGACTGTGTACAGCTTAAAATTACTACGCAGCGGATGAATACGTGGTTGCTCACCTGAAATGGTTCCAAACATACACCTGCCTACAGCAGCTTTATTGAGGTAATGATGTTACATTTTTAAAATGTATTAATCTAAATGTCATATAACAAAAGCCACTAGCAAATTTTGAATGACTAAAAGGTCAGTGTTCTTACTTTGGATAGTGCTAGTGGCCCACTATCACTCACTTTCCAGCATACATTTTCAACATAGTGTATGCTAAAGTGTTAGCATGGAGTCTACTATCACTCAACATAGTGAATGCTAAAGTGTTAGCATGGAGCCTACCTAAAGGGATAATCTACCAAAAACCCGGTGTATTCCTTCTACAAGGTAGAGCGTGTGTGTGTGTGTTTTGTGTGAGAGTGAGAAAATAAACTAAACATGAAATGTGTTTGGATTCACTTGTGGTATAAAACATTAGAGCTAGAGAGTTAGAGAAAGTGCTAGAGAGAGAGAGAGCGAGCGAGAGAGAGAGAGCGGGGTGTGGGACACGTTGTGATGGGTGGAACTGGCCTCGATGCCATAACAGTCCTTCTAATGACAAGGCTTCTTGGAGTTTGAAGGTATAAATATCCTTTAAAAAAAAATCCTGTTCGAGGAAAAACCTGGAAAGAATCCACCCTCTAGGTTAAAATGAGAGGTTGGATGGAAAAGTTATGTGTGTGTGTGTGTGGTGCAAGGGGTGTGGGTGGAGGGGGGAGGGTTGGACAGTGTTTGTGTCTGAATGGGCCACTGTGCCACAGATGTTTCCCATTTAACCATTTGAAACATCATGCCATACCTGACATGTCGAGAAGACAGTGGGGGATTTGCTTTTTCAAAATGTAATCTGTTACAGTAATGTAATGTTTACTTTTTGATATCTTACAAGTACCTGAGGGTGTATCAAAAGTATCTCTAATTTTGTAAATTTCCCTTATGGATCAATTAAAATTGATTGAATGAATGAGTGAATGCAACGGATTAAAGTAAAAAAAAAAATTGCCACTTAGATTACTGTAATCCTGTTACATGTAATCTGTTACTCCCCAGCCCTGGATGTAGCCCGCGGTGTAAAATCCTGTTTCTGCTGAGCAAATACCGAGACAGATGTTCAGCCCTGCCAAAAGTTCTGTTGACACAAGACTGGTGAGAGCAAATGGATGAAAATAACAGGAACCGTATTTAGACAGAGAAATCCATTTGGTGTTTCTGGTTCTGTTCTACTCAGCATAGACGCGGCGTGGCGGAAGGCTGTTGCCAGAATGAGCGTTTTTCCAAATAACCCCATTTACACCTGTTATTAAAACGCATGTCTGGATACGCTGTGACAAAGATGTTCTCATTGTCTGCGCTCTGTCCATCTTTCCATCCGTTCATCGTCTTCTACCGGCATGATGACGTTTCTACCGGCATGATGACGTTTCTACCCGCGGTGATGACGTTTCTACCGGCATGATGGCGTTTCTACCGGCATGATGACGTTTCTACCCATGGTGATGACGTTTCTACCGGCATGATGACGTTTCTACCCGCGGTGATGACATTTCTACCGACATGATGACGTTTCTACCTGTGGTGATGACGTTTCTACCCGCGGTGATGAGGTTTCTACCGGCATGATGACGTTTCTACCGGCATGATGACGTTTCTACCCGTGGTGATGACGTTTCTACCCGCGGTGATGACGTTTCTACCGGCATGATGACGTTTCTACCCGCGGTGATGACGTTTCTACCGGCATGATGACGTTTCTACCCGTGGTGATGACGTTTTTACCGGCATGATGACGTTTCTACCCGTGGTGATGACGTTTCTACCCGCGGTGATGACGTTTCTACCGGCATGATGACGTTTCTACCCGCGGTGATGACGTTTCTACCGGCATGATGACGTTTCTACCCGTGGTGATGACGTTTCTACCCGCGGTGATGACGTTTCTACCGGCATGATGACGTTTCTACCCGCGGTGATGATGTTTCTACCGGCATGATGACGTTTCTACCCGTGGTGATGACGTTTCTACCGGCATGATGACGTTTCTACCCGTGGTGATGACGTTTCTACCGGCATGATGACGTTTCTACCCGTGGTGATGACGTTTCTACCCGCGGTGATGATGTTTCTACCGGCATGATGACGTTTCTACCCGTGGTGATGACGTTTCTACCCGCGGTGATGACGTTTCTACCGGCATGATGACGTTTCTACCCGCGGTGATGATGTTTCTTCCGGCATGATGACGTTTCTACCCGTGGTGATGACGTTTCTACCCGCGGTGATGACGTTTCTACCGGCATGATGACGTTTCTACCCGCGGTGATGACGTTTCTACCGGCATGATGACGTTTCTACCGGCATGATGACGTTTCTACCCGCGGTGATGACGTTTCTACCGGCATGATGACGTTTCTACCCGCGGTGATGACGTTTCTACCGGCATGATGACGTTTCTACCGGCATGATGACGTTTCTACCCGTGGTGATGACGTTTCTACCCGCGGTGATGATGTTTCTACCGGCATGATGACGTTTCTACCGGCATGATGACGTTTCTACCCGTGGTGATGACGTTTCTACCCGCGGTGATGATGTTTCTACCGGCATGATGACGTTTCTACCAGTGGTGATGCCGTTTCTACCCGTGGTGATGACGTTTCTACTGGCATGATGACGTTTCTACCCGTGGTGATGACGTTTCTACCCGTGGTGATGACGTTTCTACCGGCATGATGACGTTTCTACCCGTGGTGATGACGTTTCTACCCGTGGTGATGACGTTTCTACCGGCATGATTACGTTTCTACCCGTGGTGATGGGTTAAAAGGAAACATTTGTAGCTGAAAACAGGCGCAAATAGAAAATAACTCAGCACGCATTCAGTATTTGGGAGTATTAACGTTAAAATATGTCTGGAAAAATGCTTTATTGACAATGCTTTATATGATGACTGACTACGTAGCATGTATATGAAAGCCTTATTCTGACCTAAATGGTGCCTTATGGTGTTTTTTCATCTTTTCTGTTACCTCCCAGCCTCTGGACTTTCTGCCTCTTAGGGAAGACCTCAGATCACTGCAGTACACTAACCTCTTGCCATTTGTGTTTTAGTGTGTGTTTGTGCATGAATGTGTTATGTTTCCAGACCTGAGGCTAAGCTGTTAGGCCTACAGCTGGATCAGACCCAATGTTTTATATAGAGCGAGGCGGGGCAGAACAGGGAATATAATCCCCACTGTGCTCCTGCTGATGACAGGGCAGGAGGCTTCGTCCCTCTGCTACTAGCGAATGTGTCGGTGTGTTATGCATATACTTTGTGTACATGTGATATGCTTATTTGTGTGTGTGTGTGCGTGTGTGTGTGTGCATGTGTGTAAAGGATGAGAGAAAGGTGTTTTTTCCACCTGCATCTCTACAAGCAAGAGGCTCCACTCATGAAAACAAACATGCTCAAAAGCTTGACTCTAAGAACAAGAGAAAGCTAATGTCATCTAGCTTCGCGAGTTGTAAGACGCCTTTGCGCTTGGGTTGCTAAGGTCCTGAAATGTCACTGGGCAAAGTGATCAGGGACGTTTATTCTGAAGTTGAGCTTTTGGTTTTTCTAGAGCTGGATAGAGCTGAAAATTGGCTTTTTCATACATTATTGTGATTATTTGGTATGGCATTTGTTGCAGCGTGAGAAATGAGACCCCTTCACACCCCCATGTTAACTGAAAGAGGCCCCATAAGACCAGTTTCAGACATAGTGAGAGAAAAACAGCCTAGTACAGTGCCAGGCATCAACCAACACCAGTAACCATAATGGGATGTAGAAAGCATATGTAGTAAATCTACGTCCTCTCAGACCACACTAGTTGCACCAAGCTCCTTTGCCGGAGGGTTTTGAAATGAGCGAGGGTCAGCTGTGTATGTGATAAGCTGTAGTAGGCAGAGGAATGAAAGCACTTGGGAGTGGATCGGCTCAAAGCCGCTTTAATCTCATAATCTTTAATAGAGTAGCTCTTGTTAGCCGGGGTTTGGCCCTGGAGGCAAACTCCTCTCTGTCCCTGCACTTCTGTTATTGCCTATTAGCATCGCATCAACATGCACGGGCGCAGCCTCGCTCGCAGCTGTGGACAGTAACACACACACACACACACACACACACACACATAGCACGCCGATGCCAGAAGCTGATAAACAGAGGCAAGCGCTATCTAACAAACTCTAGTTGGATAGTGGATTTAAATTTTAAAAAAGCTGTAATTAAATGCTAAATTGAATCATTCAGACAGCTAAACGCAGATAGCATGCTCTCTCTCGTCTCATTACTGCTGTGGTTTCTAATAAACACCCAGTTAAACACCCCTCCTTTCTGCCTCCCCCATCTGGCTATCCAATCAACCAATCGCAGTGCTCCTCCGGGCCCCGATACTTTACCATCCATCTCTCTTGGTGGATGACTTCCACCAACCACTGGCCAGATTGCCACAGAGAGGCATTATTGATTTAGACACAAGGTGGTCAATTCGGCTGAGAGCAAATACCTTCCCATCAGGAAATGACTTATACAGTTCATATGAAATCCATTCTGTTCATTAAGCAGCTCTGGTTGGTTCATACAGTTTGTCACTGCATTTCCCATTCATCTGCTTTTGCATTCACTGTCCTGTGTGTGAAGGCAAGGCACCACAGGTCGTTTATCCTATCAGAATGAAATTTTATGTGTTGAATATTGACACAAATACAAACATTTATTTTGTATTATGACTTGTTATTTACATATTCACTAGCTAGCTATTAGCTAACTAGCTAATATTTCATATAAAAATGTACAATTTGCAGTGTGAACACTTTTTCCCTCAGTGGATAAAATCAGAGTGCATTTTCCTGTTTCACTCTGGTAAATAACTAAGTAGCTGGCAACTTACTGGTGAAGAGTGTGTTTTGACAATTTTCTTTATAAAGTACTACGTGTATGGCAAACACCTCTGATTTTTCACTGTTCTTTTCACTGTTGGTTTTTGATTGTTTTGTATATTCTATAAAACTACTGTGGTGCCTCACCTAAAAATAATTATTACGCTGATTAGTCCGTTCATTAATAAATCCACTGACTCCCATACTGACTCACTTCCTCCCTAACGTGTTCGTTTTACTGTTAGTGTTTCATGCTCTGCCTCCTTTGGAACTAATTGGCGTTTTAAGCGCTATATAAATAAAGTTGACTCGACTCCCTCACTGACCGACTCATCCTCTGCCTCATTCGTGTTCCCTGACCTCTGCAGGTCACATCAATCGTGATGTAGATGTGTGTGTGTGCCTCTGGCCGAGGCTGTGAGTCACCGTAAGAGGATCAGCGGCCTCATTAAAGCGAGCAGCCAGCCACTCCCTATCAGCACCGGCAGGACTAAACGACTGCCTGCGGAGATAAGTGCACATCAGGCCGAGAGGCAAGCTCGTCTGTGGTGCCTTGTTTCTACAACAGAGACACAGTGATTATGAATATGGAACCGGGGTTTCTTGTTCAGTGCTGGACAATGTTGTCAAGATAGATGAACAGGCGTTAAAGAGGAATAAAGAGGTTTTTACGACCTCATAGTATGGCCTCCATCGTGTGCCAGCATCTTAAATAGGATAATACAGCACCAAATATAGATATTTGAATAAATACATTTACGTGTGTGTGGAAAAATTAATTAAATGGATACAAATTTTCTCTGTAATTAAATGATTTATTTATTTATTTATTTATTTATTATTTTTCTACAAATCACAGCTTTAATCCATTTATTTTTTATTTCTTTTGATTCATCATTTATAATATTTTCTTATTTCATCCTTTGCATTGAGCTCTTTAAATATATTTTAACTGTCTGCTATTTTATTCAATCGTGTCAAGAAAATAGGAAAATAGATCAACAAATATATGTGAGCCAAAATTGAATAAAATAGCGTAATCCGTCAAATAAATTAGTCACTATTTCAGCGCAAAGTAGGTAAATGAGAAAATCTTAAACGTGGTGAAAGAAAATAAATAAAACAATGAATGCATTGCAGCTTTGTTTTTGCAAAATAATGAATAAAACCAAAACAAAATACATGAATTAAGTACAGAGAGCCAGAGACTTGGAGGAGGAGAAAATCCCTGGTCCTGCAGAGGTCATCGGTTACTTAATATTACTTAATGCATGTGTGTAACTGGATAATAATAAAACATCTCCAATGATAAGCATGCATTTTCGTCTGCTAGTCCCAGAGTAAACTTCTGTGATTGGAAGTGATTTTTCAAGGCTCAATAAAAGAATGAACTAAAAATGGAACGACTGGAATGACTAAGGAAAAATGAATCCATTCATCAACAAGCGTGTTCTTCATCATTTTCATTACAAGATTAACAACAGGGGCCAGACCCAGCCAATCTCATCAGTACAGTCTTCAAATCAATTCTACAACTGACAGGTAACCCAGTGTAGAGCAGCTCGTTGGGGTAATGTGATCCTGCGATTCATCAATAACCTGGCAAGCAGAACTCTGGACCATCTGGAGCCATGCAGGTTGTGCAGAGAAGGGTTTTTGACCAATATGGATTTTTGACAGCTGATGCTGATAATGATGGACTGAAGCTGCCAATAGTTGATATTTTTACCAGTTTTGATCATTTTCATGCCCAAAAATCCAAAAGTATTCAGTGTTTCCCCCCAGAACTTAATTCTTGCCAAGGTGGAAAAGCCTCTGAAACAGCATTTAGACCATCATGGGACACTAAAACTCTCCACTCTCTCTAGTTTGAGGGGGGTTAGCAGTTCCAGGTTTTCTAGACTGATACCTTGAAACTGTTGAGGAAAATCCTCCCACGCCGCACAGGACTCTCTGGTCAGACAGACTGATATAAGCAGGTTCCATGTCAGAGGTGGACGACACTGACGGGCCGATAAAAGGTCAATATCAGCCTATTGATGTATCAGTCAAACCCTAATTAATTTCTTCATTACCTGCCTGTCTTTGAGCTCTTCATCCTGCACGTTAGAGCTCTCCTCAGTTTGTGCCAACCCTCGACTGTGGATATCAGATGAGACGAGAGAATGGGAGTGTGTGTGTGTGTGTGTGTGTTATTTATGAGCAGGTCTTTGTGCATGTTTCTAGGAGATGAACGATGTAACGAAGGTCTAATGATAGTCTGAAAACACGGAGACCGTCAAAGATTATCAGACGAGGCATTTATTTAAAAAAAATCTAGTCTTTGTGTAATTTGTTATTGCCGGGGGAAAATGATGTGCTTCCCTCCACTACAGGATATGAATCAACCTCGAGACGCCCTGTGCCCGTAACCAGAGTCTAATGACAATCTAACATTACAATGTAGCCTAAACGGTGGTATGGTGGACCTGCAGTTGGTCATCATTATAGGGCAAACCACCACCAATAATAAACACAAATCAGTTACATTTGAAGAAAAGCATAAATGTATGCTTTTCCCCCTTAAAGTAACATTGAAATGCCATTTTCAGAACATCTTGTGCCTTTATTTTGACGTTTCCAGTTGAAACAGGATGTTGGGGCTGGTACATAACACATCATTCAAAGGTGCCTGTGGTATTTTACTTGATGGGAGGGGTGGGATAGCTCAAAAAACTGTGATGGTATTATTGGTTGGAATTTTTATGTACGCCTACTGGTACGCCATGAAGTAACAAAAATGCAAAATGACACCATTTTCCAGGAAGTGAGAGTAAAAATATGAGAAATAAAACCTTTGCCAATTTCTGGCATGTATTGTATATTATGGCATAGGAAATTAGTTAACAAAGTGAAAAGTAATTTTTTATTTCTCATATAACTTAAATTGGTTTGATACTACTTACTGAGATGTGTACTATGAATTTATGTCATAAAGATTCATGTCAGGCTGAAAAGGTGGTAGACTCTGTCAACACCAGTAACCAAAAAAATAAACTGAGTTTACATCCCTGATGACAGATCAGTTTGGTGGGTAAAACAGGGAGCGGCCGTGGCTATTGGATGAAAAACCTAGCTTCATGACACTGTTAGAAAAATCTCTGCAGTCCTCGTGGTTCGAACTGCACTGTAGCAAACAGTTTCCAACAGTTCTTTCCAATACGTCTCCGGGCTTTTGATCGGCCCACTGATTTATAGGAATGTACCTCTCGCTTTTTGCTGCAGCGGGTATTGATGTTCCTTTTAATTTTCTGCCTCTGCAGCACAGAGTTCTAAGTAAAAGATTTTGTGATGGAAGATGGATTTTTTTTTGTTCTTATTTGTAGGGTGGGAAACAAGCTAACACACACACACAGACCCACACACACACACAGGTACACACCCGAGGCAACTGGAGTTGACTGTCTCGTCTCGCCACTGCACTGCATCTTTTGATGATCGATCAAAAAGTATGAGGGCTGTTTTCTATGGGTAGAATATGAGTTACTCAGCAAATATGTGCACACCAACTTTGCCAACACTCGACACACACACACACACAGAGCGGACCCCCTCCTCGTCTTGGCAGCGACAGGCATAACTGTCATCTTTAATGGGCCCGGTGGAGGAGAGGCTGCATTTGGACTGCCTTCTATAATTCATCTGAATGTGTGTAAATTCATGCAGGCTGTGTGTGTGTGTGTGTGTGCGTGTGTGCGTGTGTGTGTTTGTGTCAGACTGTCAAAACACTGTAGCTAGCAGAGCAGCCTAACAGCATCTCCTTGAAGGGTGAACCATCTAAAGCGCATCTAAAAGCACTTCATGCCGTTTCACAAGTCTCTATGTAACATCAACAGAGCTGCAAAATACTGCCCCTCCGCCCCCTCCGCCAGGCTAGCTGGTGGATTCAGAAATTAACACATCACTTTAGTTTTTACTGAGCAGCCAAATGGATTCTTTTGATAGTAAAGAGCTTCCACTTACAGTATATAATAGCTGGCCCCTTTACCACTCCGTTTTTAGCAGGAATGGTGGATGGTGTTAGCGTTTCCAATCGTCACACTGCACACGTACTGTGACATTTAGAAATCCCCCCCATCTCTGTTGCAGCCCCTCTTGATGATCGTGATTTAGGCACATAAGATGTGTGTGTTTTTACATTAAAAAATCTGTTTAAAAAAGGAAAACTATCAAATGACCGCAATTCTATATAAATGAGTAACACTTGTCTGTTTCCTATAAATCACCAACACATGATCTACCTCAGAGATCACCAAACCCAAAGGCATGTGAGCTCCCACAATGCAACACATTCCAACTTTTGTTGTTGTTACAGTCTTCTTCCCTATCTCTGTCTCCAGGACTCCTGAGGAAACCCATCCTTCAAAGGCTCGACTCGAATATCACATCCCCAGAACCTTCACAGAGAGTGCCTTTCCCCCGATCCACTAACCTATCAGTAAAGCCGAGGATGCAACGAAGGTCAGGCCTGAGGATATAGTTAGAGATTACATGTTGTATATGTATGGATTATTTTAAGAGGAAGAATAAATGTATCAAAACATTTTGATTAATGTTCATTTTCAACGCTAGTCCTTGTTATGACGTTATATTGGATTTACCAGGGAAGACATGCTCACTTCCGCCTCCTAGTGGTAATAACAAGTAGTGCATGGGAATTTTGTTGGCTCTGATACAGTATCTCCTGCTTGGCATCACAAATTGAATAGGGAATTATGTTTAATTTATGTTTAAGTTTAGGGAATTATCGTATGATGCTAATGTCTAGCTAGCTAAACTAGCTAGCTAGCTAGCTAAGCTAGGTAACGCCAGGTAAATCAACAGTTGCGCAAACAAATCCGTGAGCCTTCTTTTGCATTGCTAAGCAACAAAAGCAGTAGATGGTGTTGTTTATGCTAGCAATCATTAAGACGTTTCTTTCTCTAAAGTTGAGTAAGATTTCTTGTCAACCCTTACTTGTATAGTAGGAAAGTTATACCTAGTTAAAATGACTCACCAGCTATGAAATGATCTGAGGAGACCTTGGACTGCTTACTGTCTGCCCTGACATCTTTGTGATTGCTTGAGGCTATCCATACCTGTCCTCTTTTTTTCCTGGTATTTTTTTTTCATACAGGGAGAAATCCATCGTGGAAGAGGAAGAGGCACCAATTTCTCCACTGACATCCTCAATAGTCCACAATGTATCCAAAGGCATGTGGGGCTAGCTGCTGGTCATCACCGGTTCCCAGCAATGCTCATGGACGTGAACTCTGATGGGCTGGGCAGTGAAGTCTCTCTGGCTGCCTCTCACTTTGGGATGAAAGCTGACAGCGTGTAGGCGGATTACACATCCATCCATACCGGCACTGGAGGGGGAAAAAACAGCCGAGACCATGCATCTGGCTTTTTCTCTGTCTCTATCTCTTCCTCTTCTGTATTCTTTGTCAATTCAATTCAATACAAAGGTTTTTCTTTTATTTACATGAAAATACAGTTCTTATTGCCAAAGGGAAAACAGCAAAAAAGATTCCATTAGCAACTATGAAATGTGACATTTACGAAAACAAATTTATCAAATCTACATTCCCAATATGGTTTTTCTATTGTTAATGTCCTTCCTGTGTGACATTGTGGCAGGTTAATGTATGAATTAGTGACACACCATTTATTCTCCTATATTGTTATTTTTGCATTTGAAAGGTCCCTACCTTCTTTCTTCAGTCTTTCTTGCTTACTCAGTCAGAACATGTTTATTAGCGTTCCAAAGCACCCATAAGAATTAATATTAATATAAAATGCACACAAGTAAAGGTAATTTTATATAGGTAGACAATATTTACAGGTACTTTAACAGAACAAACAACAGACTTTCTTCACAGAGATTTGTAGCATCTAAGTATAGGGTTTTCTTTCGATTTCTTCAAGCTAATCGCAGGTGTATCTGGTTTTATTTTCTTTATGGATTTGCTCTGTGAGTCAAGTTGTTCCAGAGGGTCAGTACATGGTGATGAGTTGGCTTAGCATTGCTTTTTTTTCTACTAAACCAGCCAATGGAAAATGGCCTAGTTCCGCTCTCCACACATTGTTTGGGGCACTTCTATCGACATGTAATATGTTTATACTAAGCTCATTATGTAAGGTTTCTACTGGTGTTTAATCCTAGGGTTTGTTTTGGAAGCCAGACCTTCTGGTCACCCGATTTCACTGCCATAAAGTGAAATTGGTGTAATCACACTTTTTTTTCTCTCTCTTATATTTTCTTTTGCTGAGACAAAGTATCTGCTGTAGTATAATTTATTTTCAGAGGTCTGTATCAGCCACGTTTAGGGCTTATTCTTTTATTTCTTTGAATCAATGACAAATGTATCTGTATTTAATTTTGTCATAAATTGGTTGGATGTACCTTTTGGTCAGGGGTATTAACTCACTAAGCCCTCAGCTATGGCAAAGTCTCTGCATCTAATGTCATTTGCCACCAAAACTTTCAAACCTGCATATATAAATCGACTAAGAACAAAGTATGACTGATGACTGAACAGATATGATCCAAAACAAAAATCAGTTTAGACACAACATTGCTCCTGATGTGGCTCCTTATAGATAGATCCAAATAGATACCTGCCGTTTTTAGCTTGATCTGTACTCTCCATTACAATTTTAAAAAGTACAAGATCAAATTTGGACTCAATGAGGCTAAGTGCTCCTGCCAAACTCAACTAACGCCTGTGGGTTTCTCTCATCAACCACACAAGACGTAACTGAAATATCGCGATGTCTGAAGGTATGAGAGGACGCCAATGGTAATTTATGATAACGTATGGTAAAGTAAGTAAAGTTATAGGAACACTTTTGAAACGAGTAATGGAAAAGATATATTGCTCCTTTTTTGCAAGGAGCCCAACACTGTTTATTTTCTCTCTCTCTCTTATATTTTTCTTTCTCTCTCTCTCTCTCTCTCTCTCTCTCTCTCTACCCGGGAGGCGGTCGTCAGGGAAGTGGGCGTGGCGTCGTAGCTAGGGAGTGACGTAAATCGTAGCTGTTCAAAGTGGTGTGGTGCTGAAGAGGAAAAACTCTCCCTCAGTCAGTCAGTCTGTCAGTCCGCAGCCATCAACTGGTCGGTGTATCGCTGGATTTCAGAGCCTCGAGCGCTCAAATATCGCGTGTTAGGAGCGTACCGACGAGAAAAAGCTATCGGCAACATTTGTACCCCAACAGCGAGAGATTCCCAACAAGTAAGTCGCCTCTTTCTCTGTCTATCTGTATCGATCTATCAGTTCTGGCGGAAAAGCAACACGGGTGGATTCTTTACACCTTCTTGGCTCGTGTACCGTAATAGCCTCATAAGTGAGCATATTCCCGGTCGTTTCGCGTGGTTCTCGGTGGCACAGCAGCACAGATATATACCTCGGTTATCCTGTAATTGTCAGCGCGTGCATACACTGAAGCGAGTAATTGTCTTAAAGCCGCGCCTAAATCTTTCCCTCGCTGCTGCCCGTGCCTGCCTGGGGTAAAACATTTGACTCATATTTGCATGAGTAAGAAGGATCCAATGGTCCTACATACTCTCTCTCTCTCTCTCTCTCTCTCTCTCTCTCTCTCTCTCTCTCTCTCTCTCTCCCTTACCCACTCTCTCTCTCTCTCTCTCTCAGTTCAATTCAGTCGACTTCACTGGCATGAATGGCATCAGAACAGAAAAGCCACAACACACAACTGAATAAAAATAAGAATTGACTAATGCATAGCATAGCAGTAATCACCACTGTCTGCCTGTCTGCGCACACAAATGGCTCCAGCACACACAAATGAAATAGAGCCATTACAAGAAAAGACTATTACTGTAGCTGATTATTCTAGCTTCAAATGATACCGATTTTTTTCTCCAGTTCGTTGACCCCATTGGTTGTACTAGGAGACAGCAGCAGACTGGGGATGTGCACTGCTTGCCAACTGGTCAGCTGCTCAGGCTGGTTCTGTGCATCTGTCACTGTCTACATGGCTGTTTTGTGAGATTACCTGGTAAAAAAAAAAGTATGATTCTGTTGAGAGAGAGGCGTGTTTTTTTTATTTATTTTTTTTAAATATATAATCCAGAGCTGCTAGGTGTGGCTTGGCTGGCCTCTCTCCTCTCTCCTCCTTTAGCCTGCTGTTTCTGTTTCCTTGCTTTGGCTGATGTGGTGAAAAGGAGTCAGGCAGAAGCTGTGAACCTCTTTCGTTTCCATGCACACACACACACACATGCATATATACTGAAAGAGAAGAGATTCATTCACTGGCTCTCTTTTAAAGGTACGCTTTAATACACTTTTCCCAGTATTTGTCAAACCTCACTCCCTAAACCACAATGAAATGAAAAATGACTTTTTCACCTTTGTTAGCTAATTCTAATAACATAAGGTATACAATAAATGCCCCAAAGAAAAATCACAGAATTTATTCTCATATTTATATTAAAATCCCATTACTTTGAGTTCCTGGAAAACAGTGTTAGTGGTTACTTCTTGGTGTACCAGTAGGCATACTTAAAAATTCCAACCAATAATCTATAATCTATTTATGCACACACACACTCACACACTTAGGTAGCGACTACACATAATTTATATTATATTACATACATAAGATTTCCCTTATTACTATATTTTTATTTTCAAAGTGCTCTTACTGTAAATATTGTGTTGTTTTCTTATATAGAGCTCTTACTGTAATACTGTAAATATTGTGTTGGTTTTTTATTGTAAATAGTGTGAACCTGATATTTTGCCCTTTGCACATTTCTGTTGAGCATTGCCACTTTTTTACATTTCACTGCACACCCCGTGTGTGTATGTGACAAATAAACTTCTTGAACTTGAACTTGAAATATCACACATTTGGGGTTCGCTCCCCAAAAACCTTGTGTGGGTCCTGGTGGCTGTTTTTTAATTCATCTTGAAGAATCTGGAATTCGTGATGGTCCAAGATTATGAAGCATTTTTGAGCAGTCCCTCTCCATGTTTTGTCCCGCTCCCGGCAACCTGTTTCAACTGGAAGTACATCAAAATGACAGATATCAAGACACCGTTGCAATGCCACTCCCTTGTGACTCGGGGGGCAACTTTGCATATTGGTGGCCACAAATGGCAGCGAGAGGTAACTGTTTGAATATGAACTCTAAACCCAGAAATCCTGCAAGGTGACGTCAGTGAACTGCACACAGCGCGCTCGTGTTTACCAACCGGGCCGGTCTGTGATGCTTCATACCAAAAGGAAACCAAATGGACCAGAGGAAAGATTGCCTAATGCTGTTTAAGAGAAGCAGTTGCAGATTTAGTGCTAGTCCTGCTGCATAGATACACATATAGGCCATGTGGGTATTTGCAGGGTACAGCTCGAGCTTTGAAGTTAATCATTCCTGCCATTTTACCGCACATGTGCATCTGGATGGCCCTTTATCCCAAGTCTTGATTCTGTGAATAAGGATGAGGTATTGGAGTTATGGCTTTGGACCAGCCAGAAGACCAGAGGGCTTCATACGTCATCTTAAACATACATTTTGAACCTAGCTTTTTACATTACATTACATTACAGTCAGACACTTTTATCCAAAGCGACTTACAAAGGTACTTGACACTATGTGTGGATCGAACCCACAACCCTGAGACTGAGTATCATGCTCTACCGATTGAGCCGGGCTGGTCCGGGCCAACTTTCACACGAGGTCTTAACATCCATGTATCTCGTACACATTGTGTATTATTGTTTCTATTGCTTTAAAGCTGCCCTAGTCAAGATGTTAGAAAAATATACTCATCAGCCCAAATCACAATGTGGGGCTGGGAGAAGAACGTCCAATTTCCCACTAATTGAGATGCCGTAGATTCCTCCCCATTTGCCCAAATTAAATTCTGCTGTTGATATGGTCGCTTCGCTTCCCCACCCAGAGGAAGTGACGAAATCCAAACTGTCTCCTAAACAGCAGTGAATGTTCAGTCCAGAGAAAGCTGGACTCAGACCAGCGTTAAATATAAATAAAGCTTGATTGATTGATTGAATCGGCCTCAGGCTCGGTTTCTGTTCACTAACACAGCCAGCAGGTGGTTGAGGGGAGCTGGCAGGTCAGACAGGACAAGCTGGGTGGGTGGGCGGGGCTCCTATGGGCTCCTGGAGTGCTGTGACACCTGATATTGGAGGATCTTGTTTCTCTACCTGTGTGCAGGTGGAAAGTCATCAGTAATACACAGATGATCAGCTGTAGAGGGTGCAGTAAGTGTGATCATGAACTGCTCTGAACTGCAAATCGGCTAGTAAAATCGACTAATGTTTTAATTTTGGGAGGACCTGTGAGGTTAATGTGGCAGCCTGCTTTTAGGGATTCTTGCTCAAGGACACTTCAGCAGAGCGGATGCTTGCTGTCAGCAGCTATCATCTCCCTAATCACTACGCCACCCCGCTGGCCTTCAAATGAGAACAGCTAGGGCACGGTATAATCAAGAGTGTAATGAAGGCAAACGTTTTGATGTTATGGATCCCCGAATCACGGACCCCCGTTTGATTCAGATTATTGTTGCTGATTTAGTGTTGAGTTGTAGAACGGCCTACGCTGTATGTGGGGAGTTTTGAGAGTGAAACCTATGATTACACCAGTCACTCCTTTTACATTCTCTAAATGGGATCATTTCTAGTGAATTCAATTATAGTGAATTTAAACAGTTCTTCATTTTGCTGGGGATCCCCTGGAATCCCCTCAAGGACCCCTGGAGCCGCTTCGACGGCCCAACATTATATAAATCACAGGCATCTCAGAAACATTGGTGTTATTTCACGACGCTCCTCCTTCACGAGGCCACAAAGACAAGATTTGTTTTTTGTGTTTGTGTGTGTGCCATGGCTTCACACTCAAGTGGATCTCTCGCTCTCTGTTAATCTTCTCCCCTCTCCTCCACTAAGTGTTTCATTTGAAGCAGAATATATGTCATGACCACCGGCGGCATGTTGGGGTGGGGTTTGCTGTGGGTGTCAGGGGGGAGAGGAAGGGGGCTGACTGGGTGCAGCTTGTTTTCCTACTGGGAGCCCAGGTCAGACTACAAGGCTATGTGATCAGACAGCAGGCAAATGTGAGTTGATGTTTAAAGGTTCTGATGTTTAGAGCTACACTTACACTTGGCCAATTAATCACAGGAACAGATACGCCGCCAAACAACAAAATGGACCCAGAAATACAAGGTGCATCACTAATAACAGAGCGTTTATGGGTGGATTTCTCCTTTAAGTTGTGTTTAGACAGCACAATCATTTCCTGTCATTACAACATTGGTTGTCATAGCAACAACACAGGCGTGCGCACGCTGGCTGAGGGCGTGTTTCCTCTCCGACAACTCCGGGTGCTGCATGTTCTCCCATTGATCCAGGAACAGTTCACTGTAAATACAATTACAAAATAGGTGCTCTATCTTCTCTTGCTCCACGCTACAGTTTACATTTACGTTACAAATGTATTTTTGAAGTGACACTGATGAAGAGTTTTGCACGACACTTCATTTGTAAGCGCATACTCAGGCGGATTGATCCGAGCACGTTGGCAGAGCAAGAGGAGTTGGGAATCTTACCGATGTAAAACTACCTACGTGAGTGGGAGTTGTTGTTAAAAGCGATTTGTCCTCAGGTTTGTTCTGTGTTTCTTCCCCGTTGAGCTGAACTCCTGTTGGCTGTTGCCAGGATCGCTCTCGGATTTCAATCTTGCCGGCCAGCGCGGTCCGGTCGGGCTTGGAATTGGCGTAAGAATGGTGGAGTGGGACCTACCCTTCAGAGCCAGCTCCGGCTGAACGTGGGTGTTGTCGAACTGAAGCTTTAAGCCGGACACATTTTAAAGTGAATGCACGAACACGCGCACACACACACATACACACGCATGCATACAAACACACACACATCACACTCAGTCCACCATGAACTAGAACAGAACAGAACAGAACAGAACAGAAGAGAAGAGAACATTTTGTCATCACTTATTTATTGGGTCTTTCTGCCTTGACAACAAGATGACAGACAGAATGGATGTTGGTATTTTTATCGATCAAATTCTCTCTTCCGCATATACACATAATTAAAGTGTCAAAATAACGTCGCTAACGTAAGGCGTCACCGCTTATCACACCATTCCCAGGAGATGCCTTACAATGAGCATCACATCAGCCGCAACAATGGTTCTATATAGAGCCGCACTGACTCCCTATGATTTGTTTAAATAAAAAAATGGTGAATCTTATTCTAATAAAGTGCATTTCAATCTTGCTGGTTTGCATTCTTAAAGGGTTCTTTTACCAGCACCATGAAGGCCCTATGTAGGAGCATTTGAGCATGGCGCTATAAAAGAGGCACCAAAAACGGTTCCGCTACGGTACAAGCCTAAAGAACCATTTTCTGGTTACCATATAGACCCCTTTTTTCGTTGAGAGTGTAGTATCGCGTCTTAAAATGGTATTTTTCTTAAAACAAGTGAGTTTCTGAAGTAAATTCACCTTGAGCACTTTCTTGATCTACCTTATCCCGCCTTGTTTCAAAATATCGACACTTGTTGCTCGAATATTCCTGAAACTGCAGTGGAAACAAGTGCATTTATCCCCCCTCCGCGAGCAGAACGTTTCACTTGTTTAAGAAAAACTAGACTGATTTTGAGACTTTTTTTTTTTGCAGCGCACCACCCTGAACGAGTGCATGTAGGCTGTGTATAATGAACAGGCAGCATATAGATAGACTTTATGATTACAGCCTGTACATACTGTAACCTAATTAGACCCTGCAGAGCTTATTAGAGACCAGACCTAGTTACAACATCCACTAACCAATGTCTCCTCCTCCGCCCTTCCTCTCATCTTCCCTCTTTCATTTACTCTCCTTCTACTCTGACTGTACGGGCTGCGTGGTTTCCTTGGTGCCTTGGGCGTGTGGGTGTGTGTCCTTCAGTTGATATCCATCCCCATCTCCCTCTCCCTCTCCCTCCCTCCCTCCATCTCCATGTCTGCCATCTTCCCATCTTCTCCGTACCCTCCATCTGTCTATCTTCCTCCATGCTGGCAAGATTATGTGCCAGCATGGCACCGACGGTGGATGTCTGCTAAACTGTATTTGTCCCTTTTGGATGGTGTTGTCCAAAGAATTGTAATCCAATTCTCTGAGAGAGACAAAAAAAACTGCTTTTGTGATACTTTATTTTGTTTAGTCAAATGCCACAAAGGAACCGATGGATTTCTCCACCCTGGTTTACCAGGAAAAGCTAAATCAGAGTCAAGTCAATATGAAAGAAAACATTTTTTTCCCTAGGAATTCAAATTATATATATTTCTAAATGATGATCAAACATGTTTAATGAAGCCTGTTAAAATTAGATTTTGTTTGAGTGGTTATTGCATTTTCAAAAATCCACCCTTTTTTTTTACAGGCAGTTAGTTACCTGTAAACGCATCACAACTGAACTTGGCTCTGATTGGCTCCCCCCAGCTCAAGAAATCCTTTCCTGAAATCTCTCCAATCATTTCCAATCAGTTTTGCAGCATTTGAGCATTCACCCCAAAACTTTGTGCTTGGCCAAACTCTTGTATTTCTTCTATCTTCTATTTACAACAATATTTAAAACAACATAGCGTATGAATCCAAGTATTTGAAAGATATGCTGTGAATTCAGCCAAAAACTGCCAGAGGGAGTAGGAGTCCGCTAGCTAGGTGTTAGCTTGTTATTGAAAACGGTCAGAATTCAATGGGCCCAGTGCCATTAGAGAGACAAATTTACGTAGGTAAAAACGATTATGTGAAAACCCCATTCATTTTTCCGAAAGAAAAAATGTAGATCCGGAAGGCTGACATGCTGAATGACAACAGACTTACGAGGTCTGTTGGCAGCTTTAATCCAAAAACATGGATATCAGTGTTGGTCTTCAAAAACCCGTAATGTGTAATGCATTGCTGAATGTTAAAGGAAGATGCCCCCCCCTCCCCATCAGAGTCATCTCCTCTTCGTCTCCAATTCCCTGCATCCTGCCAGTGCAAAAAAAACAAAACACTCACATTTAATGATATGAAAATCACACTTACCAGAACGGCTAAGAGCACTTTAAAAGGATCAAATCCCACCCCGACCATCTCTCCCGGGTCTTCTCTCATCCTTTCCTACTGTTTCAAAAAATAACCACGATGAGGGTCAGCCGGCGTCCAGGATAGCAGTGGGCGGTAGCTGCAACAAAACACACACTCTCCAAATTTAATGATGTGAAAATCACACTAACCGGGATGTGTGAGAGCAGTTTGGAGAAGAACTCCCGATTTGTGAAGGGCTCCCAACATGTGCGCTCCATCAGGCATTTTTTATTTTTTGCTCAATTGACATCCACAGAGCATGTGTTCGTATACTCATACTCATACGTATATGTATACTCATACTCATACTCATACTCATACTCATATACTCAGATCAACGCCGGAGTCAAAGTGGCAAGGGTCAAAATAGATGTTTGGAGTTCAAAAGAGCAGCAGGCAGACAACCCATCAACAGTCTGTCACAGGCTTAACATACACACACACACACACACACACAGATGCGGTAGATTCACTTTAACCTCGCTTGTATTCTGTGACACATCAAGGAGATTATATAAATCATCTCATGTATTGTTCATAGCAACACACAATTACACACACACACACACACACACACACACACACACACACAGACCATTAGCAGGAAGCAGACAGGAAGGACAGAAGTTCAAGTGATGATCACGGTGCCGCCTCCCTCCTCTTTACTCTGACCCTCAATTGGATTTCTTATTTCAGATTATATCAACTGCATTGTTTATAACGCAGGCTGAGCAGGGTGGAGGGTGTGTGTGTGTGTGTGTGTGTGTGTGTGTGTGTGTGTGTGTGTGTGAGAGAGATTCCTTCATGCATGCTCCTTTTGCATACATGTTGAATAGGAGTTACACCCTGAAATGGATTTCAGATATTTAATTCTGACGATTGTGGACAGCCTCTCAGATTAGCGAGAGACAAACGAGTGTCGCTCAACGCTGGAAACACGACAGTCTTTGATTCATCATTGAGAGTTACGACCTGGAGGTATTCTGCCGAGGCCGATGTTTTTGGACAACATCCATTTTTCCTGGAACATGTGCTCAGTTCATTTGTGTGAAAAAGTTGTACTATAAACAACACTGTGCATCCACATCCACTGTGTTCCTTTCCATACCCTGTCGGCCTCTTGATGGCACCGCAGATTACAACCCTTCGGTTTTTTTTGCCACTAGCTTTCGAAAAAGCGTCACCTCCACGTTCACAAATGTGCGCCGAAGATTGCTGCGTTCACACATTCAAATTGGGTTGTTTTTTTTGGATGGGATTCGGAAATGCAATATTTCCTCTATCTGATCCGATGTCAGTGAGACAGGCTGAAAGATATTTATGCTGGATTATATTCATTTTGCTGAAATATGTGAGTCTCAGTGCAGCTACGTTCACGGCGGACAGCTGTGTAGCAGTTCTGGGACGGGGCGCCGCCGTGGAGATTGTGTGTGTGAATGTGTGTGTGCGTGCGTGTGTGTGTGTGTGTGTTTGGGGGGTGGGGAGGAGGTTGGTTGAGTGCCCGCTGCTGTTGGCAGGTCAGTGTGAACAGACTCTGTGAACATGGAGAGATTATGTTTCCACCGCTGGTCCTCAGTCGGCCGAGAGGACGACTGAGGGGAGGATTTGGGTCCCACTGAGTTAATCTTGCAGCCGAGGGGGTGTATGTGATCGTATATGCCTGCATGCTTCGAGGTTGTGTGTGTGTGTGTGTGTGTGTGTGTGTGTCAGATGTGGTTGAACCATACGACTTTACGTCCACGGCGGTCCAGTTGTTAACGCATGAGCCACAGACTGATAACAGGGGGGAGAGGAACGAGTACATCTGATGGCTGTACAGTATCCCATGGTCTCTCATTACCTACATGGACTACAGGCCATGTTTTGACCCCAAAGGGCTGTGTGTGTGTGTGTGTGGGGGGAGGGGGCGGGGGAGGGAGGGAGGGAGGATGAGAGGCAGCGCTGTGCGGTAATTAGTGAGGGACTGAGGTTAAAGATGACATTGAACCTGGAAGAACCTGCACTGCACACTTAATAACAACGTTAGCCCGACTTTCATCTTCCTCTTTACGTTCCCTCTCATTCGCTCTCTTCCTCTTTGTGTATGGTTAGGGTTAGAGTCTTCTGACTCTGAATCAGTGTGACAAGTCTACTTGTGTGGCCAAAGCACTCGTGGATATTAATAGATTTAATATAAAAACTAAACGGCAGTTTTGATACTCTTAGTCCAGAAATTAGGACCAAATTGTATTAAAAAAATAAAATAAAAAAAATATTCTCATATTTTTCACATTTGTTATATATCACCTCTACGTTGATATTTAAAAAAAAATATTTTTCTGCACATATGTCATATTTTTCTCTCTGTAACCTCGACTGCTACTTCTGCTATTTTGCACATCCTCTTAATGGAATATGTATTTTTTTTGTGTGTACATTTTCATTCATACATGTTCTGGAGTCTAAATGGTGTTTAAAAGGCCCCACCCCCCCATTTGCTCTATCTTCATTTATATTTCACTGTATTCATTTGCTGCTGCGATGCGACGATTTATCTGTTAGGGCACAAAACTTTAGGAAATGAGCATCTCTGAAAGGACGGTATATAGGGAAAAAGGTGTAAAAGGAAATGCATCTCATCTTCAGTCTCATTCTCTCTCTCTCTCTTGCCCAAACACTTACCTGTGTTTGCTGTGGCCTGAACTTTGGGCCGTTTCCATAGCAACGCCCACCACAATCGGCGATGGTGACGGCCGACTGGTGGTCATTTGCTTCTGTCTCCCTCTACATTCAGCCCAATGTTCTCTTTTCCTTTGCTCTTTTTCTCCCATTTCTTCTGTTCTTTCAATCACTACTTCCTGTTTTTAATGATGAGGGTTCATCACCACTAATTAGCCAAAAATAAGTAGAGCTTACAATATTCCTGTAAATACTGAACAAGCTAAGGAGAGAGGGACAGTTTTGGCTTGTCTCATCACGTGTCTTTGCCATGGATGCATCAGCCTTTTTCCTCTTTTGACTCGGCATCAAGTTGACTCTCTTTTTCTTTTCTCGGCTGCTAGTGAGCTCAGTGATCCGTACCTCTGGGTTTTAGGAAGCGAAAGTAACCTTTGTGTCAGTTCTCCTCTTTTAAAAATAAACTCACTATGTGCGCGTGTATGTGTAGTACGCGTGGATGTATTGCGTTTTGAGATGGCAAAACTCCCACTCGGCGACCCGTGCACTGGTTTAAGAGGCTTTTGGGAGTAAAAATACTGCACCTTCCTTCAAGTTCCTCATTTCCGTGGCATTTTAGGGAAGGGTCAGCAGATCTACTTCACCATTTTACTGGAAAGACACACAATTTCACAAGAAAAACGTATAGTGGAGAAAAAACAAAAAGATAAAGCACCTTTTAGACTTTTATATATGATAGAAATATATTGTTTTTGAATTTAAAATACAGATGTGACCATTAAAGTCCGTACATATGTCTGTTTTTTCCCATGTCAGTGAAATAACAAAGTTCGGGTGGCCTGCTAGCAAAATTCTACACAGTGAATTTCAACTGGTACACATAATTTCCATTTACTGTCAGACCATTTGCCCTCCCCTCTACTTCTCTCTCCCAGTTCAGTCTACCCGCCCATCTAATTTGACTTCAGAGCAAGGGACAACCAATTTCTCCTGTGGTTTGGCCTCAGCCATTACCCATATAGTATTGTCGATACCATGTGGAAACTCTACATTTTGGCCTTCGTTTGACAACAGCAACATGTTCTTACATCTGGGAGCATGCTGGGAGCCAAATTTTGGCTGCAGTTGGTGAGTTTATCCACTCTACTAGCCATTTGGGCAGGTAACCAACCATAACTTGAGGACCCGTTCTATTCTAAACATCTATTTGTCTGGTAAAATAGCAAATTTTAGAATTTACCAGCCCATGTGGCCAGTGGACAAAAAAAAAAGTATAGTTTCCCGGCCTGACTGTGAGAAAATGCGCGCTTGTCTGATTGTGTTTTGACATTAGATCAGCAGGCAGCTGTTAGAACTAACAAATGTAGAGCAAATCAATGGTGACCAATCCATACTAGTCCGTCTGCAGGCCAGGCCAGAGACCAAAGTACAGCGGTGATGTCGAGGGTGTGTGTGTGTTGGGAGCTAACGTGCACAGATAACATGCACGATAATGCTCTGCTCGTGTATTGATGAGTTACATGCACTGAGAGGGAAAATGCATCTCTGCTTTTAGTGACAGTGTGTTTCTGAGTGTACATGTCAGAGTGTGTCTGTGTGCTTAAGGCTAAGGGGGATGAGGGGAGGGGGCGAAGGTCAGAGTTCAGTTGAAGGAGAGACAAAGCAAGAGAGATTGCAGATACTGCATATACAAAGAGGGAGAGAGAAAGAGAGATGGGAAGAGGTAAAGAAACAAAAGACTGTTATGGTAAGAGAGAGAGAAAGAAAGAGAGTCTATACTATGTCTAGAGTCTCAAGTTTGTGGTTGTGTAGCGTGTTTCCATTTGTCTGTATAGTTATGTAGATCATCCAGTAACGTTCTCAGTAGAACCAGTTGACTGTCTGAACCAGGTTGTTGTGGTGTGTCTGTAGATCATCCAGTAACGTTCTCAGTAAAAGTGATCAGTGTGATCAGGTAGATTTGTCTCCAAATGTAGGTTACTGTGACTCAGTAAACTGTCTTGTCTTTAGCCCTAGTCTCTACTCCAAAACACTCTGAGTTGGAGCTGGAGAAGAGTCAGCTAGTTAACCTGAACTAACTGTTAGCTAGCTAACTAGCCAGCAGGCTAGTTTAGTTACTGGTAACATGGGACTACTAGCCACTGCTAACGCTAGCTTCTACTAGCTACGTTAGCTGGTGTGCTAATCAGATGTTAGCTGTGCTTAACTAGTTGTGTTACTGTTAACTAGCTGTGTTAGCTAGTGTACTAAATGAGGCAGTGATTGTTAGCTGACCAGATGACAACACAAAATAGAGTCCCCAGTTTTCTCAATATGCGTTCATGTCCTTTGACGTAATATCTAATGGTCAAAGTACGATTCCAAAACAAAAGAAGCGAGGACGGATAAAGACCCCAGCAGTTGTCAGCACTTGTCAACAATGGAGGATGTGGCAGATGTGACTTGGCAAGACGAGAACAAATGGGAAGCCCCAAGATTCATGGCAAGAATGACGCATCGTGTCCAAACAGTGCAACAGTCCATAGTACAGAGCTGGTTGAGACTGATGGGAAAATGAACAGCTGGGCATATTAACTGATCACTTAACGTCAGTTCAAACTGTCAGGATGATTCTCCCTGTTTGCTCTGGTCCGTCCTCTCCAAGACAACTTGGGAGGAACTTTCTCCACAAGGACACAAGTACCGACTTGGCATTCTTGGACTTGATATTTAGGCCATGTCTATTCAACTCTATTGAGACCAATTCATAGGTTCAGAAATGTTGTTCATCACAGCCACTGAAAACCGGTATAGAAAGTGTGTGGGGGCGGGGTGGTGTCATGTCATATAACACTGAGTGGAGTGATGCTGTATGCTAGCACATCAGCTCTGCAGTATTAATCCACCAGAAGCGTGGTTGGGATCAGAGGGGGATCTAGACCATTTCAAATGGGGGGCCAGTTGTTATTTTGGGGGGACCAGTTATATGATGCATAACTTTCTTCTAGATTATTAGCAATTGATCTGTTTTTACCACGGCACAGTGGGAATCCAGAGATTCATTTGTGTGTGGTTGGATACGCAACATTTAATAAGAGATAGCATCCAAAATATGTATTCAGTCTCAGAAAGTAATACCTCATTTTGTAGCTCTAATTTTGTACTTTAAGTTAATTAGATTTATGTAATTAAATATAAAGGTACGTTTTGAAATATGATCCTCTCAAAGATTTGACCATTGTATCATACGCCCCCCCCCCCGGCCAGTACAGAAGTACAGAAGCCATACATTTTCACACACTGATGCAAATTTACACACAGGCACATGGAATACACACACAAGCACATGTGTGCATAAGAACACACTCACTCTTTTCTGCTGAGCTCCGTGGCTGCCTGTTCTGAGCCCATATGGGTGACTGCCCAAAGGGCTGCTGGGTAATTGTGAGTCATGATTATAATCCGCTGAATGTGAACGTGGCAAGTAGCAGTGGACTGCTTTACACTGACCAGGTCTGAACGCACTGCATCATATTACAATGGCTGTCCATTGGCCAATGGCAGGTCCACAGTCCAGTTAATCACGTCATATTGCTCGAGCTAAACTAAAGCTTACTGTGAATACAGGCTTGTAAGGTTATGATACACTGGCACATTATGAAGAAATGGACCTGGATAATAGGCTATTGCCTGGAGCTGGGATGGAAATTGGCATCCGGGAAAAAACCAATGTGGATGGCACAGTGGGCTGGAAAGGGACAATATGATAATAATTAATACATCACAACAAAATGAGCTTTGTTACAGTTGGCAAAACTGTCCATCTACATCATCACAAAATTGAAAGCATCACAGCCTTCAATGTATAAACTGCATGACCAGGTATTACCCATCAGCTACTCGACTGTACTACTACTGTACTCCAGGGTAAGAAATTGACATTTTTGCCTCCTTGGTCTGATTCTTAGGGGTGTTTTGGTCCATTTCACATGAATACACCAAAACTCAATTTGTACCACTAAGATTTCTTTCCCACTACTGTGAACTGGCATCGCCTTACTCTGTTTCCAACCAGTCCACTGCTTGAGTGTTTTTTTACCATATTGGTTCTTGTATTTTTTGTTCACCCAGTGGTGCGAACATTTTCTACCGCTTTCGGCTGCACACTCGGTTGTTTTATGATCAAACGCTGCTCTATTTTTCTCTCCCAGAAAGCACTGGAAAGAATCGCTGGTCAGAGGTGCCCACAAATCGCATACGGTGGCCTACGGGGTACAGTAGTCACATTTAATATTTAACAACTCAACTCAACAGAAACAAATTTGAACGGTGAAATGCAATTGGGGGGGGGGGGGCATGAGGATAGGGTCTTTTACTCAATGCTTGTATCGTAATACACACAGACTGTTCCACATAGGCAAAGGCATGCAGTGACCTCAGTGACCAGGTATCCCATTGGAAATGTATTTTCTTACTTTTTTGTCATGTATCACTCTGCGATGCAGCCAGGATGTGATGTGAGGCAGTGATACCCAATGGTAGGCAGCCTATAACAAGAGCCTCTCTGTTATATAAAAGTACAGAGGTGATGCTGTGCCGCTCTACGGAGTGATTTATTGGATGACGTACATGGAAGAGTGGCGGTAAAGACAGGAGAGAGAGAGACCGAGTGATGAGAGAGAGGGTGACATGAAACAAAAGGTCACGGGTTAGATTCAAAGCTATAATGTCACGCAGTTGAGCCGGCACAATACATCCAAAGATCTTAATCAATCCCTCCAGTTTTTCCATGATTCTTGTGGCCAAAAATGCTTGATTTTTTCTCAGCGGCCTTCAGTTTCAAGGCAATTTTTTAACTTAATAGAAGAGGATTGTCTGTTCTTTACTAATATAAGCTGATTGCGGCTGTTTTCAGATTCAGTCTCCGTGTCTGAATTCTCCACTGCGTGTCATGTGCTACCTGCTGATGGGTTTTTTCACTATAATGAGTTTGAGAATGGATTATAATATCAGTGGGCTCAAAATTCTACTGTGGCTGCTGTTGCATTGAGTAGACACTGGAATAATTCTCACCGTAGAGCAAAAAAAATACACTTAATGCTGTAAAACACAAGTGATAGTAAAATTAACCAATCATGGAAATAAACATGGTGCTTGACATGCATCTGCGTTTGGGTTTCAGTATGGTTTGAATGTAGTTTGCTAAAATTGTCATGTGGCATGTTGATATTTTTTCACATACAGATTTGGGACAGCTACTTTGAAAGCTGAGCCTACTGAGTGGCCTGCTATCACTCAACATAGTGTATGCTAAAGTGTTGGCATGGAGCCTACTATCACTCAACATAGTGTATGCTAAAGTGTTAGCATGGAGCCTGCTATCACTCAACATATTGCATGCTAAAATGTTAGCATGGAGCCTACTATCACTCAACATAGTGTATGCTAAAGTGTTAGCATGGAGCCTACTATCCCTCAACATAGTGTATGCTAAAGTGTTGGCATGGAGCCTACTATCACTCAACATAGTGTATGCTAAAGTGTTAGCATGGAGCCTGCTATCACTCAACATATTGTATGCTAAAGTGTTAGCATTGACTCTACTATCACTCAACATATTGCTTGCTAAAATGTTAGCATGGAGCCTACTATCACTCAACATAGTGTATGCTAAAGTGTTGGCATGGAGCCTACTATCCCTCAACATAGTGTATGCTAAAGTGTTAGCATGGAGCCTACTATCCCTCAACATAGTGTATGCTAAAGTGTTGGCATGGAGCCTACTATCACTCAACATAGTGTATGCTAAAGTGTTAGCATGGAGCCTACTATCCCTCAACATAGTGTATGCTAAAGTGTTGGCATGGAGCCTGCTATCACTCAACATATTGCATGCTAAATTGTTAGCAGAGCCTACTATCATTCACATACTCATACACTAACATAGTGTATGCTAAAGTGTTGGCATGGAGCCTACTATCACTCAACATAGTGTATGCTAAAGTGTTGGCATGGAGCCTACTATCCCTCAACATAGTGTATGCTAAAGTGTTGGCATGGAGCCTACTATCACTCAACATAGTGTATGCTAAAGTGTTAGCATGGAGCCTACTATCACTCAACATAGTGTATGCTAAAGTGTTAGCATGGAGCCTACTATCCCTCAACATAGTGTATGCTAAAGTGTTAGCATGGAGCACTGGAGCCAATAATCTACTGGAGACACATGGATGATTTTGGTGCCTACTGTATGTTTTCTTCGTTTAACGGATGCGATGGTCATCAGGACAGTCTCCAAAAACTTTGTGTATTCCTTTTACTTCCGAGTCAGCACAATTGTTGGCGTGAGAGATATTCATGTCGCTCAAGAGCAGGTGGCAGGAGGCCCTGATCGAATTACTGCACTGATCACATTGTGTCTCATAGTGATGGCATTATATGATTCCACTAACCGCATTATACAACCACAATTACACTAAAGAGAGAGACAGACAGACAGACAGAGGAAGGGAGAGGCTGCCATGGTGAAATAATTCAATAAAAACAGAAGAAGAATGTGAAAACAATCTTTAACAGTGAACCAGTCATACCTGGTGTCTTGTGTCGAATGTTACTGATCAAGCCAGAGCTATGGGACCACTGGTTCACACACACACACACACACACACACACACACAAGCATGTACAAAAAACACACAGACATGCACACGCACAGTTTTCTTACAGTAGTCCATAGTGGTTCCTGATTACTTCCTGTCTGCTTGCCACACACAAACACACACACACACACACACACACACACACACGCATGCATACACACCCTTTAACACGGCAGTTAAATATTGAGGGTAATTAGCTGAAGGCACTCCTCTGGCTGATAATAAATAATTTGAGTGTTTATCTAGTCCAGCTGAGAAGCCATAGCGCTCATGGGAGTTGTTGTTCCGCCCATTGTGTGTGTGTGTGCGTGCGTGCGCGTGCGTGTTCTCCATACACTGACAGGCGGCCACACTAGTACAGTTCCTAAGTGCATGTGACTAGGTCACCATGACAACTGAAATCCTTTGGGCATGCTGAGAGCACAGTGACGTCACTGGCTCTTGCGCGCGTGTGTGTGTGTGTGTGTGTGTGTGTGTGGCACTTGGTGAATTAACTGTTGCAGAAGCAGTGGGAGCACACACTCCTTGAGAAACAGAGAAGCAGTGGAGGAAAAGGAAAGGAGAAAGGGAGAGCGAGTGGAAAGAGGAACAATTAACACAGAAACAAAGAGGAGGAAAATAAAAAGATGCATTAGACGCAGAAAGGGTGTAATTACTCCAGCTCTATTTTAGTTTCTGCCAGATGCCCTAACCCGTCTTATCCCCATCCCTTTCAACATCGATTTCTGAGCTGCGTGTTTGAGCAAGTGGAGGCGAGCTTGTGTGTGTGCTTTGCTTGTATGTCTCTATATAGCTCTGATTCCATCCAACTGTAAAGGCAATTTCACACAAACTTTGGAAATGACTCAAGAAAAAATAAAATGTGAATTAGCTGCGTTTCCACCCGCCAGTAAAAGTCTTTCGAGAGCTGATTGCAATTTTTTCCCCCCGTTTTTTAGTGTTAGCTAATGTTGGATGTATTTCATGCTTTCTGATGACAAAAACAATCTAATGTACCAACTAATGGTCACTTGCCAAGCCTGCATCACTTATTTGGACAAATGTGTTTCCATTGCTATGTATCGCATCATTTCAAGTGTAAAAGCTCTTTTCGCAACATTGAGGATGTTTGGTCAAATTTTTGCTGTGTCCATTCGACGTTTCTAATTCAGGACATCACAATATGAAAAAAAAAGAAGTTATGTTTACGAATGTCTCTCGTGTGGTTGTTTGCATGGGCGCCTGCATTCCTGTGTGCGTTCCTGCCTGAATGCATGCATGCAAACCTGAGAGTTTGTATTTCTGTGCGTATATGTATGCATGTGTGTGTGTGTGTGTGTGTGTGTGTGTGTGTGTGTGGTCATTGGTCATATCACAGTGCCGGCAGACGCTCAATGCTCTTTCCTCTCCCATGAATAATGAAGGGGGAGCATTGATAACCGCTATCTTTCATTTAGCCACTACACTAGATTGTATTGACGAAACCTCACACACTCACATGCATGCACATGCACACACAAGATACACAAATACACACATACACACACACAACGCTCACAGTGACATTTTCCACTGTTAAAGCCAGACAGACGGTATTGATCGGGCTGAGGCGGGAATTCTCGACGCAGATCCATGGGAAAAAGTTTCACCACAATTCCCAAGCTGACAGAGTCATTCATCACTCACTTCCTGGTTGTAGCCCTAATGAGCTTCCCAGTACAATGAAGTGTGCATCCTATTTGGTGTGTGTGTGTGTGTGTGATTAGAGATGTGAAAGTATTGACAGTAGCCCACGCTTTGGTACATACTCCATGTGTTTTGTTCATACTCCCTAGGCTGTGGATGTGTTTGCCCTATGAAATGAACCAAAAATGGATGCAGAGATATTTTTTGCAAGTAAAAAGTAAAAACGTCTTTCTTCTCATGTAGCTTCTGTATAACTGCAGATATGCTATATATATAATATGTTACATTCTATTCACGCTGCTCGTTATGTATTTAATGAGGGAAAGGTCATTTTGAAAAGTGTCACCGTGTTTTTGTCTTAATTATGAGACAAACTCCCACACGGTGCTCTTTTACCGGTTACTCTTCTTTGTAGTGTTGTGCTCATATTGGGCAGCGGCTCAGCGCTTTCATCTCATTGTAATGTAAAATGAGGCACTCTCTCGGGATTCATTACTCGCGGGCGGGCAGCGCATTAACAAAATATTAACAATTCTGAAAAGCCACTTCAGACAAAAGCATTCGAACATCCTTTCTGAGAACTTAATTGAATGATTTTGGTTTAAAAGTGCACGGCATGTGTGATTCTTACAATAAACTATACTCAAACAGTGGCATTAATCATTTGCCCGATTTCCCCCCCTAGGGGATCATAAAAGTTTCATCACAGTTTATCTTGCCTAACGCTACTTCCACTGGGCACAAGCCGGCAAGCCCTCTCCATGCTTTAGCTTGAATTTCATCTTATAGTTTTTATAATCGTAATGGAAAGCAAAGGTCAAGTCACATCAGGGAGCATTCAGGGCTGATGTTCCCTCTAAGCCGGTGAGTTTGGTGACCTACGTCTCATTTATTACACTGACCAAGTAATAATATCTGGTCATTGCTCCACTTTGCAATAGCTGAAGGTTTCACTGAATTGACGCCCCTGCTGTGTGGTTTGTCGATTTACTCTACAAGCAGTAACAGTGGAGCAAGAGTATTGACTCATCTATGTACGTATTAAATCCTGAGACAGCCATTCTTAAAGGGTCAACAGGTCAAGTACTGCCCCATAGTACAAAATGACCATAATATAGCTGCAGGGGTTGATAAGCTTGTTGATCAATACCAATGACAATTACTTTTCAGTCCAATTTCACTTTCCATATTCCGTTCTGTTCCATGCTTTTGTTTTTGAACAAAAACTGCCCATTGGCATTTCAATACCCCTCACCCATTTTGTTCAGCAATGGAGGAGCGGAGCTACTTCTGAACAACCGGCAAAAACAAAAACCTCTTTACTTGTTTCTGTTGGATCCCTGCTCTAGCTAGCTTACTCCCCCCTGTTGTGAAGATGTGACTTTGTTTGTTGTGTCAGGCCAATATATGTTCTTGTACGTTCCTGTGTCCTCCGTGACGCGTTTGAAGTAATATCTAGCGGTCAAAGTACGATTCCAAAGCAGTCTCTGGTTGAGACTGAAAGAACAGCTGTGTGTCTTAATTGATTACTTGACGTCAAGCAGCCCAGTTCAAACTGTCAGGATGATTCTCCCTGTTTGCTCTGGTCCGTCCTCTCCAAGACAACTTGGGAAGGACTTTCTCCACAAGGACACAAGTACCGACTTGGCATTCTTGGACTTGATATTTAGCCAAGTGCAGGAGGAGACAACTTCTGGTCACCTATAGAGGTTGATAAAGGTCATAGATTACTTTACCCCTTTAACAATTGCATCATCCAAAAAAGAAATCAGGACAGAGGCAGCTCTAAAAGCTCTCACTGAGGGGACGTATGAAACATTTCCTTGAAGGGTTTTTCATGCAAACGACTTGGTTCTTAATTTAAATTCTAAAGTCTTTCCCAACAAGAGATATGTCATTTTCTCCCACAGAGGTACAGACACAATGTTTGTCACAAGCTCTGTCAGTGATTCTCCATTAGTGGACTTTGTTCCTCTGGTGAAACCTTCGCAGGCTTTCAGTCGTAAAAAACAACAACAGTTTCTCAGTGTGTTGTAGTGATGTTTGCTGTAGCTACTCTTTTTCTGTCTCTTTCTATCTGTCTCTCTACGTCGGTCTCCCTCCCACGTGTTCTTTCTATCTTTCCATGTCACTCGTTCTTTCTCTTAGTGTCTTTATTTCTCACATACATCTCTTTATCATATTTATTCCTTTCAAGGTGCTACATGTAGCATTTTAAAATAGCATATTGTGGCAGCTGGGAGGAGGGTGGGGTGAGGCTTAACTTGGATCCAAGGGAGAGTTGAGTCGGTGGACTGACTCTACCCTGGATCCGGGACCGGCTCCGGCCAATTAAGCCTGATTGCAGCCGGGCCCTTTTTAACCTGTGTGTGAATGTGGGACTGTGAGAGAGCGCGCCAGTGTGAGAGGCTGGCGGGATGTATTAAAGTCTGCAGGAGACGGTGTCGCGTCAAGCCGGACTGTACGGGGAGAGACGAGCCAGCAGCAGCCGTGCCCAAGCGAGGTCCACGGCGGGGTTGCCGGGACGGAGGCGAGGGCGCGAGACGGAGTGGGAGAGCGGCCGTCGAGGCGGCGACGGCGACCTGCCAAGCTCCGGAGGATGCAGCCGGGTGCAGCCTGGAAGGGCTGGCCAGTCGGGGTTGGGGCGGGACGCCCCTGGAAGCCCGATGGACTGGACCAGCCTTGGTGCTCCGCGGCTGACCTGGGAGGGAGGAGACGCGCGCCGGGGAAGACGGCGCTCTTCACTGCCGTCAACGCCGGGCCGGGTTTATATTGCGGGTTAGCAAATAAAACGGCCTGCTGGCCAGTTAACTCTCCCCCTGCCTATGTCTCTGTCTGTCACGGACCCCGGTACTGTGGCGAGCCCGCCACACATATATTTATATATAATAGCATCCATAGTTATCAGGTCTTATGTTTCTTTTAAAATGGAGCGACGTGGGTAGGGAAGGGGTGGGGTGACATGTAGCAACATCTTCTTTGCAACAGGAAGCGATGGGGTTTATGGGAAATGTGGTTTTAATTTTCAGAAACGCAAAATGCTACATGTTAGCACCTTTAATTCACTGTGCTAACATTTTTACATGACATTCCTTCTCCCCCCGTGTGTGTGTGTGTGTGTTTGTACATTATCATTGTCAAATGTGTATGTCTTTGATTATAACCCTGTTAGTGGGCCTAACATCAAGTACTGTATGCTGGCCTGCCAGTCCGTCAGACAGTCAGTAAGCCGGTCATTTCATCTCCCAACCAGTTGACCAGTCAACCAGCGCAGCAGGCACTAACCAAGCTAGCAAGCCAGTCAGCTAGCCAAATGAGCAGCCTTTCTGACATCATAATACAGATCGTTACCGTCTATAAAGGCTTTGATCATACAGAACGTCATTAGGATGTAACTGAGACTATTGATTATTATTATTATTGATAAGGCTCTCGTTTTGGAAGAAGATTATAGATTATTTTATGACAAATGACTCAGATAGTGGTATCTTGAAAAGGACAAAAATGAACTAATATATGACAGTGCATGCAGTGCATGTGTGTTCTTTGTTTTGTTTGTATATATATTTGTTACAATTATTAGGTGTGGTTATACAGTAAAAATGAGGGTAAGAGAATGGTGATTTACAAAAGTGGTCGATATTGGTGGGTGATCATTAATGAACTCTCAGCCTATAGAGTGATATGTGCTAAAAACTGAAACATCACTTTGAAAAGCCTTGACTTACAACATGTTGCAACTGATAATGTAATGTAATGTAACTGGTGGATAATGTAATAATGGGTCAAAATAATAAGTAAATAAATAAATAATAAAATGCCCCTGTAAATTGAACGTGTAATTAAACCAGACAATGTAATAATAATAATAATAATTTAAAAAAACATTTTTCGATTGCTTTGACTCATTTTGCACAGCAGAATTTCAATGTACAAAACTCAAAATGCAAAGTGCCAAACTGACTTTCAAAATTCATCCTCTAAGACACTACATCCTATGCTGACATACAAAGTGCAAAACTCTAAATCATATCTCCATCCTCAGAGTACAGCCACCTAACATTACAACAATGTTCAAATGCTTATTACTACAAACGCAGATCACTGAATCAGTTCATCAGGTGTTTGTAGTCATGTCTCATCACTTCCAGCAACCTTGCCCAGGTTAGTAGCATTGCAACACAATTGATAATCTCTTCACCAAAACATAAAAGGTTGCTTAGAAACCTGAATGGCAGTTTCTGACAACATGGAGCCGATGAGGTTGGCAATGAAGGACGGGGTCGTCGACGGGGTCGCGGTCATGGCCAAGCAGTCAGAAGGCATGCAGTTGTGTCAAATGAAATTAGAGCCACTGTGATCCACCATGTTGTAAACAGAGGTCTAAGAAGAAGATTTTACCAACGCTGCCTTGTGAATGAAGATATCAGATGCGACGTACATGAAATTCTGTGGCCAAATGCAGCAGAGAGGCAAAATGCTGCTGAAGCACTGAAATGCATTTATGTTTTTTTTTACTGTAAAATACAGTTGAGTTTACTGCATTACTGTATGATTTCTTTCATATACAGTAATCTACTGTAATCTAATATTTTGTTTGTCTTCCATAAAAACACAAGCTATATATATATATACTTCAGTCTATCATAGGGGATCACAGGGATGCTTGCTGTACTTCATTTGAAGTACTTATGAGTAAATGACTCTTGCATAGTCTTTTTTGATGACAATTATTTAGTGTTTGACAGCATTATTTGATAATGGCCATTGTATTTGAAAATGCACCAATAATTAAACTTCAACGATGAACATATCCAAAGTTCTGGTGCTATGATAAACTTTTGCATATAATATTCTCTCATTTGACACCGGTATTTTTATTTTGCATGCTATATTGGATTTTGAACCCAAAATGAGCAGTATAGCATTCTGTGTTAAGAGTTTTGCACATTGAAAATCTGTTGTGCAAATTGAATCAAAGCAATCGAAAAAAAACCTGTAATGGATTGAGGTGGAATTATGTGTGTGGTGTTGTAATGATCTGGCACTGTGTTAACCTGGGCTTAAATGTTCAGGTGTTTTATGCTTTCTGGTGATCCCTATGAGGTTATGAGGGTAACTATCTCTCTCTCGCTCTCTCTCGCTCTGCCTAATGCCCCCTTTTAAAATTAATGAATTACCAGTTCATCATTTATTCATACTGGTGGGATTGGTTCACTTCCCAGTCCGCCCCGAGCTGATAATAAAGCCGATTGAAACGCATTCAAGGACTGTAACTTCTGGTTCGTTCAGTTATTACCATTTATTACCTATAATCTCCTAGGAACTGCCATGCCACTGCCACTGCCAATTCCAAGCCAGCAATAATGTAGAGTCAAAACAACCTTGTAATTGCTTGCTGAATTGTTCCAGGGTGGACAGGGTGGACGTAACTCTTGTTACAAGTTGTTTTTCTGGCCATAGGAAAGATATAACAATGTAATTACGTTACTTTTTTCTGTAAAAATCCAAGCGCCTTATCAGTCTAGTTCAGAAGCCTGGCCCCTCCCCCCTCATTGAGCCGCCGTAGATTCTCTCCATTCACCCCAATTAAGTTTTGGAGTCGGTAGGAAAGTTTTCTCCGAGCACAGGAAGTGACGAATCCAAACATACGAGCCGAACGCACACAGCTCTGAAAGAGCAGTGACGAGCTAGCGCCTTGGCTATTGCTACAGAAAGCTAAGGGTAAGCTAAGTCCTCAAAAATACAAACAGTTACCTCTCGCTGCCACTGGGGGCCGCCAACGACTACATTACAGAAAGCTACTTAATGCAGTAACTCATTAACTTTCACTCTGAGTACATTTTAAATTATATACTTTTCACTTTCACTTGAGTAGAATCTTACACCAGTAATTTTAAGTGAAGCTCTTATGTTTCAGCAGAGTAACAGCACTTTTACTTGAAGATATTTTGGTAGTTTTTCCACCCCTGAATTTAATAACTTATTGATGCAAAAGAGAAAGAAGATTGGGCTATTAGCTGTAACCCTCTTATCCTGTTCATTACAATGTTAACAAATGAAGACATGAAAGAAAGAAACATTCACACACATTCAAGACCAAAAAAGTGGTTAGGTGGAAAACTGGAGTTTACGTCATTAAGATTTATTTAAGTCATCTTAAAAGGGTGTTTTTAACTGAGTCGAGGTGGGTTTGCCTTCCTCTACATCCCTGTTCATCCCTCTATTCAACTAATTTTTCATCGATTGACAGTTTGACGTACATATTTGTTCACTTCTGAGCTGATCTGAAGTCACTGAATGTGTTTTCAGGCTTACGGTATCCCAAACACCACCTCATATTCCAGTGAAAGGTTGTGTTTGGGATAAGCCACCTGTACATACAGTTCTTATCCCAAGCACTAATATCCCTGTATACACAAATAATCTTTCAAATATTACCATGGCAACTGAACTTAAACAGACAGGTAGAGGGTATACTGCCTCAGTATATGCTGTAGAATGCGCATACTAGCTGTATCACATAGAACCCATTTATTTAATCTTAAACATCTTGATGTTGATTGCAAGTCATATTGTGAAAAGTGTGTGCCGTTTTGGTTTGCTGTCGAACTAAACGCCATGTGACCTTCACATACACCAGCTCATCAACGGAATATTTCACGGTCCTCGGTAGTAACAGGCAATTAGTGTGTATGTGTGATCAGAAATGCAAACCCGATCCCCAGATCTGCACTCGTACTGCTGGGACTCTTGACAAATATTGACTGTAGACTAGACCGGATGGCTTCAAAAACAACAAGAAATCCAAACGCCCACCCTTCCACTGATGCAGCCTTCTAACAAGCTCATCAGCAATACAGACCACAGCTCCAATCATGGCCTGTTTAAAAGTAAACAATTGCGGGAATATTTGTGTATCCGTAAGCATACAGAGACATTAAGAAATGGATAAGGTCCATTTTGCTCTCGGCATGGAATAACTCCATCACCCAGCTGATCTCCCCCTAGTTTCCCTCCCCTTTCTGTCTCCGTATTTCCTTCCTCTAATCTTCTATCGATCTCTTTCTCTCTCTCTCTCTCTCTCTCTCTCTCTCTCTCTCTCTCTCCAGGCCCTGAGGAAATGGTGATGGTTAATGGCTGCCCCCTCCTGATGCCGGTGGAGTCCATGCAATCATAGATCCATCTGCAAGGGAAAAGCTCTCATCATGGCAACTCCCTACCCTGAGACTGCGCTACCTGACCCCTCCAATAGGGGGTGAAGTTGCTAAGAGAAGGGGAGTGAGGCTGAGGCAAGCTTGCCAGTAAAAGAAAAAGAAAATCACCCAAACCATGTAGTGTACCCTTTCTCCAAGGCAGGGGGGAGGGCCTAGATTTTGAGATTTAATTTATTTTATTTTTTTTCTGTTTCTGCCATTTTCGCAACAAATTTGCGCTTATTCGCTTTAAGAGTGCATGTGGGCGTGGACGGTGCGTGTGAGGTGAGGGAGTAAGTGATAGTGAGAGAGAGAAAGAAGGAAAGCGATGGTCCTCCACACCTCCCCCTACCCCAGTGCCTGTCTGCACTTTCTGGATGGCTTGTCGTGGAGCCTGGTGTTCCCGTGCTACTGGTTGCTGGACCGCCTCCTGGCCTCCTGCGTGGCCACCTCGCTGGAGAAGCGCCGGCGCTCCCAGGACCCCTGCTCCTTCCTCACTCTGTGTGTCCTGATCGCCGCTCCCCTCTACCTGCTCCTCCTCCTCGCCTCCCTGCCCTTCGCCCTGCTGGGCTTCCTCCTCTGGGCTCCTCTGCAGGCCATCCGCCAGCCCTACCTCTACACCTACCGCAGGTTAGTGTTTATTTAGTTAAAGGTGCAACGTGTAGCATTTCTAAGCGATTGGTAGCCTCTATCTCATACAAGTGGTGTTGTTAGTGCTAGTATTTCTCCCTCCCACTCTCTGGTGTCGCACCGGGTGCGTTTGTTTTCTCTTTGCTTTACTGGAGAGGATCAACATGTTGGAAGTCATTTTTCCATCTGCCTTTCACTCCTTCCACCATCTGCCGTTCCTAAAGCTCTCCTGTTTTGTGCCATAAAGCAATTTCCCTTTGAGCTGTAAAGCAACCCATCAGATTTCCCAAATCCGACCAGGTGCCGCACAATGTAAAATGCAGTGTAGAGGCTGGTAGAGGCTGCCAGTCTACTTGGTGACGGTCTCATTTATTTAGGGTAAACATACTAATAACTGATTTATTGATGTTAAAATGATACCTGTAGCACCTCTAATATAATAGAAGATAAAAGTTTAATGATCCAGCTTATTGTGAGGTAGAAACTTATGAGTAGAAAGTATAAATACCAGTATATATACCAGTCGTAGAACATGATGTACATAGAAACATAAAAGAACATAAGTACATAGAACATAAAAAACCATGTGTACAATGTGGAAATGTGCCAGGAATTATATAAAATTATATGCAGTGTGAAATAAATGGAACTGTCTATGTCTATATATGCATTATATAAATGAAAATATAAATAGTATTTATTTAGTTCATATTATGTACTATCTATGTTATCTATCTACATCTAACATGGGGTAGTATTTATTGAGTTAATATTATGCCAATCCCATAGCACAAAATGACCATAATATATCTGTAGGGGATTGATACGATACAATTACTTGGCCAGTGAGTTTTTCTGTTTTTTCAAAACTTTCGTACCTGTACTCTCTTTTAAAATTTGTGAAAATGTGACTTTATTGTTTCTGGCAATTACAGGACACCGTAGCTCAAGGGGATGGAAAGTGTGGTCGATTGAGGTCATAGATTACTTAATACCTCTTTCACAAAGTAGCTGCAAAATGTGGCTGAGCCTTTTATTTATGACATTCTTTATTCTGTTTGCTTGTTTCATTAAAACATTTTGCGTATTGTGATCTTGTGAAGTACATGTCCTAAAATAATGGTTGCTTTTGTATCGCAATAATTGCTTATTGGTGTTTTGAGTGTAGAGTTTTATGAACTTTGAGTTAAAAGTTAAAATAATTTTTCACTTGCTGTGGTATTTTATCACCGACCTCCTACAGACCAGACAAGCACCAGGTGGAGCAGGGTGGGGTCGGGCCAGGGGGGGCCGGGGTCGGGGAATGGAGGCCCCAGGGCAGGAGCTTCTGCTTCTGCAGTGCCAATGTTTGCCTGCTGCCTGACTCCCTGGCCAGGTTCAACAACCTGTCGGACACCCAGAGGAGAGCCCGCGAGGTGGGGAAGAGGATTCGCAATGGTGCCAGTCGCCCGCAAATTAAGATCTACATCGACTCACCCACCAACACCTCCATCAGGTAAAGAGAGCTTCTTCCTTCTCTCATTGTCTATTTCTATTTGGCAAATCTATTTATTTTGTCAGAAAAATCTATGAAACATATTTTTTTGTGAGAAATCAAACTTGATGAATTTCCATTTGAGTCGATACGTTCTTTCTTTCTTTCTTTCTTTCTTTCTTTCTTTCTCATTCATCAGTGCGGCATCCTTCAGTAGCCTGGCCACAGGTTTCCGACGCACCTCCTCTCTGGACCAGCGTCCGGACCAAACACACACCACCAACGGCCCCGCCGACACCGAGGCTGAACCCCTCACCGAGTGCCCAATCCACCCCTCAGGTGCCACCGACTGCCCTGTCCACCCCTCCTCAGGGGACCAGGGCTCCTCTGATTGCCCCCTTCACTCAGATGCGGTAGACAGTACCCCAGACTGCCCCCTCCACTCTGCAGGGACTAACAACAGCTCAGATTGCCCAGATCATACCACAGGCGGTGCCCCAGACTGTCCCATGCATTCCCCAGGGGCTCAGAGCAGCCCAGGCCACCATGACTGCCCCATGCACGGGGAAGGGGCTCAGCCAAAACCTTCTTCAGATTGCCCTCTTCACACCTCAGGGGTTCAGATCAGCATCAGCGCCCCAGAGCCAGACCCCAAGCAGGAGGAGGCCGAAACGGGGAATCACCGGCCCGGAGAGGCAGCAGGAGACACGGGCAGCATGACCGCCTCTCGAGAGTCCCTCACTCGCTACCACGGAGCTGGAGGGGATGGAGGAGGGGGAGGAGGAGGAGGAGGAGGGATATCCTCCAACAACACTCTCTCTCACGTCCCACGCACATCAATCTTTAAGCGCCCAGGACGAAAGCGTCGCCACGGAGACGACGGGTTCGACCACGAGATTTCGGCCTTCTTCCCCGCCAACCTGGACTTCTTGGCTCTACAAGAAGTGTTCGACCACGGGGCGACCACACGGCTGCGGCGGCAGTTGCATCGCTACTTCCCTTACGTGCTGAGTGACGTTGGGCGGTACGGCTGGAAGGGCTGCTGCTCCAGGTTCAAGTTCCTCAACAGCGGCCTGCTGTTGGCCAGTCGGTACCCGATCCTGGATGCGCGGTACGAGTGCTACCCCAATGGGAGAGGGGAGGACGCACTGGCTGCCAAGGGAGTGCTGTTTGCCAAGGTCAGATATTCTACTTACTTTTACTTTTTCTTTCTCTTCTTCCACTACTCTTTACAGTGCTCACATTCAAGTCGTGGCTGGAATGCATCCAGAGTATGTAAAATTCCAGTCACATTGCAAAATCCGGACTGGAGAATAACAATGCAACAAATATTGAATCACTTTCAAACTACATTGCAAAATATGAATTTATTCTTTTGGACAATTTTCAGCATTATAAACTTTCGATACAGACATCCTTGTAATTTTGGTTTCAGAGTTTAGTTTCAGACTTGGCCTATCTGAAAGGTCATGGTTTACACCAGTTTGAAAAATGTCATAACTAAAACCCCAATCTTTACATTCATGCATGTCTGCTTTTCGGGGGCCTCTGACAAGACTAGGACATTTTAGTGTCACAGAAAGACACAACCTGAATTATTGAAAGCGCAGTTCACGCTTTGCTTGGGGGCATTTTTTGAAGTCAGAATATCTCTCTCTATTTATTCAAGTCGAGGATGTAAAGGGTAAAAAAAGAAGCGTCTTCTTGCTCATCTCATTCCATTTCCAACTGAGCCGAACTGGAACTAAATGTCACTGCAAGCCTAATTTTCATGCTTTTCCCCACAGCAGAAATGTGTCTGTGCTCTGATTGCTGCTCGGTGCCGTTTCAGCCGAAGGCTAATCTTGTCATCTCCGAGGCCATTATCTATTACTTTGGCAAGGCAGTAATTGAATCGGCTCAAGTCTATTTATACTAAATTAACTTATGATACACATTCATGAAAGAGAGGGAAAGAACGTGTGAAAGAGGGTCTGAGGCAGAAAGAGAGTAAAGAGGACCTGTCAGCAGTCTGTCCTAATTAACTCAAATTAACTTGACCAAAACAAATCCAAAATCATATTCATCAATAAGTCCAGGCCTCAACACTCATACAGCACTAGACAGTAATTACACATATTGTGAGTTGAGTCCTGCTTGATGTAAATGTATCATGGGAATTGGTTTAAGTTGGGTTCATGATATACCAATATGTGTCCTTTCTCTCTGTTCTAGCTCTATGTCATAACATAATGTACAGATGTAGCCACTGTGTAATGAACACCACTTATTACACCCTTGCTGCATTGTTACTGTGATATTGCACCTCCGAGCAGTAACTGTTTGGCAGTGTTGTAGTCAAGTCACCGAAACCTCCAAGTCCAAGAGGAGTCCCAAGTCCTCAGTGTTCAAGTCCGAATCCAGGTCACCAAGGTCACGTTCCAAGTCGAGTCTCAAGTCGTCATTACTCGACTCCAGGAACGAGTAACCAGTTTGAGTACAAGTAATCCATGGTAAAACAAATATACAAATTCACATCTGTCACATTAAAAGCCAGTTCATTGGTCATAATGGTGACTCTTTAAGTTAAGCACATCAGTCATTTCATTAAAATAAAATTCTGACATATTGAGCAGCATGCTCACTGATATGATACATCTTCCTATCAGTGGTTGTGTTCTTTCATCCCAAGTTCAAGTCCACAGTCCACGAGTCCAAGTTCGAGTCATCAATATTCAAGTCTGAGTTCAGTCACGAGTCATCAAAATTAGTACTTGAGTCGGACTCCAGTCCAAATCTAGAACTCAAGTACTAATTTTGATGACTCGTGATTGAACTCAGACTTGAATATTGATGACTCGAACTTGGACTCGTGGACGCTACAACGCTGCTGTTTGGAATATCCTGCAGTACTAACACATGGTAAATGCGGCATGGGGAGATTCTACAGCGGTTACCACTGCATGCAGACATAATGCAGGATAGATGCAGGGTGGTGGGACAGTGGCTGCCGGTCAATAAATTGTCCTGTATGGGTTGTTTGGAATTGATTCCTTCTGTGGCTGTCTTTTATCCTGCAATTCCTCTTTGTCTCTGAAACACTGGTGGAAGGTTTCATGGCCAAAAAGCCTTTGGGAGGTGTGCACAGTGTAAACTCTATGAAGAGAACACACACACTGTAATAGTGTTAGTGTGGTTTGTGTTTATGTGTGTGTGTGTGTGTGTGTGTGTGTGTGTGTGTGTGTGTGTGTAGGTGTGTGTGTGTGTGTGTGTGTGTGTGTGTGTGTGTGTGTGTGTATGCTCCAGTGTTGACAGTCTGTGGGCTCAGTAATCAGCCACGTACTGCATCTGCCAGGATCTGAGCCTGGATGTGATCCAGATCCCACTGCCTCGACTCTGCTTCTTAAAACCTGATGCTGATGATTGGTAACTGTATGTGTGAGTATGTGTGTGTGTGTGTCCATACATGCCTATAGGCTATTTCCTCCCCTCCTATGTATGCAGGCTGTGATACATCTAATATAGACACACTTCATCAAAGCCTGCAGTCTCATCCTGTTAGCTCCTGCTACCTGCTGACTGTCACTGCAGCTAACAAGTTGGCCTCACATCCCTGTTTCACCGCCTCCTCCCATACATGGTCATTCCAGGTCCCTGTGACAAGCTGGCTATCGGCCAACTGGCTATCCGCCAACTAGCGGGAACATGTCTCAATGCAAACTGCTGATCCATCTGATGCGACATCGTTCAGTATAGGGATCTTGGTGTCAGTTCAACAGTTCAACAGTTCAACTGTTGAACTGTTGAAGGGTGTCGGCCACTCAGCCACAGCCTGGATCTTGGCCGGGTCCGTCTTCACCTGCCCCCGCTCTATGATGTAGCCTAAGAAGCTCACAGAAGGGACGTGAAATTCACACTTTTCAGCCTTAACAAACAGTTTATTATCGAGTAGGCGATGGAGCACCAACCTGACATGCTGAACATGTTCCTCTGCGTCCCGAGAGAAGATGAGGATGTTGTCTAGGTAAACGAAGACAAAACGGTTCAGCATGTCGCGGAGGACGTCATTGACGAGTGCCTGGAAGACTGCTGGGGCATTGGTGAGACCGAAGGGCATGACGAGGTACTCAAAGTGGCCGAGGGCGGTGTTAAAAGCTGTTTACCACTCGTCCCCCTCACGGATCCGGATGAGGTGATAGGCGTTACGGAGGTCTAATTTTGAGAAGATGGTAGCGTGTAGAAGAGGCTCAAAGGCAGGATCGATGAGTGGCAGGGGATATTTATTCTTCACGGTGATGTTATTCAGGCCCCGGAAGTCGATTCAGGGACGCAGGGCGTGATCTTTTTTCTCCACGAAGAAGAACCCCGCGCCGACGGGAGACGAGGAGGGCCTGATCAATCTGCGGGATTGATCAGGGCTCGGCTTCCGAGGTGGGGACAGGCTTGGTATCGTCACCTCCTCCCGGCAGATGAGGGACACCCCTGGGAAAGCCGGGCTCGACTCGCCACTGTGCAGCCGAGTCGGAAACCTTAATCGCGAGCTGGATAGCTTCGTCTAGCGTCCCCACTTCCCCGCGGAGCGCCACCTCCCTACACAACTCCCGGCTGAGACCGCTCTGAAATGCAGAAATCAAAGCGCTGTTGTTCCATCCGGACTCGATGGCTAGACAGCGGAATTTGCCCACGTAGTCGCGAATACAAAGCTTGCCCTGGCGTAGCCGCAATAGGTGTTGCCCCGCTTGCTGCCCTCTTATCGGGTAATCAAACATACGCCTGAGCTCGGCAGAGAAGGCTGCGAAGGACTGCGCTGTGGGGGAACCCTGCTCATAGAGAGCGTTGTAAAAACTGAGCGGGGGACCCTCCAACAGGTTGACAATAAAAGCTATCTTGGCTGCTTCGCTCCCATAGCGGGACGGTTGGGCATTAAAAGTCAATTTACACTGGATTAAAAACTCACGGCAGGTCTTGGGATTGCCGGAATACTTGGCCGGAGGCGGAACGTGTGGCTCCGACGTAGAGGAGGCAGAAGGTACTGGAGCTGAGGAAATGTCTTTCAGTTGGTCTAGGATGGCTTGCAGCGCCTGCTCGTGCTGACCCAAACATTGTCCCTGGAGGGAGACGGCCTGCTTCAGGGTGCTGCATTCTGGCCAGATTGTTCTGTCAGGGGTAGCAGTTACTTAGGACCCAGAAAGGCAGACCAGGACGACGGAGTAGGAAAATAATGATTTAATAATGAAGCAGGTGAGGGGAAGATGGGAGGTGCAGGGACTGGGCTGGATGGAGTTGGGGCAAGCAGGTGTGGCAGGAGCGAGGGAGGCAGGCAGGCTGGTGGGTTACGGCGAGGAGACACAAGGAATCAGACGCACAGGGAATCTTGGAAGACAAGAGAGACGGTTAGGAAAGCCCGGAGGCACAAAAGGGAATCAACTCAGATAAGAATCTAGAGCGGCCGAGAATGCGAATACCACGGTAGTTGGCGGAACAATCTGGCGACGAGTGGTTGAAGAGCCGGGGTCTTAATACTGCTGGGCTGACGGCTTGATAGGCGGCAGGTGTGGAGGAGAGGCAGGACCGGGAGAGGGAGCCACACCCACGCCACACACACACACATAGAGAGACAGTGACAGACAGGGGAGGTGAAAACATAGGGAAACCCCGGAGCTGGAGCTGGAGCCGTGACACTTGGGTGACGATGTCTCTTAACAAAATAGGGCTCTATATAGTACCAGAAAATGGTTAATGGTTAGAGCTTGTTTTCTTTGGACTGAACCACAGTGGAAAAAGTTGACATTGTTGCATTTTTGTATTTGGTTGTTTAGGCTCACACTGCCAAATTACAAGCCAACCAGGGCTTGTAAACAAAAGTCACATGGACTCACAGGTAGCTTGTTTATTGGACAGTTTTGGTAACGTGTCATCCAACCAGGTTGGAGATTTTGGTGGTGGGGGGATCAAAAACAATCTGATTTCTTTCATTTCAAGTGTTCAAACCAGTTACAGTTTTTCTCAGTTGCTTTAGTACATTTCTTGAATCATCCTTAAGATTTGCAAAACAGTAAACGCATTTCTCGAAACAATTGGTACAACTAAGACTATGGTTGCACTTGCCTTTGACACGCCACATCAGTTTGAAACTGGGATCTCATTTTTCTCTATTTTTGTAAGCGACAGTTTTTCACAGTGTGAATTTCTGTGTTAATTAGCATTTCTAGTCGCTGGTATGTCTCTTCATTCATCCGCCTTGCTAATAAAGTGACGGGCCTCATGATGGGTTGTCAACTTGCTTTGCAAGCACACAGGCTGGATGCTGTCAGTTATCGTGGCATCAAGGGTATATTTACAATAATTTGCGGTTCCTTTATAAAATGACCCTCCTCGATCTGCATTATTCGGAAATCGTCAGCACACTTTTCAAAACACTGCGTGGATTGATTTGTCATTTTCCACGCAACACTGTTGCTTCCAGCATGACAGAAATTGTTTTGTCCTGTTCGCCTCGTAGCTTGAAGTTGCCGTCGCCATGTCCACTCCACACATCAAATCTGATCGGTCAGAATATGTACAAAAGAAAGGAATGTGGGCCAGTGACAGAGCAGAGAAGCAAAGATCATGCTTATCCCTGGGTGAAAAATAGTAGGACCAGAAACATATTTTTCATGACACTGGCTTGTTTGGGCCAGTGACTGACCAATCAACTGGCCCGAGTCAACCTCGTAGTGGCCCCGGGCCATCGGGCACTCCTTATTGTCGAACCCTGTACCTAACATTATTCCATCGGGAAGAAAACCGTGAAGAAGGTTTTTGTAGCCTACAAATATGGTACGCATATGCTTGTTCTAATGAAATTTCAAATGTGCATTCCTACTTTCGGCCATGTATGCGTACTGGCGTACCACTTGGCTGTGCACCCCTGGCTATGCTGCCTCTTCCTTATAACCTGCCTGTTTCCCAGCCAGTTGCTGGCTTTGATGTACCTGCTGTTCATTCTGGGTCCCTCTCCCTCCTCCAGACGTCTTGGCAGCTTTCCAAAGCAGCCTCTTGTTACGAACGGTTGCTTCCCTTACACAGACCTTTGGTCATTCTCGTTCATTACTACTAGACACTCCGGCTCGCTCCCAGCCAGCTGGGATGCATGTCCTTAGACGCATCTCATTTGATGTACCTGATGTCCACGCTGTGTCCCTCTCCCTCTCTACTAGACGCTGTGTTTGTTCTCTCATAAAAATCCCAGATAAGGATGCACAGTCAAAAGATAGTGTTAAAGTGATGATTTTCGATATCTGTTTTATGTTTTAATGTTGCCGACACCTTTGATGCCTCATTACTGCACTGCTCTTCTCAGAGATCACCTGTCAATCAAACTGTGTGTCCAGTACTGTGACGTCTTTCCCCTTGGATTTTCTGTTGATGGAGTTGGAGTTCCTATAGGTTCCTTTTCATGAGAGCATTTGTTACATGAGGAATGTGAATTGCGAAATAAGCATGGACCATCATTTCAAGTGTGTTCGTTCTTCGTTTATTCATTTGCACTGACATCCGACAACACATCACCAAATCGCCAACAGACAGCCTCTGTATTTTGTTGTCATCGAAGAATTTTGACATTTCATCAAATTTCTTGCTAAGATCGCAGAAGTGGTCAAACCTAGTCATCATCTGAACACCGATAAGGCCCAGAATACTGCAGCAGATCCTAGCCGTCTCATCTTTGACCTGCTGTTTACTTCAAACCCCTTTGGAGCTCCAAAGCTTTCATGGTGTCATTAATGTGGTCACAACAGTAGCTTACTACAGCCATCTTCTGCTGTTGTTCATTACAATAGCCTCTAATAAGCATGTTAACCTGGGACACCCCGATTTTTTCCAAATGTAAATTCAATCAATGTAAATCTGCGGTCAAACATACTCCTAATTTCTAATATGGACGTATTTCGCTAAAAAAATGCCAGGTACACAACACAAACTGGAATTGTCGCTTGTGGAAAAACTACCAGAGAGAGAGAGAGAGAGAGAGAGAGAGAGAGAGAGAGAGAGAGAGAGAGAGAGAGAGAGAGAGAGGCAGAGAGAGAGACAGAGAGAGAGAGAGAGCAAGAGAGAGAGAAAGAGAGAGAGAAAGGGAGGCAGAGATATAATATTAATTAAAAAATGTTTCCCTAAAGAGTGAGCCAGCACCAGCTCAGTAATTAAAGCTTTTCAGTCTGAACATTTATCCCCTCTTATAATTATTTCAAACTGAGTGCATGGTTGAGGAGGCCTGAGTGTGTATGTGTGTGTGTAAACACAGTTTGAATGCATCGCTATGGATTAAGCTTCGAAACAGGGACACACTCAAATCTAGATTGGATAGAATGGAAATCAATGGGAGAACTTCCCAAATCCACCCCTGGTCTTTAATGACCAGAAGGACCTCTATTCACTATTGAGGTCAACTCAATTTATTGACACAAATTGCTTTCCTATTCAAGGCCAAAGGGATTTCAGCCTCTCTCTGCATCAGTGCAAAAACCTATTCAAACACTGGCCAGGGTAACAGTATGCGATCAAGGTCTCAGGTCTTAAATGGAGTCTAATCCCTGTTAGTGCTTAGTGGGACCTTCTATACTTCCTTTTGTCTTTTTCTGATCATCAAGAGCTGATTAGTTAGTTGTGTTGCCTCCTCCTGATCTTTTTTATGTTTAGACTTATATTCAGATCAAATGTGGGAACTGTTGCAACTGCGAGGCGAAGAGGAGTTCGCGAGAGTTCAATTTCTTTGGACTTGAGTCAGAAATTCACCAGTAAAGCAAAAGCCAATCAGTTTCATGGTAGATTGTATCCAGGCATCTCAGTTTCTAGCTAGAGGCTAGAGGAAATCGCAACTCATTTGGTTCAGTTCTGTCTCAGTGCCCTGTGTTGAGAGGAAGTCTTGTTAGAGACCAAGTCTTCTGACATATTTGCTGTTTTATTTTGAAAAACAAAACCAAAAAAACCCATTTCATTTGGCTTCATTCTTATTTATACAGAAGAGAAATAAAAAGCGCTTTCAGCTCATTTCAGTATAAACTCTTTCCACTGAAGGACTTCTGTCTCTGGTACACAGGACTCCAATTAGCACCGGCACCCATCTTAACTACATCTTCGGCATAAAGCAGAGCAAATATAAACATACTGTGTGCACTTAAAGCAAATGTAGAGGTCCACTCTCGCTTGCACGCGTGTGTGCACACACCCGTGCGCGCACACACACACACACACACACACACACACACACACAAAATAAACCCAAGCAAGACGTGCACAAGAATCCCCTCAGGCCCATTGTCAGTTTCAGGGTGCACACACACCTATTCAAGCATGTATAAGCCCCTGAAATATTAATACAGAGGGCAGCATGCAGATAGAAACAAGGGAGAAGGGGAGGAAGAAGAGGAGGAGAAGGAGGAAGAAGAAAGACAGAGGATGAAGGGAGGCTTCATAGCGAGGGAAGGAATGGGGGCAGGGAGGAAAGAATGGAGCAGATCGGGTCTTTGCTGCGGCAAAAATACGAGGACGCAGCAGGGAAAGAAAAAGGAAAATAGAATAGAAGCACAGTAATAGAAAAGAAACTAAGCAATAAAAATGTTAAAAGCAAAAGAATAAAAGCAATAAAGCAGAATATAAACAGCATAAACATGCTGCTGACAACAGTTACAGTTACAGTCAAGATTGCTTACTTGTTTGGTTTGGTCTGGTCTGGTCTGGTCTGGTCTGGTCTGGTCTGGTCTGGTCTAGTCTGACCTGGTCCGGTCTGGTTTGATCTGGTCTAGTCTGGCCTGGTCTGGTCTGGTCTGGTTTGGTCTGGTCTGGTTGGTCTGGTCTGGTCTAGTCTGACCTGGTCCGGTCTGGTTTGATCTGGTCTAGTCTGGCCTGGTCTGGTCTGGTCTGGTCTGATTTGGTCTGGGTCAAATAGCATCAGCAAACTATAGTTGGTGTTTGTCTTAACCTAACTGGAGCACAACATGGGTCAATTTAGTGGGCTTTAGTGACAGCTTCTGTGACACTATTGAAACCCGCCCCGCCCCGTCCAGTCCAGCTCAGTCTTTCAGACAGAACAGTCGTTCCGTGAATCGCAGCTTAATTGAATTAATGCTACAAATCTCTGAGGGAAAACGTGTGGCCTTTAGGTACGGTAGATTTACTGTGCTGCGGTCTAAAATATGAGCTTTTTGGTTGGTATTAAAGTTGGGCTAATTAGACTAATGCTTCATTGTGGCTTTTAGAATGTTTCATTAGTAGCTCTGTACAGATACCAAGCCAAAACAGTCATCCCATTATTGGAAATCACTTCCCATTCGTCCAAGTGAAACTCCCTTCTGCAGCAGGGTGCTGCAATGCCGTAGCTAATTTACCATAGAGATGAGTACTGATTTTTTTCATTGTAGTCATATATTAAATTAATCTTGATAATATGTACATTCATTAGTCTGAATGAAGGTTTAAGTGTCACACAGGCTTATTTTAGCTCTGCTAGAGAAGCTATGCGGGAGATAACAGGCCAAACTGGTGGGCAGCTAAGAACCTGGCAGACATATGTACTCCCCCTTGGCCCAAGTATTTGTGCTTTAGGGGATAAGTTTATTTATCGGTTGCCTCTCTCCTTTTTCATCATTCCTGCTGGTGTCTGCACACAGTCAGCGTAGTTGGAGACGATCGTTCTCCTCCCTTCAGAAGAAGCCATTTGCTGCCACTCATTTCTGCACAGCATGAAAAACAACTTCCGCGGATTTGAAAACTGCCCAAGCTAGATAATCCATCACAGTAAGCCTGGTGAAGCCTTGATTTGCGAAGTTTTTAGCGTTATTTCATCGTGCCAGAGTTGACTGTTTTCATGTTTTCATGCATCACGTTACACTCTACTTCCTGTCAATCACATGACACCTGCGGGAACAAGAGGAAGTCTCCGCCAGGAAATAATCCCTCAAAAACACTTAATTGTCACATCCATGTCTTCGTCTTCGTTAGCCGGGAGAGCAGCTAATTTTATATAACAAATGCTAAAACTAGACATAGACAGTAGTAAATGACAACTCTAAACGACACCGGTGTTCGTCTTCTATGTGAGAAATTGTATAAATATTACCAGGGTAAAATATTAAAAGTGGTAAACCACAAGCTGTGTGTTTTTTGTTTGTTATTTAGTCTCCATCTTTGGTGCTCAGCGCTCATCACTGTGGTGTTTCTCACTGCCTCCCTAGAGATCACCTGTTAATCAAACAGTGTGTCCAGTACTTTTTTCCTTGGATTTTCCATTGATGGAGTTTGAGTTCCTGTAGGTGGCGCTCTTTTCTTTGTCTGTTCAGCCACGGTGGCTATCGCTGCTCATGCTAACTAGCCAGTTAAGGTTTCAATAAATGACTAGAGGTTGGATCACTACATAGCAAAACGGACATACTGTATATTTGTATGATGTCACAGATAATTACTTAAAAGGCTTAAAATATTGCAAAAATAAAACATTTAAAATGGTATATCAATACAAAAGGTCTTTAATTATGGGGATGGGGCTATATTAAGAGCAGCTACCTCTGTCTCTTGCCTCTAACAGGGTGTATCCTTGTCTTGTTGTAGGTCTACTCCAGCCAAATGCCTTTCCACTCCAAACTAACCACCCCGCAATCACCAGCTCCCTTTCTCTGCAACCCGTTATTCCACCTCCTCCGCATCAGCCTATATCCACCCACCTCCACTCCAGACCTCACAGTCCATCTCAGCATTGCTTTGTCTTGATTCTGTATATCTGAAGGACTTCTTCAGCGCTGATTATAAAGGCGTCTGATTAAATGTTGAGTAACGAGGAATTTGCTGTAGCTTTGCTCGCGCTGAGCGAGGGGGGTGGGGGGGTGGGGGGGGTGGGGGGGGGGCTCGGGGGGCCTGTAGCAAACGAGGCCTGAGAAGTAGCATGAATTGTATATGGGGAAGTGCAGAAATAATAATATCATCAGCTCCATGTTGAGCTCACGCAGGCACCTTGCACACAACGGACGCTCATCTACATTGTGCATTGAACATTGAAAACGACCACTTTCTTCTGCTCACTCGAATCCCACTGCTTCATCTTTATGCCTTTGGATGGAGAGTTATCCTCTGGATATGCTGTAGTGGGTACCTCCCACTACAAGTTTGACTTGTGTTTACAGTAATCAATAGCTGACATTTTCTCCCGCTGATAAAAAATGCTCCGTGCCCCAGGGACCATGCCACGCCATTTATAACGCACTACAAAATGTCAAGACTGCACAAATGTCAGTGGGGAAAATTAACTAGCTTTTTCTCTGTTCCTTTAAAGTAATAATCAACATTTTCATATAACTAAATGTCTGTTTTGCTACTCTCCATCACTGATTGATATAACACAACAGTGATCCAACCTCTAGTCAGTTCTGCTGCTCTAAACACCCGGTCTCAGCTTAGGTCTTTCCTGGGAAAAATCCTCTGGAGACAGGAAGTGATGAGTTTGTTTAGAATAACTAGAAGAAGAACTGGGTAATTAGCATGAGCAGCGATAGCCATCGTGGCTGAACACACAAAGAAAAGAGCGCCACCTACAGAAACTCTAACTGCATCAACAGAAAATCCAAGGTAAAAGACGTCACACACTGTTTGATTGACAGGTGATCTCTGGGAAGTGCAGTGCAGAAACACCACAGCGACGAGATGACTAAAACTAAAAGAAACAAGCAACTTGAGGATTACCACTTCTAAAGTCTAGAAGGTTTCTGCAGGACAGAAAATAACAGGACATTGATTTTCCACCAAGACAACATGTCTCATAGTTGTCTCCAGGTTTCCAGCAACATTGCTTGCAGCTTAGTTTTTAAGCAACATCACTCATCAGCAGTAAAGCACATGCTAACGTCCCAGCTATTGCTGCAGCCTGCAATCAGTAATCTTACATTGTCAGAAGGAGGGGGAGTGCGTTTACATTAGAGTTCAAACGAGATGGACCTTTGAAGGCTGATATGGATATTTTTAGACTGAAGCTGCCGATATTTTGTGCTGATAATGCACTTGCAATTTCATGCAAAGAAATGTATTCAATGTTTTCCCCGACAATCGTATTCTTGCCAGGGTGGAAATGCCTCTGAAAACGGATTTGGATAATCATGGGACACTAACACTCTCCAATGAAAGCCAGGGTCATGACATTCTTTTAGAGTTGGCAGGTCTTTAAGGCAGGGAGATGCACTGGGATCCATTATATTATATCCATAAATATTAAATTACGGAAGACATAATTGAACAATTCAATTAATAAATAAAATGTGCAAATAAAATAACATTTCTTTTCAGGTTTTACAGACTGGTTACATGTAGCTGTGGTCAGGGAGTGAATGAAAACGGTACAATATTCCGTTTTTACTCAAAATCTGTGCAAAGTATGGCACATGAACACATCACATCACGTTTCATGTTCATGAGAAACACAAATGAGATACTATTGAATGTACGCAAGTTATTATTTTGTTTTTTTCACAGCCTGTATAAACTCATTTTCTATGGTCATAATTCAACTGTTTGCTATCTGAATCCAGCAGAGTAACATCATGTCATCTTTGTCTCTGGTTTCTGCAGGTTCAGGTGGGCACCTCCCATCAGGAGCAAAGGGTTGTGGGATATCTCACGTGTACTCACCTCCATGCCATAGAAGGTACATATGCATGTGCTCTAGCCAGTACTTTCGCTCTCTCGTCACACACACACACACACACACACAAACACTTGCACACAAACCCATAGTGATACCGAAAGCATGAACCTGATGTGGTTTAAGTGTACAAACACACACACATATATGTTTATGTGTGCAAGTGCATGCATTTGTGTGTGTGTGTGTGTGTGTGTGTGTGTGTGTGTGTGTGTGTGTATGTGTGCGTATCTTTGAGTGTGGCGTTGTGATTATCTAACTACCTGTGTGTATGTGTGTCTGTGAGTGTATGTCCAGATAGCTAGATGAATGGCCGCATCAAACCCCCCGCGCACCTCCTCCCGGGCGTTCCCATGGCGACTGGCTCAAGCTGTTTAAGGCGTCACAGCCCTATTTAAAGGCTCCGGTCGATGCCTCCCTCATTTTTTATCAGAGACACGTCTCCCCTCTCCGCCTGCTATTCCGGGCTCCTCCTACGCTTCGCAGTGCTCTAAAAATAGCAGCACCCGGGCCGGTTCTAAAGATACATCAAACATAAAGGGTGGGGTGGGGGGGCAAGGAGAAGGGGGTGGGGTGGGGGGGGAGCGAGCGAGAGAGAGAGAGACCTGATTCTTTTCTGGGTGAGTGCAGTGCTATGTGTGTGTGTGTGTGTGTGTGTGTGTGTGTGTGTGTGTGTGTGTGTTACACTGACATGTCAATTTGTTGATATATCAGGCCGATGTTGGCCTTTTATTAAAAACCAGATTAAGTCGTCCAACTTCAATATGATGCTACACTGGCTGTCTATGGGAAGCCCTTCACCTGAATTGAGAATGAGAGATTGGATTCCACACAGTTCACATGAACAAGTAGTGGTATTATCCTGGGGGGTTTTCAGAGGCTTTTTCCACCCTGACAAAAACAAAGTTCTGGGGGAAACACTAAATATTATTTTTTGGAATCTTTTTTTGTAACATTTCGGCATGAAAATGGTCAAATTCAAACAAACTGAATATCAGCTATTGGCAGTTTCAATCCAAAAATATTGGTGTCCGCCTTCAAAAACCCAAATAATCCAAGCGTTTCTTTGCACTTGCATGCAAACTTTGTACCGTTGTACAATGTACCGTTTCTACTTTTGCACAGTGTTTAATTACGTCCGCCCACCTCACCATTCACAGCCGTGTTTGCCGCCATGTGCCTATGCAGTGCAACACAAGGGCTGGACTGTATTAGTAATTATATTTAGAAGTTCCCAGCAAACATTTGACAGACGGCAACTCGCAGGAGGTGGACAAAGTCAACCCAAACAAGCACATACATTTTTTTCCTCCCAATATGATATAAATATTCATAATAACTTTGGAAACTGTTTTGAACTGGTCTCAGTTTCGCAAAACGATGCAGGTAGCAGCTACAGACGAGCACGCACGCACACACACACACACACACACACACACACACACACGCAAATTGTACAAACACACACCCCTTGATCCACTAGACGCTGCAGTAACGAAACAAAAGAAGAATTTCATTTAATTTCACATGTACTTCAGCCGGAGCCGAGAAGCCAAAGAAACACCTACTCTCCACCGATATCTTTACGCCTCGTTCTTTCTCACACTCACCACTATTCAGCTATTATTTCTCTCTCGCACTCTTTCACCCACGCTCTCTCCCTCCCTCCCTCCTTAATTCACCTCCTTTCTCTCTCTCTCTCTCGCTCTCTTTTGTTGTTCAAATATCATATATTTCACATCTTTATTGGCATGGAAGAAACAAATGTTGCCAAAGCAGAATAGCCAATCAACTTTGGTGATCTTATATGAATATGAACAGATGGACTAATAAGAACTGAGCGATAATGAATAAATGTCATTGTTATCAATAATAACACTGCAAAGTAGCAAATCGTATGATGTCATATCATATCGGGACGCGTAGTATTGAAATTGATATTCTATTGTATCATATCGTACCATTTTGTATTGTATCATATTGCACCCTGACCCATTGATATTGAATGGTAAAGGTCCTTGGCGACACCCAGACCTCCTCTCCATCCCTCTTTCCTCCTCTCTGGCGTTCTCTTTCTTTGGTTGGTTCACTTCCATGTGGGTGGTTTGAAACTTTGTATTAAAGCTCCTCCTCTCTCCCTTTCTCCCTCCCTTCACACACACACACACACACACTCATCCATCCATCAGGCGATGCGTCGGTGCGTTGCGAGCAGTTGGACCTGTTGCTCCAGTGGGGGGCCGAGTTTCGCCAGGCTTCATCCCAATCACCCGAGGGAGAGAAGGTGCTGGAAGACCTGGTGGCTTTTGATGTCATCCTGGGAGACCTCAACTTTGATAACTGCTCCTCGGGTAAGGGGCAAGGGTTTGACCAGTATATCTGTATATGTTAGTGTCCCATGGTATAAAGGCGGTTTCAGAGGCTTTCCATTCTATCAAGAATAACATTCTGAGGGGAAAAATGAATTTCATGGAAAACTTTGGAAAGTCATGGAATTAAAATTTGTATTTTCCAGGCCTGGAAAAGTTATGGGAAATGGAACACGTTCATATAGCTTTGGAAATGTCATGGAATTTTTTGGATTAAAAAAAAACATTCCAACCAGTGAAATGTTTAAACTTCAGTTTCAGCTTGGCTGCTTGTTGATCCACTTCCCTTTGAGAAATGAAAACCCAAACCAGCAATAATGATAGTATCGGTCCTAAGTGATAGTTGTTGCCGGACAATAACAAGACCTGGGACATTCAGATCAGATATTCAGTGTTGCAACGTACACTGAATATCAATATTGGTCCTGGGAATTGTGTTATGTCATGAAATACTCTTGGAAAAGTCATGGAATGTGATTAGCAAAAAGGCTTTCAGTTGACATAGGCACTGAGCTAGTTTAGATGAGAAATGGCAGAAAAGAGTTGACTTTCTCTGGGTGAAAGTAATCCCACTACTTTGATTTTATCCATAAAAGGATGACAAAAACATCAACACTGTTCTGTTTCCTGATAATTCGAGAGGAAACTGACTTATGCTACTAGTCCCAGGGAGTAATAAGTAAAGTGATAATATGACTTTGTGAAACGACTAGTAACTACTAATGAGTAATGTCTTTTCACTCCGTCACTGCATGCGTCTGTAACGGTACCTGTGTGGTTGTTGTGTTTTTCCAGAGGACAAGCTGGAGCAGCAGCATGCACTCTTTACTCAATACAAGGACCCGTGCCGCCTGGGGCCTGGGGAGGACAAACCATGGGCTCTGGGTGAGAGGACACACACACACACACACACACACACACACACACACACACACACACACACACACACACACACGTTCATATAGGTGCACGGACACACAGGAGAACTGTTGATTTATACAGTACACGTAGAGCAGAGGGGACTGTGAGCTGGCTATGTCTGGATAAATCTGGATGCACCACTGTGTGAACTAAAATACACCCTGTACAGTGTGATGATACATGGGCATTAGTGACGTAAGAACTGGGGGGTTTTGGTCTGGATATGAAGTGTTATTTAGGCCAGCGGTATTTTGGGGACAGTGTGGGCAGGCCAGAGTGAAAGGGGCTCGTTTAGAAAAGGGCTTATTTATTTGTAGGGAGACGTCCGTATGGTGAACCAGGGGAACGGACCAGAGCTGCCCGGTCGGCGGGCCGGTAGGCTGGGAAGGAAAGAGAAGAATGAATGAATGAAAGGAAGATAGCAGCACAATGCTTATCCAAAGACGGTTATTCTTGTACAGCAGACGGACAAAAAACACAAGGCAGACAGCCAGGCAGGCCACTGTGGTGACATGTGGTATTGATAGTGCGTTGTGAAATGTGCTGAACTCTGAAAGCTCCAGTAATCTTCCAGTGAGTCAGAGACCACCAGACAGACCACCAGACAACCAGCCAGACAGACCACCAGACACACCACCAGACAACCAGCCAGACAGCCAAACTGACAGACAACCAGCCAGCCAGCCAGACAGACGACCAGACAGATGACCAGACAGACAGACAACCAAACAGCCAGACAACCAGCCAGACAACCAGACAGACGACCAGACAGACAGACAACCAAACAGACAGACAACCAGACAGACAACCAGACAGACAACCAGCCAGACAACCAGCCAGACAACCAGACAGGTGACCAGACAGATGACCAGACAGACAGACAACCAAACAGCCAGACAACCAGCCAGACAACCAGCCAGACGACCAGACAGACAGACAACCAAACAGACAGACAACCAGACAGACAACCAGACAGACGACCAGACAGGTGCCCAGACAGACAGACAACCAGACAGACAACCAGACAGACCACCAGACAGCCAAACTGACAGACAACCAGCCAGACAGCCAGACAGACGACCAGACAGATGACCAGACAGACAGACAACCAAACAGCCAGACAACCAGCCAGACAACCAGCCAGACGACCAGACAGACAGACAACCAAACAGACAGACAACCAGACAGACAACCAGACAGACGACCAGACAGGTGACCAGACAGACAGACAACCAGACAGACAACCAGACAGACGACCAGACAGACAGACAACCAAACAGCCAGACAACCAGCCAGACAACCAGCCAGACGACCAGACAGACAGACAACCAAACAGACAGACAACCAGACAGACAACCAGACAGACGACCAGACAGGTGACCAGACAGACAGACAACCAGACAGACAACCAGACAGACCACCAGACAGCCAAACTGACAGACAACCAGCCAGACAGCCAGACAGACGACCAGACAGATGACCAGACAGACAGACAACCAAACAGACAGACAACCAGACAGACAACCAGCCAGACAACCAGACAGACGACCAGACAGACAGACAACCAAACAGCAGACAACAGACAGACAACCAGACAGACCAGACAACCAGACAGCAACAGACAGAAACCAGACAGGACAGACAACCAGACAGACAGACAGACAGACAGACAGACCAAACAGACGACGACCAAACAGACAACAAACAGACAACCAAGACAACACAACCAAGACAGACAGACAACAGACAGACAGACAGACACACAACCAGACAGACAACAGACAGACAGACAACCAGACAACAGACAACCAGACAGACAGACAAACCAGAGACCCAGACAGACAGACACACAACCAGACAGACGACAAACTAGACACACAACCAGACACACAACCAGACAGACAACCAGACAGACAGAACACACAACCAGACAGACAACCAGACAAAGCAGCAACCAGACAACACAACCAGACGACAGACAGACAACACAGACAGACAACCAGCGACGAGGGACAACGCTCATCTCACAGCAGCTACCAGACTCACCACAATGAAGTGAAGACAGACGAACGACAGTCAGCAACAGCCAGATCCAACCGAAGACAACAGATCATGCAATCATTGCAGAGAGACAGGCGAAACATGACAGAGAACCTGACAGATAGCAACCATAACTGACAGACGAGCCAAACTAGACGACCAAATGTGCAGTGACAACCCGACAAGCCAGACTCGATGCAATTCAGGCCTAGACTGCACTGTCAGCTTCAAAAGACAGAAGACAACGCTGCGAGAATCAACCAGACGGCACTCTAACGACGACAGGCCACAGCTCGACCACGAAGAGTTTACAAACAGAGAAACGTGAAATGCACACAACACACATACCGACACAGTATAGACCAGGACGCCCTAATGACAACACATAAATCCACCTAAACCCCAATCTACCACCGTACAACCAGCTAGCTACGCCAACTAAACATAATTTCCATGCCATCTAACCTTAAACCAGAGACTCAATCCTAGACAGACAGCGAAATGTCCATCACCTGGAACATCCTCATGATCACTATGCTGGAGAGACATTGTACGTATAAACCAAGAACAGACAGCACCATGACTAGTACACTACAGACAACCACAGACAACAGGCCAGACAACACAGACAGGTGACCAGACAGATGACCAGACAGACAGACAACCAAACAGCCCAGACAACCAGCCAGACAACCAGCCAGACGACCAGACAGACAGACAACCAAACAGACAGACAACCAGACAGACAACAGACAGACGACCAGACAGGTGCCCAAAACAGACAGACAACCCAGACAGACAAACCACGACAGACCACAGACAGCCCAGAACTGACAAGACAAACCAGACAGACAGCCCAGACAGACGACCAGACAGATGAACCAGACAAGACAGACAACCAAACAGCCAGACAACCAGCCAGACAACCAGCCAGACGACCCCAGACAGACAGACAACCAAACAGACAGACAACCAGACAGACAACCAGACAGACGACCAGACAGGTGACCAGACAGACAGAAACCAACCAGACAGACAACCAGACAGACGACCAGACAGACAGACAACCAAACAGCCAGACAACCAGCCAGACAACCAGCCAGACGACCAGACAGACAGACAACCAAACAGACAGACAACCAGACAGACAACCAGACAGACGACCAGACAGGTGACCAGACAGACAGACAACCAGACAGACAACCAGACAGACCACCAGACAGCCAAACTGACAGACAACCAGCCAGACAGCCAGACAGACGACCAGACAGATGACCAGACAGACAGACAACCAAACAGACAGACAACCAGACAGACAACCAGCCAGACAACCAGACAGACGACCAGACAGACAGACAACCAAACAGACAGACAACCAGACAGACAACCAGCCAGACAACCAGCCAGGCAACCAGACAGACAACCAGACAGACGACCAGACAGATGACCAGACAGACAGACAACCAGACAGACGACCAGACAGATGACCAGACAGACAGACAACCAAACAGCCAGGCAACCAGACAGACAACCAGACAGACGACCAGACAGACAGACAACCAGACAGACAACCAGCCAGACAACCAGACAGACAACCAGACAGACAGACAACCAAACAGACAGACGACCAGACAGACAGACAACCAGACAGACAACCAGACAGACAGACAACCAAACAGACAGACGACCAAACAGACAGACAAACAGACAACCAGACACACAACCAGACAGACAACCAAACAGACAGACAACCAGACAGACAACCAGCCAGACAACCAGCCAGGCAACCAGACAGACAACCAGACAGACGACCAGACAGATGACCAGACAGACAGACAACCAGACAGACGACCAGACAGATGACCAGACAGACAGACAACCAAACAGCCAGGCAACCAGACAGACAACCAGACAGACGACCAGACAGACAGACAACCAGACAGACAACCAGCCAGACAACCAGACAGACAACCAGACAGACAGACAACCAAACAGACAGACGACCAGACAGACAGACAACCAGACAGACAACCAGACAGACAGACAACCAAACAGACAGACGACCAAACAGACAGACAAACAGACAACCAGACACACAACCAGACAGACAGACAAACAGACAGACAACTAGACACACAACCAGACACACAACCAGACAGACAGACAAACAGACAGACAGACAGACACACAACCAGACAGACAACTAGACACACAACCAGACACACAACCAGACAGACAACCAGACAGACAGACACACAACCAGACAGACAACCAGACACACAACCAGACACACAACCAGACAGACAGACAACCAGACAGACAACCAGACAGGGAAGCTCATCTCTACGTATCTACCGTCTTCCCCATATGAGGTGAATGCAGCGAAGCAGTCAGCCAGCCTTCCACGAGACAAGATCCATGCATATCTATTTTGGGAGAAGGGAAATGACACGAGGCTGCTGATGCTCATTATTGATAGAGGAGCAATGCTTGATACCTAAATGTGTGTGTTCGTACTCCCTGCGATGCGCTTCGATGCATTCAGGCTATTCTGCACTGTCGTTCAACAGGTACGTTGCTGGATCCCAGCGGCCTCTACGACGACGAGGCCAGCTCACCTGAGAGTTTACAAAAGTGAGTTGAATGCACACACACATACACAGGTTTGTGGGGCCCTATTGACTACATTAATTCCCTAAACCCCATATCTACCCTTACACCGTTAGTCTTTACCCTAACCTAAACATAATTTCCAATCCTAATCTTAACCTTAAACCCAAGACTCAATCCTAGAGCAGCGAAATGTCCTCACCCTGGATCATTTTCCTCATCTGTCTATGCTTGTGAGGACATTTGGTCTTCATAAGGATAGAAGACCAAGTCTGTCTGTCTTCCTGACTGTCTGTCTCTAAGCATCAGCCTATTGATCGTTGACCGTGTCTGTCTGCCTCCGTCAGAGTGATGGAGAACGAGGAGGGGAGGAAGGAGTACCTTGTGTTTCCTCCCAGTAAGAGCCAGTGTCCCGGCAGCAGCCAGAAGGGGAGGAAGATCCCGCTGAAGGGCAACGGCCGCCGGATCGACTACATCCTCTACAACGAGGAGGGCCTGCAGCAGGACTGGAAGCTGGTACTGATTAGTAGCAGAGGATCTCGGACAGGGAATTATTATCAGGAAAAATATGATTACAATATCAGGTTTTATTCCATTTCTGACTCATTTAGAGGGAAATTTTAGTTATTATAATGTCCAGCAGGTATTACAGCATCATTTGCTACAGGGCGACAAAATTATCCTCATATTAAAGGCTTCATTATTTTCACTCTGAACATGATTAAATGAGCTTTTGGTACAGGGACCGACAGGAGGTATTCTGAGGTCGGGAAGGAAAGGACTTACCATCAGCAAGTCAAACTTTTCCAACCTATGTGAATACACACAGGGTTTAGACGGTCACATCAATTTTGGACCATACCTTTAAATCAAACATTAATCAGGTGAAGCTCTGCGGCGCAGCCAGTTGCCAAATCCATGTGGGACAGGGCTTGATTTATGAATGCTGGCTAAAGTAAAAACAAGTCAGAGAGACTGCCCGGGGTTCGCAGATCTGAAGCAAGGCTGCGTGAGACTGTGCAGTTGCATGTAATTGCACACACAGTGAAAACTATTTATAGACAAGAGCAAGAGCAGTAGACCAGTGGCTCTCAACTGGTTTTGCATCCGGACTCCAATTTTCCCTTGTCCAAGAAGGGTTGAAGTCTGCCAGTGGGATGAAATAATGTTATTTGTTTCCAATACAAAGCAACTTGTTGCAAGAATTTTCTCAAATCTACTGTAATTTTCTTGATACCATAAAGTAAAATTTCTGAAAAAAGTGAAATTATCTCACCCCATTGGCAGGACTTTTCACTTCTTTTTTTTAAGACAATCAAGATTTTAAGAGTATGAGACATTTTTGCAGTGTATAAATTCACCTGCCATTACAGCCAGGAAGGAGAGCGAGTGAGGGCAGCTGGTGTGTTAGAGCCAAACCTGGGAGGGAACGAGGGCAATATTGTCATCACGGTCGGTCTGTCTGGGGGATTGGAAAGGATTGGAAAACCAAATCACTTGATTTACATAGATTGTCTCCAGCGCTCACTCACTCCCTCCTCTCTCTTAAAACAATGGCATTGAGCTGCCACCTTGTGTCGGAATGCAGCTACTGCAAGGTCCTTTCATTTGTAAAACTAAAATGGGTCATTTCTTCGATCCCAAATAACCCAGCCCGATTTCTGGAGACAACTCAGTGTAATTTCCACATATCATTACACACATTATTCATCATGTATTATCTATCCCCATATATTCCAGGCACACAGTTACACAGGTACTCTAGTAATAAAACAGGTTTAGTTACTGAAGCACGCCGATTCCACTCATGCTTATATCTGTCTGCTGTCAAAATGTTACATAGATTGATATATATAGAGGCTCCAAAAATCTAGGCCTAAGTCAACATAATATTATTATTATCAATAAAATTATGAATGAAATGCATTATTATTATTCAACAGTAGTAGCAGTATTAGTAGCATAAGAGGTAAAATTATTAAATAACACATTTTATGTATACTTTTATTGGTATTATTAGTATTATTATTGTCTTGTTCATTTATTATGGTGGATACAACTACAATATTAGTAGTAGTAGTAGTAGTAGTTATAGTAAAAGTATTAATAGTAGTAATAAATTATAAAATAATAATAATACGCATGATTTAGTAAAAACAAATGTCAAATTTCTTCATACAATTTAAAAGATAAATAAAATCAGGTAGAATACAAGAGGAAAGAGTAGAATACAACATAATGCAAAAGAATAAGAATACAGTCTATTTCAAACACACCTGACAACTCCCCTCCTCTCCGCCCCCTGCAGGACATCGAGGAGTTCAGCTTTGTCACCCAGCTGGCTGGCCTCACTGACCACCTGTCTGTGGCTATGCGATTGGCTGTTTCCACCGGGGAGGAGGAGCCTTAGGTGGACCACGCCCCCTTCTTTCACACTGCCATTCAGGAATGACGGATAACGATGAGAGAGAGCAAGAGATAGTGAAATAAACAGATGAAGAGTTTGTGCTCGAGAGACAGAGACAGAATGAAGGACGTTTTGCGAAAGAAAAGAAGGGACAACCGGATGGATGGAAGGATCAATGGAAGGGTGGATGGATGAGCAGATGGATGAGCAGATGGATGAGCAGATGGATATGAAGAAAGTAGAGCGGCGTGGTAGCAGAGGAGTGATCTGAAAGAGAAAGACTCTGGGAGGATTTCTGTTTGTGTGTTTTGTGAGCCAGACAGTTATTCATCCCCCTGGGCAACGGTCACACACACTCACACACACACACACACACACACACACACACACACACACACACTTAATAGCTGACACACACACACACCAGGTGATCAACATTTTGACTCTTGGACGTCACATTCTACTCCTCTCCTTATGGACGATACGCTCCCTACTGAACTAAATCCAGAGGGTTTTGTTTTACAGTGAATTGTTTCATGTAGCTTATTTACACACACACTCCTTTTATCGGACCTGTTTTAGCCGTCCTGTACGTCCGATCTTTTTTATGTTGCTACCTTCAGGGACAGTCGGATCTTTAATAACTATGAAAAGAAAGAAAAAGGCATGCTTTATGAGAGTGAGGCGTGGAGCTCCTGGCTGGCCTTTTACACTGACCGTCTGTGTCCTTGTGTTGTGCTCCTTCCTGAAAGGTTATTGATCAGTTAAACTGTCAGTCATTCACCTACTACTCCCGCCTCAGTCCCAGGAACCTCAACTGAAGTGTCTTTTTTTCTAAAAAAAAAACAACAAAAAAAAAGTCTTTCTAAAGGAGAAAAATAATATAATAGCGTTTCTATGGTCGCTGCGCCATTTTTTGTAGGGAGTTTAAATGCCTGTTTAACACTTTATGGTACATTTCTAAACAGAAGTATTGTATAAAGGGGAAAAATGGAGAAAAGGTTGGTTTTTTTTTGATGCAATGCAATGCTTATAGCATGTCTTTCAGCCATGATTGGTGAACGCGAGGAAGAGCGAAGGACATTTGACGTGGTCGGAGGAGCTGAGGCTGTGCTGGTGCATGAGGGTATCAGTTTACAACCTCGATACAGTGGCTTGACCCACGCTTGTTTGAGTCCTGATGCCTGGCCAAGTCAACAAGCATTTCTGCCTGAAACTCACACTGACACCAATGTGATATTTCTGCATGTGAGACGCCACCCTGCGAATAACACTAAACACTCACTCACACACATACATACACAACAATACATACATACAAACATACTGAGGGCCAATATAAAGGCAGCCATGGCGGCCAGGTTGGAGGTCCACAGCTGAGTTTGTTTCTAAACATACAACTTGATATGGTTAATTTCTGTGCTGTTTCTGAATGGGTTATGATCATTTCATCACTGATAACGTCTGATTGATTTTGTGTTTAGATAATGTAGCTTGTTAGCTAGCTTACCATAGTACCTGCTCAGCTAACCATCACTGTCTTGTTAGCACATCTGATTAGTACACTAGTAGTAGAAGCTAAGTCCCATGTTAATGTTAACAGTAACTAAACTAGCCTGCTGGCTAGTTAGCTAGCTACCAGTTTGTTCAGGTTAACTAGCTGACTCTTCTCCAGCTCCAACTCAGAGTGTTTTGGAGTAGAGACTAGGGCTAAAGACAAGACAGTTTACTGAGTCACAGTAACCTACATTTGGAGACAAATCTACCTGATTCATTTTTACTTTTAACATTACTGAATGGACCCACAACCAGGCCACAACAATCTTTCAGGTATCTTTCTTTTTCTAGCCAGATTGTTATATATTTAGACATTATTTGCTTGCAGCAAATTCTCCAATGGACTTCCATGATGGCGCCAGCTGGGGATGCTGGGAGATTTGTGACGCAACTGCAAAACCTCTATAGCAAATACAGAAACATATAGAAGGCCTATACATACACACACACACACACATGGCACAACACTCCAAGTACACACAAACACACACTATACTTGAAGTATACACACAAGCATGCAGAAGGCCTGTACACATGCACACACAAACACATACACACGCATACAAAGATAGAGAACACCTACACACACAGGATGCATGCAAACACACAGAAGGCCTATACAAATGCTGACACACACACACACACACACTATATTCAGTCATTCAGTCACTTGTTTCTAATCTCCCACACCATTCTGTACATTAAACTATTGGCCCACTTCTCCTGCTGGCTCTGTCTCATGGGATAACAATAATATGTGCACAGGCATGTGCACGTCCATGCAGGGCTGGATTTGGGATATTTTTACTCCTAACTACCCCACAGTAGCATGGCATTTACATTTGTAACTCCCAATCTGAAACGTTGCCACACAATCCAAGGTCAAACAGTAGCTGGAAATTTGGAAATACTCATTTGGATTTGATTGATCTTGTGTCGAGCAGTGACGTCTTTAAAGGAAGGAAGTTTCAGGTAGATTGTCCCATTGGCTAACTTGAGAACATAGACACCAACATCATACATATGTCCCCAGTAAATCGTTGGCTCCATGCTAACACTTTAGCATACACTATGTTGAGTGATAGTAGGCTCCGTGCTAACACTTTAGCATACATCAGCGGTCCTCAAATCCGGGCCTCGGGGTCCAGAGTACTGCTGGTTTTCTATTCTGCCAGGTAGTTTCCATTCTAGCTGTCTAATCAGGGATTGATAAATGAATTTAACTTCCTGGTAGGAGAGAAAACCAGCAGCACTCTGGACCCCGAGGCCTGGATTTGAGAAACTCTGGCATACACTATGTTGAGTGATAGTAGGTTCCATGCTAACACTTTAGCATATTCAATGTTGAGTGATAGCAGGCTCCATGCTAACACTTTAGCATACACTATGTTGAGTGATAGTAGGCTCTATGCTAACACTTTAACTTATTATTATTATTACTTTGGTGTACAGGTAAGTTGACCAATGAGACAATCTCCCAAAAACTTGATGTATTCCTTTAAGAATTATGAATAAAACATCAGTATCTATGAGTATGACCCTGTCTATCAGGACGGGGTGAATCAAACATGCATCAAAAGTGAATTTCTAAAGATTTCAGATACTTTTCAATCGCCTTGTTCTGGCAAACAATGTTTACACTGCAGCATTTTGACTGGTCGACCTGCTTCCTGGCACCAGAGGGGAGGATGCCTTGTCTCAATCTGTACTCTCTTAAACAGGATGTGTCATTTTCAACGTGGACGTGTTTATGATGGGACAACACATATCGTTTTACTGTTCAGTACAAATGTGCTATTAGCGACATGTCTTTCTAGTACATGCTGAAAGGTAACACAAGATGTATGTACTTACAGATGTGTTTCGAGTATACACCCTACCACTGTCTGTACGCGCATGTGTGTGTGTGTGTGTGTGTGTGTGTGTGTGTGTGTGTGTGTGTGTGTGTGTGTGTGTGAGTGAGTGAATGTTATGATGTATGTATGCAAGTGTATGCAGGAAATATACTGTATGTTCTGCAATGTATCTCCAACTGGCATTTCTACCTACAGTATGCTCCACCGGTCACCTGGCTGCTTTGACACTCCTCCTAGTCTCTTTATGATTCAAATTATTATGATTATTATGACTAATATATTATTCTTATTCTGTAAGGTTTGTATCTGTGCTTTTTTCTATTCAAGGTTCACCTTGTATTTATTTTCTTTCTTAGGATGCTGCCATTATTCAAGTCTCTGACTCAGACTCCTTTGCTAATGACCCCTCCGCTGGCTAGGGTGAACTTGAAATGAGATCAATTCCTGAAATATGTCATTTACTTGGTAAATAGTCATGTAAATAAACTATAGGCCTATAGAGAATGAAAGAACGGATATGTGCTTGGCCAGAATCTGACAAGAGGTACCACAGTTTCTCAGAGGATCTACCCTCAGGGTAAATGAGTCCAAGTTTCAAGGGATACAGTGGTAGCTAATGTAGAAGTCCCTTTGATAACCTTTATCGTGCATCTATCCTACATCATTACTGCACTCAGAGCCACTTCCAAACCATTCATCCAAGGGTGGAGCAAGAGCGCAGCAAGCATGCAAAAGTTGGGACTTCTGTAATAGTTACATCTTTAGGATGAAGTTGCCCTCAGACAATACTCTTGGGTTTATAGGTAAAAGATATAGGAGTTTTGTTTTTTTATAATTTGGAGTCTATTTTGTTTTGCATTGTGTTATGTGTTTGTATGTTTTTTTTTGCATATTTTAAATAACAAAAGATGATTGAAAGACAGGAAGTTGGGTGGGGAGGTTGAATAAAAGGTCAAGCAAGGATGAACTGCTGTAGAGCTGGTCGTTAATGCCGGAATAGTGCTAATTTTTTCTCTTGTTTTCTCAAAATATTGTCATAAATTATCAGCAGATTATCATTAAAGGAATACACCAAGTTTTTGCTAGACTGTGTGCAGGTCAATTTACCTATTAAGTGATGAGAATGTCGACACCAAAATCATCCACGTGTCCTTGATAGATTGTTAGCTCCGGTGTTCCATGCTAACATTTTAGCATACATTGCTAACACTTAAGCATACGCTATGTTGAGTGATAGTAGGTTCCATGATAACACTCATACACTATGTTGAGTGATAGTAGGCTCCATGATAACACTCATACACTATGTTGAGTGATACTAGGCTCCATGCTAACACTTTAGCATACACTATGTTGAGTGATACTAGGCTCCATGCTAACACTTTAGCATACACTATGCTAAGTGATAGTAGGCTCCATGCTAACACTTTAGCATACACTATGTTGAGTGATAGTAAACGGATAGTAAATGGAGCACTGGAGCCAATGATCTAGCAGGGACACATGCATGATTTTGGTGTCTATGTTCTCATCACTCACAACAGGTAAACTGACAAACAGGACACTCTACCAAAAACAGGTGTCATTTTTGTAACAATTTCAGGATTTTGTACCCCTCGGGTCCAGTTTCTGTTTGGGACAGAATTTGTCTTTGCGTTGGGCTCAAATGATCAGGTCCCAGTAAGGCTCTAAACTGTAGTAGCTGCATGCAAAGTACTGTATGTACTGTAATGATGCTTCAGGCTTCTAGTCTCAGTACAAGTGATGCCTCACTTTCTTATCTTTTACTGGTTTTTATTTTCTATAATTTGTCTCTGTTAATAAAGTTTTTGATTGATTTTTCTCTTTTGGATGGGGGGGTTAGTTTAGCTCTAGGGGGTAGTTTAGCTTGCTCTCTGTAAAGTGGCAGGGGAGATCAATGGCTTTCCCTTTATAAGCTTCTTCAACAAACTGCTTATTTTCTTCTGCTTTTAAAAAAAAAATGGAGTTTCCCTCTTTGAATCCGTGTCTTTGTGTTTATTTGGAGTATCCGCCGTCCAAGTGTCATTCATTGCATGAGAAGCCGGCGTTGACTAAACCTTCTATAGAATGAATGGCACTAAAACTAATGTTAATATGTGTAAGTAAGAATAAAACTAGAAGAGTGCAAAGTTACAAGCTCGCCACGTGAGAGAATGAATGAATAACACAATATTTCTATTTTATTATATTTTATTTTATTTTATTTTATTTCGTTTTTACTTAGAGGTATGACAGCTTTATTACAAGCAAAAGAAAACCTTCATTTGGCACGACAAAAACTAAACTAGTAGGACAGCAATGTTAAATTACAGCTACTGCTATCTTAAAATTATGACCCCATAGTGTGATACCTGCTGACTAGGGTTAATGGTAAATGGCCACAAACACACAGTCTGTCCTTTTTCTAGATTTGTTTTTTAAACAGGAATTCTATTGGCTATATGGACGTTTACTTCAAAGTGATTGGTTAGGTTAGTTACCAAGCGGTTCCCATCACACTGGGTGTCACTGCACCCCAAGAGTTTGGGTGACCATGAACATGCAGAACACGGAACACATACGGAACAGCTTCACATACCACACCACCTTCCCAAGGTCTCTTCTACTACTACTTTTCCAGTACTACTACTATTACAACTATTACTACTACTATTGCTACTGCTACTATCACTACTACTACAGCTACTACTACTACTGCTACTATCACTACTACTACTACTACTACTATCACTACTACTACTACTACTATCACTACTACATATTCTTCCCAACATGAAACAGAGTTAAATTAAGGATATCAGCAGGACAAAGGCACTTGAGGCTAAATGGATCTAAATGACAATAGTCCAGTTCATGCAAAATCGCCGATGCCTTGTTTTTCTTATCGGGTTGAAGAAGTGAAAGAGGCGTTCACAACACATTCCTTCTGCTTTTGATGAACCGGGGGAGAAACCTGATTCCATTGCGATACATTTACATAACGTAGTTCCTGTGAAGTATCAAGACTGTCCCCTCACTGAAAATAACACTCAGATCTGGCACTTGTGACACACACAGATAAATCACCTTTCAGCTAGTGCGAGGATCACGTGCCCTACACATGTAAAAGGGTTTTTTTCTCTCAAAGCCAATTAAATGATAAATAAAGTTTTAACATATCCATCTTAACAAGTCATTGAATCCAGTACTGAGTCTTAAAATCGTACTTTTCTGCCAAAGAGGTGAGACGAAACCACTTGTTTCTGATGTTTCAAGACCTTTCTTGAATCAAGTGTCATATTCTTGATACTAGCATTATTCTTGTCTTGTCTCACAATATTGACACTGATTTGTAGAACATAGGGGAACTGCCTGATCCCCCACTGGCAAAATTAAGAAAAAATAGCATTTTAAGACTGAACATGAGACTAAATGAGACTTCTTTCTTGTCTAGGTCCCTGTCTATTTTATTATTTTATTTTACCATTATTTTTTCCTGGGACTCACTAACTGTCCTATCTTCCGACAGAGTGTCCAGTGTCCATACTGTAAAGCCAGTGTCTGTCTATGGGCCTGGTGGGTCCCCACATTACAAATGTGCTACTGTTGTTTCCAGGATGACATTAAACTTTAGGTGTAAGCTAAAGCTCTCTGCTGCTACGAGGTGTGTTCACGTGTGGCTGGTTCAGACACAAATCAGTAGTGTGAATATGACTAATTCAGGCTAATAAAGAGTACCAGTATGAGGCATACAGTAAGCCCCCCCGTACAGTCAAAGAAATCCTATTTTTTAGGGTACATTATGCATGCAACAATGAATTACTGATACTTACTGATAGATAGATAGATAGATAGATAGATAGATGATAGGTAGATAGATAGATAGATAGATAGATAGATAGATAGATGGTAGATAGATAGATAGATAGATAGATAGATAGATAGATGATAGGTAGATAGATACAGTAGATAGATAGATAGATAGATAGATAGATAGATAGATAGATAGATAGATAGATAGATAGATAGATAGATACAGTAGATAGATATATAGATAGATGATAGATAGATAGATAGATAGATAGATAGATAGATAGATAGATAGATATATATAGATAATAGATAGATAGATACAGTAGATAGATAGATAGATAGATACAGTAGATAGATATATAGATAGATGATAGATAGATAGATAGATAGATAGATAGATAGATAGATAGATAGATAGATAGATATAGATAATAGATAGATAGATACAGTAGATAGATAGATAGATAGATAGATAGATAGATAGATAGATACAGTAGATACAGTAGATAGATGATAGGTAGATAGATACAGTAGATAGATAGATAGATAGATAGATAGATAGATAGATAGATAGATAGATATAGATAATAGATAGATAGATACAGTAGATAGATATATAGATAGATGATAGATAGATAGATAGATAGATAGATAGATAGATAGATATAGATAATAGATAGATAGATACAGTAGATAGATAGATAGATAGATAGATAGATAGATAGATAGATAGATAGATGGAGTTTCTCAGGGCTCTGTACTTGGCCCTCTTTTATTTTCCATACCGATTAATTCATTCATTCAAACCTTGTGAAAACCCCTGGAGAATTTCCAAACTGGTTTGGCCACTGTTCTGTGGAAGTCATGCAGACTGAACTTTGATGTGAACGGCAACAAAACAAGATAGGCCGCAAACTTTTCCACCAAAAAGAAGCTCTCCGCTGTCCCTTCTACGCCGATGATGGTATCGTTTTTTAGGCCGTAAGCTGGGATTCATGGTCAACCGCCATAATGGTTTCAAATGATTCTCTAATGTTGAAGGTCCATGATGTCAGAGAAAGTGATGTCAGAAGAGTGAGGGAGGTGAAAGAGGGGAACAGAAAGTAGTCCTACACACATAAACACACACACACACACACACACAACTGGACAGAAGATTGAAATAGAACACCCAGTAAAATTCACAGAGCGCTATTTAGAAAAATCACTTCCTTGTTTTTCATGTGCCTCACAGAGTACAACGTGTTTAGGGAAGTGAAATGAACACATCATACACGAACACAATTAATTACACACACACACACAGATAAAACTCCCATGGTAACCCCCGCCTAGTAGAGAGCTAAAGGTAAGCGATACTGCCACGTCATAGGAACCCCCTAGATGTATTCTGGGTCTTCCCCAGCTACTCCCAGCTACTGTATATAAAGATGAAATGGCACAAGGTGAGGAGAATCACGCTCATCCATTCACTGTAACTCTTCTAATACTACTACAAGGGGTAGAATAACACACACACTTGATAATGGCCGCTCCTCGTCTCGCTCTGACTGTGCTCATACTGATGCTGGCTGCTATCACACTGAGCCAAGGTAAGACAAAAACTACAGATTACCATATTTATTGTAGAAGTGATCAATAGGTTGTCTATTTCTATTCTGTGTTTTATGTTTTCATCCCTGTAAGTCAGCATCATATCTCCAAAATGAGTTGAATGAATTTCCATGACATTTAATGGACAGATAGGCCTCAGGGACAATTGATTAGCTTTTGTTGGTGATCTGGATCTGGGACAATTATCATTTTTTTACTCTTGGAAATGAATGGAGATAGAGACATGATTCCAAATCCCGGGGGTATGTTTGCAGGGGAAATGAGAAATCAATTTTAAGTGATAGGAACGATGGTCTTTGGTTGGAACAAGTTGGAGAATTGTTGGAGTTGTTATTAGCTTGGATTTCAATGGAGAGTTTTAGTGTCCCGTGGTCTAAATGTTGTTTCTGAGAGGTGATACTTTTGGAGCGTGGAAACGGTCAAATTTAAAGATGTGAAAAAAATCAGTGGATCACAAAGAATTCAGAAAGGATGAAGGTGGCTTGTAGCCCAGAATGTTTGTGTTATTTATGTGTGTATTTGTGTGTGATCCCCCTGAATTTCTCATAGCGTTTGTTTCATGGGTCCAGCACCAAGTTAAACTGCTTGATTCACATTTAGAGATATTGAAAGTCCGCACAAAATCTCAGCTTTTGGCAGCTTCAGTCCAAAATATATATATATCAGTGTCACTATCGGCCTTTTAAAATCAGTCAAAACCCTAATGTATAGAAAATGAAAGAAGGAATAGAACAGAGACTGGTAGATGGATGTGTGTGTGTGTGTGTGTGTGTGTGTGTGTGTGTATTATTTGAGTGAGTTGTATTTTGCTGAAATAGTCATTCCCGGGTGTCTGTTTTGTAGGTATGCGCGGTCCCGGACCGAAGAAATGCTGCTTCACTTTCAACGAGCGCACGGTGCCCAAAGGGAGAGTGGTGGGCTACGTCAGGACCAGCCAGCAGTGCCCCAACCCTGCTGTGCTGTGAGTAGTGTCTGTGTGCGTGTGCGCGTGTGTGTTCCACTCTGTGTAGTTCTTCATCAGCGTCTCATCATCATCTACATCATCATCAGTAACATGTAGATCATCATCACCAACATCATCATCACTAACATCATCATCATCAGTAACATGCACACCATCATCATCGTTGCCAACATCTTCATCACATCTACTCTATTCTGAATCCATTGTCTTCCTCATCCGCATCTCTCAGGTTGAAGACAAAGGCGGGCCGTCAGATATGCGCCCGACCTTCCGACCCCTGGGTGAAGACCATCATCAACTCCGTGGACGCTAAAGCCCTCCCAGGACAGCAGAGCAACCTGTAACCATGGCAACGGCAGTATCCACTACCAGAGAATATCTGGACGGGCTGTGTGCCATGATGCCCCCCGTTTCTAACTTAACTAAGAAGTGTTGAATGCGAACATGTGACTATGCCTCCCCTGCCCCCATCCCTCCTAATATAACAGCAGCCTCCTGCCTACCTGTGGCTCCGCCCACACGCAAAAATCCACGATGCCCTACACACCACACATATATTTAAAAATATAAATATATTTATGAATTATTTATCCCGGCAAGCTATTTCAAAATGTAAATAAATCTATGTATGTATACTGTATCCTGGCATGAGCACGTGTATTTTAAAATATTAGTGAATATATCCAGAAATGACATATCCTGAGTAAAATATGCTGATGAATGTATCTTGGATAAGACATAGTTCTGTGTATTCTATGTCAAATGTATTTCTGAAATACATGTAAATGCCTGTAGAGTATGTATGAAAGTTGACATTTTTGCAATATTGGCTTCCATTTCCTCCATATGTTGTACATATATGGTTAAATGTTTTTTTTTAATCTTTATATGTGGCCTCCATATACACAACATAGGCATATGTGTCGTTAAAATACTAGGTGTGTTTTTGCGTATGGGTGTTCTCTTTAATTTCACCTAACCACCCCCCCCCCCCCCCCGATCAGTATAGTATAAGCTATGGGTTTTACCACTATATCTAGCCTGTACCACTGTGAGCTGTTTGCCTTCTTATATATGACAATGTACTATTACAGAACAATAAAATGCATGTAAGATGCTGAAATGTGTCGGGGTGTTGAAACTTAAATTAACTTAATGTGGCAATGTGAAAATGTGGGTCGGCAAGTATCTGAGCTGCTGATCATTAACAAAGCCATTTTCATTCCATCATAGGCTTGATTGCATTTTCCTTTTTAACTTTACAGAAGAGTGTGCTATGGTGCTTATAGAATAAAATGCAGGGAATTAGGCATGGTTGGAGAGATTTTTTCTTGTGAAATTGAAATGTTCCAAAAAATAATAAACACAAATAAAAACCAAAATATTAATTTCCCCAACAAAAATACAAATAGCACACTCCTTTGGTTTTATAGTAATATTAAACTTAGTGTACCTCGCCACCAGAGGGCGTCCATACACCGTTTAGTTAACCTGCTTCGGTTCTGAGGAGAAATGTGGTTCCTCTTAAATACGACAGTAGTTTTATAGTGGCTGTTGTTTTATTTTGAAAATCAAACAGCACAGCGCTAGTGTGTTGCTAGAGCCGCAGTTGGATAGGGGGAATATATACTGGACAAGTAATTGATGTTTTAACTGATTTGATTAAATTAATTAAATGTTTTAATACGTTTATTAGAGAAACGCTTTTGTGAAGGGCTATCATAGAATTCTGGACTTTTCCCAGTTGTATTTACAAGGGTGTCAATTTACTAAACCTTAAACTATGGCTAACTCCCTGCATCTAATATTATTTGCCTCCAAAACCACATATTATTATTTGGTAAATGTGATAAATCGTTAAATTATCGGCTTAGGGGGAATATTGGTCCTGAACGCTCCCTTGGCATGTCGAATTGACGCCCAGTCGTATTTACAACTGTGTTTCGTTCGTGCTAGGCTCCAGCGGTTGCGATAATTCCGACACAGTTGAAAGCGGCAATGTAGGCTACATTTCGCCTCGAGCCGTGGAGGGCGGTTCAACCCGAATCTATGTGTGACTTCATCACCAGAGGCCGAGTCCATCTGTGTTTGACCAATAAGAAGGCGGATCCAGAGGACAACGTAATGCACCAAGCTAGCCCATGAAACAGTCAGAATAGTAAATCGCTTCTCCCTTCAAAATAAAAGTATTAAATGTGTCGTCTTTGAAAATAAAGGAATAATTAAGTATTGGGTGTGCATATCAAATTTCAATATAAAACATCAATTGTGTTTTCATTTATTACATATGTCTCCTTAGATATATTGTATATTTTCGCTTTGATACTTTGCATTCCTAAAAAAGCTTCAACATCTGATCGTCAATACTGGTATTATTTTGCCAATCCCAGCCGGAAGTTATTGTAGGTTCTGATTGGCTTGACACTGGTGAGGAACAAACAGCCGTTGGAGCAGTTTTCTCTCCCTCCACTGCCTTTGGTAGTAGTATCTCTCAGTGGCCATATGTAATTTACCATTTACCCGAATTCATTCATTCTCAGAGGCACTCCACTTCTGTTAGTTTACGCCGAACTACGGTTTCCAGGGGAAAAGCTGTAGAGGGTTTTCGCTCCAACGTTTTCTGGACGTTTATCTTTTTATGCCTCGGTGTGTCCGTCTGCAAGCTGGGTGGTGACAGCACGGTACAATGATCGAGCGACCAGAGACTGCGGTTCAGAGCATCGCTGTAAGTCCAATAGACCAATGTGCATGGGATATATTCGCAGTGACAGTATTTACAATAGGCAAATTGATTAAATAAGCCCTCGTCGCAAACCCCCGTTGTGTGGCACCGGTACGTAACGTTACCGTTCTGATGCACGGCGACAACTTTACGCCAAATTCCATGAATACATCTGTCAGTTTACTGCTGCCTTGCTTATCGGTAAAGCTATACACCCGGTAGAACATGACATAAGACCTTAATCATCGATAGCAAGCACTGGTAAATTCGGCATACATATGATTCACCAAGCAGCATTTATTTCAATCAAACTACAACATTTAGAATTGGTTCGTGCTGCTCGCTACCGCACACCACGGTGTATTTTGGTGGAAAAAGATGGTGGGTTTACACCCAACCAATTCTAAAAGTTGCAATTCTATTGGAATAAATGACGTGTACTGTGTAATATGAATGTCGGTTTTATCAATGGAACGAAACAATCTGTAAACGGTCGTAAGTCATCCCCTACGAGGTGTGTACCTTTTCCTACAAGCAAGACCGCATTAAATTGCCATTGTTTTAAATAGAGTTCGGCGTGACGTCCGCTCAGTACAAGCGAGAACGGCACGTATTGGGGATATGTGATCTTTTCTCCATCACTGTGTTTTGCAATAGGAGATCAAGTAATTATGTGTGGCTAAAGAAACGTATTTCTTACACCATTTTCGCTGTGATTTTGATAAGTGTGCTAGTCAGAGCGAATTATTTAGCATAGTAACATCCAGGTGCTAGCTTTAGCCCTAAATGGCCGTCTGACCGAGGAGCATCATAGATGGAGCCGATGAGATGTGGTCCCCTCGTTTATGGAGAGCCCATATGCCAAACTCCATTAAAACTCTGGCACTATAACGCCGCCTTGCTTATCGAGTTACATACATGTTAAAATAAAACTTAAGACCATTTGCGAATCTATAGGAGCCACTATTAAATTCGGCATACACCAAGCAGTATTTATTCCAATTAAATATAAACTTTTACAAGTAGCTCATCTGTTATTCCCACTTTCTCCTTCCGCCCAAACACAGTCGTGGGCGTTAGCAAGCAGCGTGTACCAATTGTAAAAGTTGAGAATGTATTTACGTGAAGTGATGCTTGATCGGTTATCTATATGCCGAATTGACTACAAGGCCATGTCGATTCTTAAATTATATGAAGTCATGTTCTAACAGTTATGGACCTCTACACATAAGCAAGGGCACTTTAAACTGCCTGATCATTGAATGGAGGTCGGCGTGATCCTCTCTCCATATAGTGAACGGCACGCATCGATGATTAGGAGCATCCTGCCGGATGACCGGATCTGGCTTTCTTTGTTCAGGGCATTTATAGTGCCACTTAGAATTCAACGACGGCTGTTGACATATGCCACACCATGTCAGTCACTATGCTTGTACTGTGTTTTAGTTAATTTTGTTCTGAGGTGATGGGTAATGATGCTCCTTGCCACAAGACCAAGGGTTGGGCATGCATAATATTGTGCAACTGGAGAGAGAGAGTGTGAAATGGATCTAACTTGCTTGGTGCTAAAAAATAACAACGATTGAACGAGCTGTATTTATTGAGTGTATTTTCTAATTTTCAAATTCTTTCTGCGCTGTTAGAGGAACATTTGCACAGGTCTACAGTATACTGAAATGTGTAACTAATGACATTTTGAAGCAGCTGGTTGGAGAGTGCCTGCATGAATTCAAGGGCCACAGGACGAGTCACTGAACGCATGAGAGATGAGAGCAAGCTGTATGGGAATGTAGATGATGTCAGTCAGCTACTATCACCACTGGATAGACTGGGGGAGGGGGTTAAAGTGAATCTCTCGCTCTCTCTTTCTGTCCCAGCCCACCACCCATTCTGCTTTTTTCTCTTCTTCCTCTGCCTCTTTTCTCAATCCATCACTTTCTTGTGAAAAAGAACTGCAGTAATCTTATAATGCATTTTAGAAGGATACTATACAAATATCACAGCATAATATCCCATAGGAAGGTTCCAATGATGCCATAGGCGAATAACAAATACCATACCAAGTGTGATACGTTTATTGTAAACTTACTGTTGCACAGGATAGACACTATACAGTTGTGAGAAAACGTTTGTGAACCCTTTTGAATTACCTGCATTCCTGCATAAATGGCTCCTAAAATGAGGTCTGATCTTCATCTAAGTCATAACAATAGATAAACACAATGCGATTTAACAAATTGCACCCAAAAAATTACTTTTACATGTTTTTGTTGAATATATTCTTCAACTATTAACAGCCTAAGATGGAAAAAGTATGTTAACCTCTAGGATAATGGCTTCTATGAAAGGGGGTAATTGAAGTCAGGTGATCCAATCAATGAGATGACTGCTGTGGGTTAGAGGTGTCCTGTCATAAAACACAAAGTTTGGTAATCAACAGACTGATCATATTCTGTAAACACCACAATTCAGAATTTGATTAATAATTGATAACTGACTATCATAAATTTGATTGTCCATGAGATTGTCCTAGTTAGGCTTGTAAAGCCCTTTTGAGGCTTGTTTGTGATAAAGGGCAGTATAAATAAACTTTACTTGACTCTGCTCTCAAACTCTCCAAGTACCTCACTATTGAGTACCATAGACACACTATAAGTCCCCATGGGAATATCATAGCAACATTTGATAGTTTTTGGCCTTGGGTGCACACATGAACATGCATACATCGATGCGTTCCCACACTCGCACGCACACTCTCGTACTCATACTCCTATGCTTGCTTTCAGAGCTGGCATCTTATGTAACACACACACACACAACTTGTACGTGGGTGGATCGAATATGGAAACGGTGGAAAGTGCTTCAAGCTCGTTGAAAATAGTTCTGCCTGCTGTTGTAATCGGCGAGCTGCATGAAACACAGGATATGGATTGGGCAGATAAATTGCTTCCCTCTCCCTCACCATCATCTCTGTCCATAATATCCACCAGTGATGTCGGTGTGTAACCTGCACTTTTCTGCCTGTCGCACTCAAAAAAGGAGGGGCCACAATATAAATAGAATTTAGGGTTAGACCGATATTGGGACAAAATTTTTTTTTTAAAGAAAAATCCACCCTCAGATACTGTTACACTATTGGATATCAATGCATTGTTTTATGATTATGTCCTAGAGGACGTGCCTGAAATTTCTTCAGTCAGTATGTGTAGGTGGAGAGAGCAATATGCAGAGTTTTTCTTAATTTTTGTTCTGGTCTATTGAGGCTACTGTCGGTGCAAGGTACATCGTCAATAGCTGTGTTTTAGGGTGTATTTTTCCTTTAAATATCAGATTAGGGCCAGTCATGTTGTCCATCTCTGGTATGATAAAGGTCCTCCCTGGTCACAGCTACATAAACAGTCTGTTCTGCCAATGTGTCCCAGAGCACATCACTCCACTAGTATCACGAAAACGACACTTGATTTGTAGAAAAGGCTTAAAAGAAGTCGATTTGCATTGGAAACAAGTGAAACTACCTCACCTCATTGGTCGATTCCTTTCACTTGTCTTAAAAAGTCTGGATTACATGACATGTTAAGACGGATATTGTCGCAGTGCAGACTAATATGAGGTTTCTTGAAGTATGAATTTGGACCAAAATGATCAAAGTATATTTATATGAGGCTGGCCTCCCAGGGTAAGACTTATTTGGTTGAAAACGTTTAAGAGTCTCTTTTATAGGAGTAACCCTTTTAAAAGGGTTCACTACTTTTTCCCTTCTGTTATAAATCTTTAGTATCGGGCTGCTAGTGTATGTACTAGCTCCTATCTAATGAATGCAGTTTCCTGTCCATACAAGGAAGAATCCCCAGCCTAGAGTTGTTGTCAGTGTGTTAACTTGCTGTTTCCCCCTAAAGTTAAGTTACTGAAAGGCGCAATTCCTGGTGGTCCTTATTAGAGGATTGTTTTTTTCTCTCAGGAATTCAGCTTTTATTGATCCAGAACTCCATTAATTCCTCATAAGGACTCCTTGCTCCCCTTATTTCCTGAATTTCCTGGTGACATACCTGAGTAATAAATGGGTCTGCCAAGATGCTCTCAGGTCCCCTTTGGGTGCCTTTATTTAACTACATGCTCTACAACTCTGCTGACTGCTGGATGTATACCACTGTTTTCTTTTCTAGGCTTTTGTAGACTACAACCCATTTAGCTTCTAATAAGATCACATTTTTCCCAATTTTATTGTCAGTCTCTAACCTCGTTACTAGACCTAAAGTCATGCGGTGAAGTTTTTCAATGGACTCAGAGGAATTGAAAGGCCGCAAGCTTTCTTCATCTTTTCTCTGCGTCAGACATGCATAGAGATCTAATTTCTCAGGGATTTTGTTGGATTTACAGAGACCCAGCTCCTATTCACTCCTCGTAGCGATGATCACTGTCTCGCTTGTGTTTTGCTCACATTACCTCCTGCTTTTTGTGGCGTTATCAATCCGTGACGTAGCTTGACTCTGCCCAGAAAATTCAAGTTTGGCCAGATACAAACCCAGGAAATGCTTTGCTCTAACCTGAACCGAGCCCAATAATCATGGTCTCTGCTTCGCTAAACACAACTGGAAGTCATGTTGTTGTCCTTGCACGTCTACTGCCCATTCCTAGTTTCAGTCATTGGCCACGTTCAATCAGAAATAGACTGGTTGTGTTAACTTTGTTTCTTTATTTTGGTTTTTAAATTGGTCTTAAAGCTAACTCCAGGAAGCATGAAAATGTTTTTCAAAAAGTCTTGGCTTTCTGCAGTAGCAACCCTCTGTCCTCTTCTTACCTCCTCTGTATACAACGTTCCATCGAGGCCGCGCATGACGGACCCTAAAGAGGCCAGCAATCAATTGTGTTTGCCTCGAGAGCGTGCAGGACAACGCTCAGTGACGAGGTGGTGGGTGGGTAGGCAGGGTCTGACAGCAGATAGGGACAGAGGGAAAGGGATGGAGAGATACCTCGGTGGTGAAGAGACAGAGCAGCTGGGGGAAGCCGTGATTGGCCGCGATCTGGTGCGAGATCCACTGCCTTCACAGCGACATGTCCCAGGTGAGGGAGGTGAAGGACATGATTCAGCACTAGCACCAGGTTACCTTTGGTTTTCTGTCTTTACGCTCCCTTTTTTTTAACACCAAGGTGAATCTGATAGGAGGATCGCATTGGCTTAATTTATTGGCTTTCTTTACTTTCTGCTTTAGTTTACTGGTTTGTTGGATTTTATTGGCTGCGTTGACTCTCCCACTTCCTCTTTCCATTCTCCTTCTGGAAAGCCTTCTGAAACTCCCCTCATCTCACCTCTCTTCCCCTTTTCCCTCTTGTATTTATCCCAGCTGCACTTCACTTCAAAGGGCCTCTGTTGCTGCAGGACACAGAAATGCTAATTGCAGGCTCACGAAAAAAGTGTGTGTGTGTGTGTGTGTGTGTGTGCATGTGTACGCACATGCATTCTGCTATATATTTGTCTATACACTGCCTGCCAGGTGTGAAATTCCACTGTAACAGAGGTTGTGTGGGGGTGTGTGTACCTACATGCATGGGTTTCATGCAATATCTGGCCTATGCGCTGTGTTAAAGATACAACATTCCAGAGTAATGTGTGTGTGTGTGTGTGTGTGTGTGTGTGTGTGTGTGTGTGTGTGTGTGTGTGTGTGTGTGTGTGTGTGTGTGTGTGTGTGTGTGTGTGTGTGTGTGTGTGTGTGTGTGTGTTCACAGCTCACATTTGTCCGGGTTGGTGTAAGTCTATGTTAACACAGTGCTTGTGTGTGGTTTCCTTCAGCAGAGGAATCTGGAGGGCTATGTGGGCTTCGCTAACCTCCCCAACCAGGTCTACAGGAAGTCTGTCAAGAGGGGCTTCGAGTTCACACTCATGGTTGTCGGTGAGTTGGAAAAACAACTATTTCTGACCATGTGTATTTGATTGTGTGTGTGTGTCAAGCCTATGTATGTACACCTGTCCGCCGGTGTCCACTTGTCGGTATGGTGTGGCATCCAGAGCTGCTCAGTATGCTAAGTTCACAGCTTTAATGTTGTCCTTGCTGAGCCCAGCATGACAAATATGTGCCTATAAAAAAAATCAACCCTTTATCGTGAAAGATGGTTATATGTAGTTTCCCAGGGGAACTTTCTCTGTAGTCTGGGACGCACAATGACACAGCTGTGTTTTTTGGATGATTTGATTTGTAAAGTGAGCGCATCGGCGAGCCGCAGGATGTAGGCTATGGGATGAATGAACTTGGTTGTACATGGCTAACAGGATTACGGAGGGAGGGAAGTGAACAGAAGAGTGGAGCACGGACTGGTTTGGATGTCTATACACACACGCGCAGCAGAAATGACAGCAGCGTTGCATTGACATATTGAACCATGCTCTCTGTAAGACCTGTAATGTGCTGTAATGGATTGAGCCATAGCTAGATTTCCCGTTTAAATTGGAGCTGGGGTCTGTGCACGTCAGCCAAGTGTGCCAGCTGTGCTGCTTGCAACATGTACATATGGGCATGCATGTGTATAGAGCATGCATGCGTACATGCACGTGCCCACGATAGTTTTCTCAGAATATACTATATTTTTAGCCTTATGTGGTCTCTGAAACAACATTTAGGCCCTTTTGACATGAACACCCTCTATTAAAACAAAGAGAAATTGTGGACCATGGCATCTCCAGGGTATCGGCAGGTGCTTAAAAAGTCTTAGAAGTAGATTTAATTTGAGTGTTTTTTTCACCATGCAATGTGCTTTCTTTGTACTGCACTCTTACATTAATGCATAACAGGGTTAGTAGTACAATATGCTTCGTATCTGCTTCACTAAACGCATGACTAACAATTTCCTGTTGTCCTTTCTCTTACACTGCCCATTCATAGTTTCAGGACATTCCTTAGCGGTGTTCAATCAGAAATAGGCATGTTTTGCCAGCTTTATTTCTTTATTTTTTCAGGTAGCATTTAAGCAGCCTTAAAAGTCTCTCAAAAGTCTTAAATCTGGGTTTCTGAAAGCTGCAGATGCCCTGATCGATTCAGGGGTAAGAGAAAGCCCACAATTACTATCTTTGCCTGGGGTTTTAGCTTCCTGTTTAGTAAACAGACACTGTGGAAGAGTGGCTGAAAGAAGACAGAAAGAAGAGTGAAGGCTTGAGAGAGACGAGTGTCAGCTAGATCCACAGTCAACTACATCCCCGTTTCAGCCCTTCTCACATATGGGCCCCTCTGTCCTTTTTCCCAGCTTTCTTGGCTCCCGGCCCTGCATACCCCAGCTGAGCCACATTTCACACATAGCAAATGTGAGGACGGCACTCTTCTTGACTCGACACAGCAGACTTTTAAAAGACAGGCGACGAGAGCGAGGGATCGCTGTTGGGTTTTATCAGGCTTTATCAACACCCACTTATTTGACCCACTTATGAATGGTTTCTGAAAGCCCACATGTGTTTTATGTGCTTTTGATAAAATTCTAAAATTCATAGCAGTGTTCTTAGAAAGCCAGCCTGGTAAGATCTAGGTTGTGTGGGTGTGTGTCTATCGTATTTGTGTTCCTGTTAAAGCTGCACTAAGCAAGATTTTAATGTAAAAGTTTTATCAGCCTAAATCACAAAGTGTGGCCCATCCCCACTAATTTAGATACTGTAGATTCACCCTATTGGCCCAAATGAAATTCTGACGTCGGGCATGGACCAATCCAAACTGTCTCCTAAACAGCAATGAGCTCTGTCCAGAAAAAAGCTGTTGAAACCTGTTGTGAAAAGATGTTATTCTCACTATCTCCATCCTACTAGCCACTAAACCACTTGCCATCATGTTACATGATTTCTGGGTAATGAAGTCCTTCAAATATTCAAAAATTCAAACGGTTATCTGCCACTCGGGGCCGCCAAAATGTGAAGTTGCCACATGCAGCTTTTTACATCTTGCACTGTATGTGAGATCCCGGCCAACGAATGTGTTGTGCATATTGCGTCAAGTCTGTATATAGTGTGTTATCTGAAATGTAATGTGCATATTCACCATTAAGTCAAATTCCTCATAGAATGTCCTACGTACGTGAGGAACGGGGGTTTAACATTTCACATCTACAGTATGTTCTTATCCAGAGTGACTTACAGTGAGTCACCCATTAGAATAAGGTTTAATTCCTAGATCACCAGAAATGAGTAGAGCAAAGGTCAGGGCCTTAGTGGTCTTGGTATATTCCTGTGACTGTAGAATGACCATGTAAAAGTGAAGTGCTTGGAAAATGAATAGCTAGAGGGAGACAGATTTTGTTATTTGATTTTGAGACCCAGCCAGCTAGAGCTCTGAGCCTGAAGACTGGTTTCAGCAGTGCTGCACTTGGCATAGAAGTGATGTGTGAAAACCCTAGGCTTGACTGAATAGCACAGTGTTATTCCATTGTAGTTTTGGGACAGACAGCTGGTGGAATATGAGAGGACTAGGCTGTTGCCTACAGGTAACTTGCACTGCATGCAAATTGTGAAGGTGTGTGTTGTGTTAAGCGAGGTCAGACTGGCTGAAATATGAGCTCCAGTGTGTCTCTCTGCTAAACGTTTCATATTGACAGTTCGTAATGGCAGCCAGCTGGGTTTGTGTGTAGACACCGGCAGCGTGTGTGTGTGCGTCAGCGTTAGTGTTGTCACGATAACCGAAATGTCGCTAATGGTTCGATACTTCAATGCCGTTTCAAAAGGTTGAATTTAATATTTACTTTTGTTCAGTAACGTGTTCTGCAAGCTGAAATTCCATGTCAACATCACCTCTAGAGGGCGTATACGTGTATATTGCAATACTTTGAAGAAGAAGAAGGATTGGAGTAGACGGAGGTGCAGTCTGGCTTGAAGTCAAAATGCTGGTATCGTGTTGACACTGTGTGTGTGTGTGTGTCAGTCATGCCCAGTCGGAGCTCTGGAGCTGTCAGCCGGTCACTCCCTGAGAAGGAACGCAGTGGAACGCCACCAGAATCTGCTCCTCGAGTGTTTTGTTTTTTTAGCCTCTCTTTTCTCTCTTCCTTCTCTGACTAACGCTCATTCTCTCTCTGAATCCGTCTCTCTCCGAGGGGGGAAAAAGCTGCTTCCTGCCCCTTTTGTCCAGCTGGCAGATTGAATAGAAGCTCCTGGAAAGATTTGCGAGATCCAGCGTCGGTGCACAGAGCCGAGCCGAGCGTTCGGATCAGCAATGCAGAGAGCCGGGAGGAAGCGATGCCCATTTCACGCTGCTTCTGGTGTGTCACCAGCCCAGTACTTAACAGCCCCAGAGCCTGCGCCTTGCCCAAAGCATCTTATGAGGCGACCAGACCAGAGGCTTTTTAAAACATGAGCCACACCCTCCGGAGTGTGAACTTGCAAACGGTGCTATGAGTTGCAGCTTGACATGGGACACGTTGCATTGGGGTTTGACTGATATGGCTTTTTGAAAGAGTGTTCAGTGTTTCTCAGATTTGTATTCTTGTAAGAATTTAGACCATGGGACACTAAAACTCTCGATTGAAACCCAGGATAATAACATTCATGCATTCTTGTGTGGAATCTCATCATAATCAATCATAATCATCGCATTAGAATCAATTCAAAGTGAAAGGAAAAATCCACCCTTGGATATCAATTTGTGATTTTCTTTTTTTTTTTAATGCATTCAGGAGTTATTTTGAGACAAAGTGTTGTCATTTTTTGGTGTACCCACTTTCCCTCAACCTGCCTGGTCTACTCTTACTTCATTTCCCAGAGTGCCTTTCAACAACTCCCAGAGAACAGGCATGAGCTTGTTGCATTCAGCTGTGGGTGTAGGTGGACAGAGCAATAGAGATGCTATCATAGCACTGGCATAGTAAGCGCAAGAGAGTTTTTCCAGTCCAAAGTGAGAGTCGCGGCCCTTACTCGCAACATGTTGCGGCTGCATTGCATTCTGGTCTATCTTGGCTACTGTCGGTGGAGAAATTGGTGCCTCTTCCTCTTCTACGATGCAAATTGGGGAGTCTAGAAAGAAGACCTTGCTGTTGGAGTTTAAGAGTCTTTAACACTTTAATAAATGTATGTTATTGAAGAATATTATCAACACGTCAGCCATTATTATAGAAATGTATTATGGAATTTTATCAAATGATTTCATCCCTGCAATTTGAGGACATCTGGTTGCTCACATGACCTTGAACTGGCCATGACCTTTGAACTGTCTAATAAAGGCAAAAATCCTATTGTGTATTTGAGTGACATGTTGCATGCCAGTCAGTTTTGTGGATTATGTCAACTGATTGTCAACTGAGACTTGAGACTTTGGGTTACCAAATAAGAAGAATCAGGTCTGGAATTTCAAGTATCTTTCAGTATCTTTTTAAAAACCCGATGCGATTGAACGCTACTCCCATCGTCACATTGAACACTGACCAAAGTCTTGAAACCCAGTCAAAAATTAGCCAAGATCTGTGAAAAAGTGTGGAATTGCGAATGGAAAATGTGAAATGAGCACTGCGACAACATGGATCCAGTGGACATCGGAACATTAATCTCCAGTTTAGTCCGTGTGTGATAAGTACAACAGCGCCTCCATTCACGTGACGAGGCCTTTGAATGAACCAGCCTGTAACGTTGAGGATGAGCCTGAATCCTGCTGACAGTCCAGTAGTAGCCTACTTACTGAGTCTGTCGGCCATGCTGATCTGTGTGCCTGTCTGCCTGTCTGCCTGTGTGTGTGTGTGTGTGTGTGTGTGTGTGTGTGTGTCCTGATAAGACGGTCTGACAGGCTTAGGTTTGACCGCCTTACCTACTGACCTTGCCAAGGGGAGGGAGTGAAGGCTTTGGTCCGGTTAATCTACTGGCTTTACCAGATGCATACACACAGAAACACACACACACACACACTCTGTTTCAGTGTGTTGACCCATCTGTCTGACAACTCTATCTTCAAATATGAATTCAGAGTTGGATTTCCCATTAAATGTGTAGTATTCAGATCAAAGATGCCCACAGACAAAGATGAACTCGCCATTTAAACTGTTTTTTTTGTGGGTATAGTAACCATAGTTCAAGATTCAAGAAGTTTATTTGTCACATACACACACAAGGTGTGCAGTGAAATGTAAAGTGGCAATGCTCAGCAGAAATGTGCAAAGGTCACACTATTTACAATAAAAAAAAAACAACACAATATTTACAATGTCACAGTAAGAGCTCTATATAAAAACCAACACAATATTTACAATGTCACAGTAAGAGCTCTATATAAAAACCAACACAATATTTACAATAAGAGCACTTTATAAAAATATAGTAAAAAAGGGAAATTGTATGTAAATAATATAAATTATAAATTATGTGTAGTCTTTACCTAAGTGTGTGTGTGCATAAGAGGGGCAGTGTGTGTGTCTTGGTGGGGGCCCTGGTGAGGTCAGAGTTCACAGTCCGGTGTATCACCTTTGTGAGTCTCTTTGGATAAAAGCGTCTGCTAAATGACTGTAATGTAATGTAAGCGACGTTGGCTCTACAAATTCTTGGAAATCAGAGCTAGAGCTTGTTGTGGGAAAGGTGATACTCTTGAATCCACACATGCATTCACTTTTTTACTTTTTGGCTCACTGTTTCTTCTACTCAAAACTCCTAGGATGAAAATTAGATTTATTTGAAAGTTCAAATAGATGATCCAAGCACAAGAAGGGAGGTTAGAAGAAGTGAGGGATAAAACCACAGTACGGTCTGGGACTTATATGCACTGTGGTCCCCCAATGCTGGGGTTCCCAAACTTCTTCAGCCCTAGTCTCTACTCCAAAACACTCTGAGCTGGCGAAGAGTCAGCTCAGTTAACCTGAACAAACTGGTAGCTAGCTAACTAGCCAGCAATCATAATGGCTCTGGGCTACACGCAGGTGTGCTTTATAGCCATATAAGACAATATGGGCTACACGCAGGTGTGCTTTATAGCCATATAAGACAATATGGGCTACATGCGGGTGTGCTTTTTCAGGGTTTCAGGCTCCACCTTCTCCACCCTGTTACTCTACTGCCAAACTCTATGTGAATATCAAATCCAAGTCAATACTTGTGTCCTTGGAGACAAAGTTCTTCCCAAGTTTGGAGAGCGTGAACTTCTCAAGACACGAGCAGGGAGAACCACCCTGACCGTTTGAGCTGGGCTGTGTGCTTGACGTTAAGTTAAGGTACCCAGTTAGTTTTCCCATCAGTCTCAACCAGCTCTGTACTATGGACTGTTGCACTGTTGGACACGATGCGTCATTCTCGCCATGAATCTTGGGGCTTCGCATCCTCCATTGACAAGTGAACTTCTGGGATCTTTATCTGTCCTCACTTCTTTTGTTTTGGAATCGGACTGTTAGATCAAACGCGTCATGGTGGACGCAACAGTGCGTATTGAGAAACAGTGTCTGGCTCCACAAATCCAACATGATGGCGCTCTCCTCCTGGGCTTCAAACATGCCCATCTAACGTCAACAGGCGTCATCATGGTCCACGATCTATTACAGTCTGCTCTCCTAGTTCAGGCACATTGCAGAACAGGCCTAGTCATTATTACGGGACAGCAGCCTGTTTACTAACCTACTTCACAATGAGTCCTCATCGCCCCTGGGCACAACACACAGCACATGTGCATGTTCATGCTTGCACAGTAAAACCACTGCAGGCAATAGTCTCCGTTTCGCTCTCCTTGCTCATTCTTTTTCTCTCTCTCTATTTTAAGATGCACATGTCTGCTATGACCCAGCACGTGCTGATTCTGTCAGGTTAAGTTTCAGACTCAGCGGATCACAGTGGAACACTCACTCTCTAATTTTAAAACCCAAGGAAACTGGGTTGTGTCCCTCCAAGGCTCCTGTAGTCAGCCCATCAGGACCATGAATGTGAACCTGTCTACCGACTGAGTCTAGGTTGGATTCTGACGTGTGTGTGTGTGTGTGTGTGTGTGTGTGAGTGTGAGTGTGAGATCCTTATCATTGCCAAAGCAATGACCTTTGCCCCCTGTTGCAGCCAGTCCCATCTATCCTTAACAATGGAGCTTATCTTTCCAACAGTCTGGCCTTCAGCAAACACAACACAACTCACATCACTCTTCCCCTCTCTCTCGCTCTTTCTGTCTCACTCTTTCCCCCCCTCACGTCTGCATGTTACCCAGATGTCTCATTTTACACAGTCTGGTTCCAGCCTCACATACATGTCCATTAGAGGTGTGTGTGTGTGTGTGTGTGTGTGTGTGTGTGTGTGTGTGTGTGTGTGTGTGTGGGGGGGGGGGGGGGGTTGGCTGCTAGCTAGAGAGCCCATCAGGATGTGATGGGGGCCAGCTGCTGCCCCAGGGCTCATTCTGACTATTGGGGGAGAGGGGGAGAGAGAGAGGGAGGGAAGGAGGAATGTCAGGAATCCCATGGGAAAAACACTGACCGTTTGTTTGTTTGTTTTTCTTTCTTTCTATCACTCCAGCTTGATATGTCTTCCTATATATCTATATATGGGACATAGCTGTATTCCTGCTTTTACTGTGTGTCTGCGACATGTTAAAGCCTAACTCCAGCCATTTTTGACCTGGACCCTATTTTCTCATCATTTTCAATCATACTGATTGATTCTAACTAAAATCTCTCAAAGCTTTTCTGCCCTTTTCAGCCCCACCGTCTGATTTCAATGTGGGGGACAATAATAATTAGAATAAGAACAATAAAAGATGAGAGATGAGGTACAAAAATGACATTTGGGGCAGGAAATGAGATCATTAGCAAGGCAAAAACGGAACATGGTTGGAGGGTGATCGACACTGAGACAGAGACGGAGAGAGATGGAACGATGGCTCACTTAAAAAGAGGAAGAGGAAGAGAAAACAGCAGGAAAGAGCTGGAAGGGTCAGCCATCCATCAGTGACATTTAGGTCATTAGTCTATTTACAGACAGCTGGCGCTGTGTTTCCACTCATCATGTGGAACCAATATTTAATTAAAGCTGAGCTGAGGGAGGGCTAATTGGGACGGACCTGCCCTCGGGGGTTACATAGCATGTCATTTTGAGCTACAAATCCTTCAACTGCTTTTCTTTGCATTATTAAAGGGTTAGAGTAACAGGTAGGGTTGGCGTGACGTCTTTCCATAGACGAGTGAACGTCACATACTGTATGACGGCTAGAAAAAACACTGATTGATGCACACTGTTTGCTCAAGATCCACTGAGATGTTTGGTCGGGGCCCAGTATGATATTTGTTCAGGACCCAGTGGCATGTTTAGGTGGGCCCTGGTAGTATGTTTGATCAGCACCCTGTGGCTGAGGTGGTTCAGACGATCTCATGGTCAATATTCATGGTTATATTCAGTTCAGTTTCACTTGTTTCAGGATAGTCAATATTTTGAAACAAAGCAGAATAAGGCACATCACTGCACTAGTATCAAAAAAAATTCTTAAACAACTTGATTTGTATTGCATTGGAAACAGGTGGAATTATCTCACCCTAACGGCAATGATGTTTCTTTTACGTTTTTTTCTTTTTAACAAAAAGAAAAATAAGGTTTTCGGGCTCAGTACTAGATAAAATGACTTAGTAGCAAATCAGTAGGAGTAGCAAATCATTCATAGTGCTTGTTTTAACTAGGCTTGCAGTGCCAGCTGGGTGGGGTTTGCCACATAGGAGAATACAATGAGTGCCGGAAAATGAAGACAATCACAGGGAAATTATTTGATCGACAGTTTAGTAGATCTTTCTATGATTGACAACTGAGGCAACAAGGTAAGTAATTGCAGATCTTTCTTTAATAATAAAGAGAGGAAAAGATGCTTGGTAAAGAGTTGTAGCTGTATGCTGTAGCTAAATATATGAAAACCGGGCTAGAATGCCTGAAAGAAGGTGTGGTTGTAGTCTGTTTAGTAACATTATATGTAAAAGTGAATATTCCAATAATGAATATATTAAATAATGTAGATTTGTTTCCAAATGTCTTTAGCCCTAGTCTCTACTCCAAAACACTCTCAGTTGTAGCTTGAGAAGAGTCAACAAACGGTTAGCTAGCTAACTAGCCAGCAGGCTAATTTAGCAAAGCAAACAATGTTTATGTTAATATGCAACTACCAACTTCTTCTAGATGCTGTACATTACCAACTGTGCTAATCAGATGTGTTAACAAGACAGTGATGGTTAGCTGACCAGATACTATTAGCTAGCTACCACCTAACAAGACAGTGATGGTTAGCCAACAAGCTAACTGAGGGATGTTGAGGGATGTTGTGTACTAACCATTTATTGTTTTCACACGTTGGGCACTGTGAAGCCCTTTGAGACTGTAACGCTGATTAAGTATGGAGTCAGTTAACTCTCATAAGTCACAAATGATACAACACGATTCACAAATATATTTTGCGATTTATATATAAATGTCTCTGTTCACAAATATATTTTTCAATGCACACACAAATGTGTATCGTTTCATATAAATGTAAAAAATATATATATATATAAATGACAGAAGGTTCACAAATAAATTAGTGTTCACAAATGTCTGTTTCCGATGCACACACAAATACGTCTCGTTTTATATAAATGTAAAACAAATCCACAAATATACTCAGTTAAAAACAGCTGCAGTGTTCATCTAAAACATATTTCAATGTTGTTACATTTATATACAGATTGTCGAATCTGCGTTTAGAAACCTCCAGACGAGTTGTGAACCTCGTTACATTTGTGTGGGTTTTTGAGAGTTTCCTGACGTGGTTAGATTCACAAATGCATTTTTTCTGCACAAGCAACAAAAGGAAACCACAAATGTAGTATTTTCTTCGTTAATAAAGATTTTAAAAATATTATAAGCATCGTATTGTATGCCGATGTCTCTACTTCGCTAGTTAACGTTACAACATTGTTTTTAGGCTGATTTGTGCATGACAGTCCCGCATTTTGACATATTTCCATGTTGCATTTCCCCCCTTTGATGGCATATGACGCCGAAATATAACTAAAGTCCAGCAGCGAAGTTGCTGCACTTGTTACGGCTCCTCTAATATCAGTGCAGACTGGCAGGGTAACGGTAGCAGCACGGCTTGCTAGCTACAGAGCACCGCTAACGCTATTCTGTCAAGAAGTGGCCCGGTAATGAAGCAGTGGTCTTTTTTATTTGATGACTTGTTTGATCGATTAGTAGCGTGAAACGTATAAGTTGTGAACGAATCGCGAGCGTCCATGCTTTTCTATCGCCATCAGATGAATGTGTCACTGTGATAATACCATTATTGCCATAGTAATGTCCGATAACATACTTGTCGCGTCTGTTTACGTAAATGTCATCGATGACGTATCAGGGTCTTGAAGGGTTGTCCCATTTCATAGGGAGAGATTTCAACCACTACCCCTTGTAACTCTGTTCCGAGGGCCAAGCCGAAGGGCGAGGGGCCTCGAAAACGAGTTGTAGGGGTGAAAATGAGAAATGGGATTCGACCTAAATGTAGAAGAGACTTTGGCATTGTTTCATGAACTGGGTGAAGGGGAATCTGTTGGTGGACGTTGCAGTACGTGTTTCCCAGTGGGACCTTTGAGGGAGTAACACAGGGGGCGGAGTCCAGTCAAAGACTGTCGCGGAAGTCATAGAGCTGTACTGCCCGATATATGTTTGATATCAGTCAGGTGTTTGAAGATACGTCGTTGTTTGTACTTATTGCTATAATTAAACACTTATTGAAACAGTGGAGACGTCTCAGACTTGAGCGAGGAGGAGTGTTCGTCTGATTCTGGCTATGAGCCAGAGGGACCGTAGTCCGGGTAAGCATAGGTTATTATTTTTTCACGTAGGCCTAATTTATGTTATTTCGGGTTTAGGGCTAGGTTGAATTAGTTTGCCGTCAAACGGATCGCGCCTCTCTGTAGATTAGATTGGATTGCTCTTTATTGTAGTATAGGTCCTATACATTCATGGAAGCACAGCTGCTTCAAAGTGCAACGTTGTGCAAAGTTTAAAAAATAAGTCGGAAAAAGCGGAATCTAATGTAATGTAATCTATACAGAGGCGCGATCCGATTGATGGCAAACTAATTCAACCTAGCCCTAAACCCGAAATAACATAAATTAGGCCTACGTGAAAAAATAATAACCTATGCCTACCCGGACTACGGTCCCTCTGGCTCATAGCCGGAATCAGACGAACACTCCTCCTCGCTCCAGTCCACATCGCTCAAGTCTGAGACGTCTCCACTGTTTCAGTCAGTGTTTTATTATAGCAATAAGTACAAACAACGACGTATCTTCAAACACCTGACTGATATCAAACATATCTCAGACAGTACAACTGTATCACTCACGCGACAGTCTTTGACTGGACTCCGCCCCCTGCGTTACTCCCTCAAAGGTCCCACTGGGAAACACGTACTGCAACGTCCACCAACAGATTCCCCTTCACCCAGTTCATGAAACAATGCCAAAGTCTCTTCTACATTTAGTCTTCGGTTTGATCTCTTCATCCTCTCTCTCCTCATCCTCTTGCTCCTCAAATAGCAGGCAATAGTGGACAATCCTGACGCAACTCAAATAGACTACTGCTCTGTGTTTCGGATTGAGATTGTTTTGGGGTGCTAGTGCGAAATGGCCTAACATAGCAAAGAAATGCCGGTCCGATCGCAGCCCAGTTTTCACATGCCGAGTCAGCTTTAGTTGGCCCGACACCGGAACCCGGAGATGGCCCGACTTCATTTTGAATGACTGCCCAGAATCGGGCCGAGTACATCGGCCCAGTTCCGTCTGCCGAATCCAAGCCGATTCTGCCGACGCTGAACCAGAATAGGCCCGATTTAAGATTATATACCCAGATAGCAAAGAAATGCCGGTCCAGTTGCGGCCCAGTTCTCACCTGCCGAGTCAGCTTTAGTTGGCCCGACATCGGAACCCGGAGATGGCCCGACCTTGTTTTGAATGACGGCCCAGTTCCGTTTGCCGAATCCAAGCCGATTCTGAACCAGAATAGCCCCAGAACAGGCCCGATTTAAGATTATATACTATTCCCTTTCCATCCTCACTGAATTCTTTAATTCCCTGTAAATAGTCTAAAATAACTAATTGTCTAAATTTTCTAAAATATACAACACAGTTTAACAAACATTTACATTCATATAATATATTGTATAAAACCCAAAAAGCACAAATATTTGATAATGAAAAGTTGTGGTATTGATTGACAGCAAACACTGAATTGCACCATTCTAATATTTATTATAAACAATTGCAAGAATATTGAATATATACACACATATATATGTATATATATAATTAAATAATTAATTCTCTTCTTCTCACTGGTCTTTCCTCTCTTGCCTTCCTTCCTCCATCTCTTAATGTATTTCTCGATCTCCTCATCCACTGCCTTCACACAAAGAGAAAGAGTCAAGGGAAGGAAACAGAGTGAGAGACTAGACAGACAGATAGACCCATACACCCACTAGAGATGAACAAACTGAACAGTAAAGCACAAGTAGAGTCCGCACACCATGATAGCCACCTGCTGGTCGGAGTACAGCAACCACAAATATGAGAAAATCTCTTTAAAAAAGGTTCAAAATCAAGTTTTACAGCACCAAATTATAATTCTCCGTTTTTTTTCATATTTATTCAGTGGCTTTGGCGGCTAACAAACATCTGAAAATGATCTTTCTAAAAACTAGCTTAAATGCATTTCTCCATTCAGAGACCCCTTTGAAGCTACACACATGACTTAAAATACATATTCTCTCAAAAAGTGGATGCAAAGGACTCAAACTAAAGTCACGTTAGACTTAGTTAATCTTTAAGAGTGTAAATATCAGATTAACTGACACCCGTTAACTCGGACTGCGAGGAATCTGGGTGTGACCCTGGACGACCAACTGTCGTTCTCGGCAAACATCGCATCAGTGACGCGCTCCTGCAGATTCCTCCTCTACAACATCAGGAGGATTCGCCCCTTCCTCACTGACAAGGCAGCGCAGGTGCTCATCCAGGCTCTTGTCATCTCCCGCCTGGACTACTGCAACTCCCTCCTTGCTGGTGCCCCGGCGTTTGCCATCAGACCTCTGGAGCTTGTTCAGAAAGCTGCAGCTCGTCTGGTGTTCAACCGCCCCAAGTTCTCCCATACAACTACCCTTCTCCGTTCTCTACACTGGCTCCCTGTAGCGGCTCGCATCCAGTTCAAGACCCTGGTGCTAGCCTATAGGGCAGTGAAAGGAACAGCTCCTTCTTACCTCCAGGCTATGGTCAAGCCTTACACCCCCGCCCGACCACTTCGCTCTGCTGCCTCGAGGCGACTGGTTGCCCCGTCGCTCAGAGGCCCCTGCGGCCGATCTACACGGTCACGGCTCTTCTCTGTTCTGGCCCCGCAGTGGTGGAATGAACTCCCCACTGATGTCAGGACAGCAGAGTCGCTGCCCATCTTTCGCCGCAGGCTGAAAACCCACCTCTTCAAGAAACACTACCCTGACTCTTCCTCTTAGCCTTGCCTATTTGTCGTCAATTATGTGTCTGAGCTCTTGTTTATTGGCTCTTGTTCATTTGATACACTTATTTGTCTTAGCTCTTGCTTATTTGGTTCACTTAGTTGTCTTAGCTCTTGTTTATTTGATTCTCTTATTTGTCTCATTTGTTTAAGATATAGTAGGTTGCTAACTTATTGCACTCTTACCTTAACACTAGTTATGCTCTTAGTTGCTTGTTTAGGAAGGAAATGCACTTACGATTTCTGGTGACTAGTAGTTTTCTTGCCTACCTATGTTGAATGCACTTATTGTAAGTCGCTTTGGATAAAAGCGTCTGCTAAATGACTGTAATGTAATGTAATGTAGTCGCGCTAGCGTGCTAATGTTAGTTTATTTTAGCTGTAACGTTAGCGGTCGCTTCTACCAGATTTATTTTTAAAAGATTTGAGTGCAACAACAGTAAAATCACAGCATAAATGGCAATTTTGTTAGTTAAACTACACAAACCTATGATGGTGACATTACTCACCTGGAATTACTAATAAAAAATACACCATTTCGTAGGCTGAAGGATTGCAGCAGCAGAGTCAAAACGCCAAGTGAAAACTGAAGCTCGAGCCCTCTACTCAACCAGATATGTTTCATAGTGTTGCTAGGCAATGAAATATAGTCATCTGCCGAATATTGACCAGAGTTGGTCCAAATTCAGACATCATGATCTGGGCCATATCCGGCAAGCTACAGTCGGGCCAGACTCTTTCCGTGACAATAAACCAGTATTCACCCAAGCCCTCCACTGTATCTGGCTCAGCTGACAGCAGCCGAATCTGACACTCAGCCGATTGTGCCGTCAGTCAAGTGGGCGCTGGCCCGAGTCTCATTGCTATCTATGGTTCAAATATTACCTAGCTAACTTTTCTAGCTGTGTAAATAATACATTGTTAGCGAAATCAGACGATCATAATTCAAATGTATTCAATCACGAACGACAAGGGAATTATTGGCTAAACGTGTTATGTTTAATTACACTTGGAGTACTGCTACCGGACGCCAAACTCGTCGGGATTAGGGACGTTGAACGCAGCATTGACATCACACACTGGTGTGATTGGCTGAACTTGAAAGAGACGTCTGATAGGCTACAGAGAAAGGCCCTTTAGAAAAAATGCATTTGTGAATCTAACCACGTCAGGAAACTCTCAGAAACCCACACATAAATGTAATGAGGTTCACAACTCGTCTGGAGGTTTCTAAACGCAGATTCGACAATCTGTATATAAATGTAACAACATTTAAATATGTTTTAGATGAACACTGCAGCTGTTTTTAACTGAGTATATTTGTGGATTTGTTTTACATTTATATAAAACGAGACGTATTTGTGTGTGCATCGGAAACAGACATCAGTGAACACTAATTTATTTGTGAACCTTCTGTCATTTATATATACTGTGTATATATTGTTTTACATTTATATGAAACGATACACATTTGTGTGTGCATTGAAAAATATATTTGTGAACAGACATTTATATATAAATCGCAAAATATATTTGTGAATCGTGTTGTATTCATTTGTGACTTATGAGAGTTAACTGACTCCATAATTAAGGGCTATACAAATAAAATGTGATTTGATTTGATCTAAACACAAAATCAGTCAGATGTAGCAGTGATGAATTGATCAGTTCCCAATCAAAAGCACAGCGCAGAAATTAACCATGTGTATCGTTCACAACTTTTGTTGGCCAAGAGTGAGGGCATCCAATATGGCTGCCAGAGGGTGCATTACGTCACCCGAACACCTTCTGTAGGACTATTTGCTTATGAGTCCACTGAAATGGACTCCTGAGCATGGCAGGCGAAATCTCAACCAGCCACAATGGTGGTTTTCCAGTTAACCCACTGCAGCGGTTCAGCTACTCTTTAATTAGGTGAGGTGGGTTATCCCATTGCAGCCTACATGTGAGTGTGGTCACTGTTGGGTTAGACAGTTTGCTTCATTTCCTGCCGTTTGTTTTGTCCAGCCAGCATCAGCAGTCACACCGACGTACCAACCAACACAGCCAGAGCAAAGCTAACAGAAGGAGTTAGGGATGTAGCTTTACTCTCTCTCTCTCACACACACACACACACACACACACACACACACACACACACACACACACTTAACCATTCCTCAAACACACTCCACCCCTCCCCTCCACGTTTAGATAACCTTCTACCCTTGTGGGTCTGGAAGCCATTTACGCAGCAGTCAGTAGGAGGGTTTCATACATCTGTGTTACTTTGTCGTGTGTGTGTGTGTGTGTGTGTGTGTGTGTGTGTGTGTGTGGGACCTCTGACTTCAAACAGTCCATCACACGGGTTAGCCGGCTGTCGTCTGGCTATGGAGGCAGTAGGAGACAGGCAGAATATCATCCATAACTCAGTGGACATGGTTGAGGAGGAGGGCGGGGTTCAGATGGGAATCCACTGGACTTTCACAGCAGGTTGACTGTAACCACATGGGACAATTCAGACCCGCTAGTAAGTGATCATTACCAGTGGGCGATTGCTATGAAAGGCATGGGAGGAGATGGCCCCTCATTAACAGACATTATCACAATAAATACTGGGTTAATCTTTTATATATTTTTTTTAAAGCTAACGGATATGTTTTTTTGAAGGCTGATATTAAGTGCAGATCTTTACAAAAAAATCACAAATATTCAGCATTTCCCCAGGGTGGAAAAGCCTCTGAAACAGATCTTGGGACTTGTGTGGGACCTGATCAAAATGTTGCGTCAGAATCAATTCAGGTCAAGGGCTTCCCATAGACAACCAGTGTAGTATTGATCAATTCACTGAGATCTACCGAATGCATATGCAAGTCTGCTGATTTATTTATTTTCCCAGAACTTAAATGAATCAAGCTGTTCAAAGTAGAACGCCAGATCTAGTTTCATTGAATTGTCTGTTTTAACCCTGCTTACCTCACAGTAGAAAAAACAAAACCCCAGATCCCGGAACATCAGGCTCTGTCAGTCATAGGATCACAAGAAAATAAATTGCTAATCGATCTAAAATTACTGCAGTAACATCTGATCGTCATTTTGAAAATGGGAAAACCTCCAGCCTTCAGTTTTTCCGGCTGCACGCAGACGCCTGAAAAAGCCATGCAGCTTGGCAAGGCTAGACACAGTTTTCTTTTATTAGCTCTCAAAAGCAGCTCGGTTTCTGTGCCTTTGACTGCATGCAATATCTTTGCACTTTTACTTTTTTGTTTTGGCTGTTCAGCATCGCATACTTATTTCCCACCTCTGTATGGAATCACCTGCTGAAAGAGGTTTGGATTGCCCACTGTGTCGGAGCTTGACATTCATACTAAACTCTTCGATTTTATACTATACCCCTTCATGCTATACCCAAGGTTGGTTCATGTTTGGACAGATTTCTTTGGGGGTTGTGCTGGCCTCAAATTTCCAAAGGATGGAAATGAGAGTAATCCCGTAGTGGGAGTCAGTCAGAGGTCCTGCTAGGACACAGCCCTCCTTCCACCCCCCCTCCCTTCAACCAAACACTCCTCCGACGCCTTTTCATAAGACACGAGCCAGATGCTCACCCATTAATCACGGGGCTGCGTGGGCGTGGGTGTCTTTGCGCGCACAATGTGTATGTTTGGGGTGGCTGTGATCTTCGTCAAGTCGGTGTTTGTCTATTTGCCACCGTGCAGCCAAACGTCAGTATGGGAACGGGGAATGGAAAGTTGGCGCCATGAGGAGAGATGGAGAGATTTATATACCAAGGAGGCTTTAAACAAGAGTGGATGCATGGTAGAGGATGAGGGGAAGAGAGTGAAAGGGAGGCGGAGAGGAAATGTTTTATTCCCTCTATCTGAAAGCTTTTTTTGCTGGTGGACGAGCTCCTGACCTTTTCCCTCGCAGACAATGAATCTACTTTATTTCCTCTGCTTCAACGCTGTCCCCCCCAGGCTGTGTGTGTACACATATGTACGCGCCCACTTTTGTGTATGTGCATGAGTTTTCAAGCACGTGTGGGTGTCTGTTTGTGTGCATGTGGTTAACTGTATGTATGCACGCAAATAACGTGGCCAAAAGGTCGTCCTTCCATCATGTAAATACAAATTTTAAAAGACGCCCTTTTCATTACTTTGTGTGTGTCCTCAGGTGAGTCTGGCCTGGGCAAATCCACGCTCATCAACTCTCTCTTCCTGACCGACTTGTACTCCAAGGACTACCCCGGGCCTTCCCAGCGCATCAAGAAGACTGTACAGGTGAGGCTCCGCCCACTTTGAGGCTGATTATGGCCACAAATTGGCTTCACAAAAAATTTGAATCTGGCCAATTCTTGTCATCTATAGTGTGAGTTGGTCAGCCACTCATGCTGCATTCACATCATAAGACATCATATCACAGTAGATGCAAGCCTCCTACTAGAAAATACTATTCACTTCACCTTGCAGCTGGCAATTACCGACAAAGACTTCCTGAATTAAGGGAATACTTTTATTCAAATGAAGGGAATGATATTTCATTTCAAATAAATAAGTCATTTGGTGATCATAACTTAAAATGCCATGGCAGGACACAACCACTTACTGGATTTTTGGTTTGTGGTTGACATTTCACTGTTTGGTTCACAAGTCAAGTGCATCACTCACTAAGTGCGTGTGTGTTAAGCTGATCAGGAGCAACCAAAGTCTATAGAAAACTACAATCATGGCGTCTGATGGCTTCAAATGGGCTTAAATGTGTCCAGTTGGGTGCTTTGAGTCATCAAGTTGTGCAGACAGTTATTCCTATGTGGCGTGACTGCAGCATCAAATCTGAACGTAGACCTACGGCAGCCAATGAGAGTTGAGTGAGAGAAGGAAAACAATACAGCAAGTGTGGAAAGAAAAATAGCCCACCTCCATGTTTGTTTTGGTTCTGTTACGAGAGTTTGTTTTTTCACGAGATTGGCGGGCGCCGTGGCGTGAGAACTCAGTGTGTGTTCTCCAAATCAATAATAAATGGAATAAACTTCAAAAGGACTGTCCAGACCCCTAGCACCCTTGTCTGAACTTTGACCCACTCACCCCTCAAACCTGACCTACGACCTTTTGTTATATATACTCGCCACAGGCAAGGACCATCTCTGTAATATGTCAAAGTTACCACCGCTCATTTATGAGTCCCTTCTGCTTTTAGAAGTTCTACTTCTGAGGAGGAATGTGTGTGATTGACAGCTCAGGACGTCCTGGGGATATAAGCGCATGAAGCTACACTCGTAACACCGAGACGTTTTGTGGTTCCGTTCAGCCTGTTCATATTAGACTACATTGAAGGAGGCTTTCTTTTCACAGAAATCACTGCAGTGCCGTATCAGTTGGGGCATTTATGACTGGCCCCATTTTCCCTCTTCGTCTCTCCTCCTTGCTCTCTCGCTCCTTTCTTTCTCCTCTCTCTCTTTCTCCTCCCCCACATATTCAGTCCCATGCTGCGTGTTTGGCTCTGGAGATCTCAGTACACAATAACCAGGCCCTAAGCAAACCAACCCGCTGAGCTGCTGAGCTGGAGTTGTCACTAGTTCACCGGTTCTTCTTCTATTTATTCCAAACAAACTGCAAAACATAAAACGCATCACTTCCTGTCTCCAGAGGGTTTTTCCCAGGAAAGACCTACCTGACATTGGGTGTTTAGAACAGCAGATGGAAAAGCTTTCTTGACCTGGATATACAGTATGTTGAATTTCTATTATATTGGTCAGCGAGAGATTAGCAAAGTGGACATTTATTTATTTGAAAAAGTTGGGAATTATTACTCAATCCAAATATATCGGTATTGGCCTTCCAAAACCCAAAGCAGGCACATAGCAGAGAGGAAAGGGAGATGGAGTGACTTGGAGAAGGAGTTGGGGATAGAGAGAAAGAAAGAGGGATGGAGGAAGAGAGAGAGAGGCCACAGAGGCTGGATGGTTTTGTCCTTTTATGGTCATGACAAACAGAGGGGGAGGGAGGATGGAGAACCCGTTTGGGGTAAGGGAGAATGAGGGAAGAGAGGGAAAAAAAGAGGACCAGGAGGAGTCATTGATGGAGAATGTCTGGAGAGAAGATTTGATGGAGGAGTAACGGAGCAGGGAGGAAAGAGAAAGGATGGAGGGAGGAGGAGGAAAGGGTCAGGACAAGCAGTTTGTGGTGGGAGGAAAAGGCCTGAGAGGGAGTAGAGAGGGGAGAGAGGAAGGCAAGATAGGAGGAGGAGGAGGAGGAGGAGGAGAATCAAAGGCGATGAGCAAGGAGGAGAAAGGAAGCGCGGACGTGGTGGTGGGTGAGAGGGAAGGGAAAGGGGTGTGGCTGCGGGGAAATGTGTTAGGGAGTGACGGGGGAGTTAGAATGGGGGAGAAACCGTGACATGGAGGGAGTCAAATGAGTCCCTGCGTTTCCCTAGGGGCCTGAAAGGGTCAGTAGCAGGCCAAGAATGTTCCCATGAAACATAACGCCCACCACACACACACACACACACACACCATGCTGAAAAAAAGTCAGCTTCTCTGTGCTAGATGAATAAAATGTAAGCCTTATAATGAGGAATCTGCCCACACACACTCAACACAGTTGTAGCAGTACTTTACATCAGTATTTGACTTCCACATATACTGTACGCGTTTGTCTTTGCACATTAACACTAACAAGCATGACAACACCCACACAAGCTGTGAGTAAAATTGGGGTGGCTGTGATGAAATGAAGCAACCAGTAGAGATTCTTTCAAAATAAAACAAGTTCACGGAAATGACATGAACCGAACATATAAGTCATCAATGAACATTTCGGTCGTTTCAGTAGGATAAGCATTCTATGCTAGGTGGTGAATCAGCTTAGACAACAGAGTAACCTGCTGAGACATCTCCCATTGTGCAGCATACCTGTAGCAATCGATAATGCAATAACTAAATGTAAAAAAACATCCCTCTAAATCAGTGTCAATACGTACGCCCTCGACCCGAGCCTGTGTACAACCGTGACGGGGGTCGATATAAATACCGAGCATCTCCAGCTGTCAGCTTTTTAGGAACTGAGAAAAACTGCCTCATTTTTAGCACGATGACCATATGTTTTTGTGGTTATCTGATGAAACTTTGAAAAGGTTTCATAAGCCCAAGGGTGATCGAATTTTCACCAACCCACAGAGGACCATGTAATCCTTCAATTGAAGTTAAAGCATGAAAATTGCAGTTGTAGTTGTTGTAGTGCCCAGTGCTCATGGTTTATGTATTTCATACTTTCTATTCAGCATAACTACCCCACCAGATGCTTGACCAATGCACTCCTGGTCATTCACTGCACATACAAGGCCTGTGTAGTGTAGTGCCATTCCACTGAAGAATTTTCAATATATATGTATATGTGTGTATATGTAGAGAAACGTGTACTCTGCAGGGCCATAATTATAATATATATTGGGGGTGACACATCCCCCCCAATATATATTATAATATGCTCAAAATGTCCCCCCCCCCCCCCCCCCCCCCAATATATTGATATAAAAATATAAATAAATAAAAAAATTCTATGCTATGACAGGCAACCACGCACCACCGTCCAAAATAATCATTAGCAAATGTAATCATAACTAAACTTAACAAATTGCCATTATTATTAATACCGGTTCTAGTATTACGGTGTACTGCAGTTCTGTGTGTGGTTTGTCCAAGTGGTGTTGCCGTACCCCAGCAGATGCCGTTGCTCGACTGCTGTGGGTACAATCAATGTCAAACACTGTACTGTCTCTCTATTTCATTACTTTCAAATGTATTAAAAAGTGAGGAAATGAGTTTTCAAATTTTTATTTTTTTCTGGGGCGGGGCCCAGACCCCCCGGCAGATTTGGTCAACCCCCCCAATCTTGACTCCATGGCTATGGCCTTGGTATTCTGCGCCCTTTACCGTAGTAAAGAAGTGGGATTTGAACCCACGCCTCAGAGACCACAAACCCTGTGGCGTCAGACCACTCTGCCATCCCGACTACGTGTGTGTCTGTGTGTGTGTTACGCATTGGGAGTTTTTGTTGGTGCTGGAAAATTTGCTTTGCACCTTTTTTTTTTAAAATTGTTTATGATTTTGATGCCGAATCCTCTCCCCGTAGTGTTCCTTTGGATCGGGGACTCAAAACAGGTCACATGTCTGTTGAGTCGTCACATTACAGGAGCACTTTGATGTTAAACGTTCCCGTTGGAGCCACAGGTTGAACGTTTGCTCCAAGCTCCCCTTTGATCCATTGGCCACAGCAAACCTCATGTGAATCCCATGATCGCAAGGTGGACACGCATGCTCTCAAACAAGTAACTGTTCACGTGTGTGTGTGTGTGCGTGTGCGTGTGTCTGTGTGCACCATGGTTGCTGTGGTCTGAGGCTGAGGGGAAGAGACGGGGTCAGAGTATTTATATTCAAGAACAATCATGTTTTCTTGCACACTCACATTCCCCTAGCTTAGATTTCCCTTAAATGATGGTGTGGAGACTGACGGCATTTTTGAGGTTTTCACCCAATCTGTTTTTCTTCGCTGAAATGGTTCAAATAGCAGATTTGGTTTTGCACTGGGATGCTGCGCGCACACACACACACATACACACACAGTTAAGCTAAGATATGTTGAACGACTGCAATGCGTGATTTATATATTCTTTGCTGTAAAGTAAAATAGATTATCTGAAGGTTTGTGGAAGCTGAAGAATGTGTTGTTTTTAGAGAGAGAGGGCGGTAGTTTGAGTGAAAGGGGTGATCTTAAAATAACTAGCCGGCCTTGTGAAAGTATGCAGCGAAGTGCTAGCTGCAGGAAAAGATGGATCTGTGGGACTCTGGATGTCTGGATGTGAATATATGTGTGACTGAATTGTGGGAATGCATGGTTCTGTCTGGCTGGTATGTCTGCTCTTTTGGTATTTTTAACTTAAACTGCACAGAGGTAAATTTCAATCAGCTATGTTGTCATGACAACAAAGTATTACAGTGCACAAACTAATTTTCTTTTACTACTTTGGCTTATTACAAAAATACACCTGTCTTATCAGGCTAGATAACAAAGTAGTGCTGCAACAGAGACAAGCATCCCATCTCTACGTAGCCCACGTAGATTCACCCTATTTGCACAAATTATGATTATGGTCAACGGTGGGAAATCCTCTTGGCGCACAGGAAGTGACAAATCAAAACTTGAGAGAAATACCAAACTGTGTCCGAAACAGCAGTGAGCGAGCGCTTCATCCAGCTGGACTCGCCAACGAGGATTTCTTTGTAATAAAGTCCAAAAATACCACGCTGAAATAGGTTATCAGAGAATTTCCCCTACACCGAAAGCCACTGGATGGCATGTCAGGAAGTAAATTGATTGATGTTTGATGTTTGATGTTCTGCCTTTTTCAAGCACATGTAACTAATGGATATGAAATCGATGTGAAGTGGGTAGTTTGGTGAGCCCATGGTGTTCATTGTTCCTTAAAAGTAGTGGATTGGATCGGTGCCCTGCATGAGGAAGTGATACTGGCACATCCCTAATATACCCGTACACACTGTGATTGTTAGTGATGTTGCTTGCTGCCTAGAGGAAGGAAGGAGTCGGGGCTTCTGATGTTACTCCTACACACGTACAGTATATACACACTGCAGATCTTGGTGTTTAGTAGTGTCATGTATTGTATTTAACCCCAGGGTTTGTGTATACACGCCTGTTGGTACCAGGTTTCACTCTGTCAGCTTGCAGGGTCCAGAAAGCCTCAGAAATCTAGAAAGATCACCAGAACACTGCAGGGATTTTAGATGGAGGGGTAAGGGTTCGAAATGGGTCGGATTAAGGTTTGAGGTTCGGTAATGAAAAAATCTATGGGATGTTGTCAAAAGTATAGTAACAAATAGTGTGTGTGTGTGTGTGTGTGTGTGTCACAGGTGGAGCAATCCAAAGTCCTGATAAAGGAAGGGGGCGTCCAGCTGACACTCACCATTGTTGATACACCAGGGTTCGGAGATGCAGTGGACAACAGCAACTGGTGAGGAACTTGTGTGTGCGCGGCATAAGCCAGGGGTTTTCCCACAGAATTATATGGTTCCTTAAATGTTACCAAGAAACCAAGTATTTTACAGTCTCTCTTTTCCTCTTTTCTCACTCTCCTCTTCATCTTACTCTCACCTTCACCCCCCCCGACTCCCCCCTTTCCTCCATATTCCCAGTTGGCAGCCAGTCATCAACTACATTGACAGTAAGTGTGAGGACTTCCTGAATGCCGAGTCGAGAGTGAACCGCAGACTGATGCCAGACAACAGAGTCCACTGCTGCCTCTACTTCATTGCACCCTCAGGACACGGGTAGGTACTGCCTGAGATGAGATGAGATGAAATAAGATTAGGTTAGATGAGGTAGAATGAGGCGAGATGAGGTAAGTTACAGTAAGATGAGGTGATGTAAGAGGATATGAAATGAGATAGAACAAGATGAAAAACTGAGAAAAGTTGAGATGATGTAAGATGAGGTGACGAGATGAGGTGATATAAGATGCAGTGAAAGGAGGTAAGTTGAGGTGAGATGAGATATTACATTACAGTCATTTAGCAGACGCTTTTCATCCAAAGCGAATTACAATGGTGATAGTCAAAGCTATGTGGGGCTCGAACCCACGACTCTGAGACTTAGTCTCATGCTCTACCGACTGAGGTAGCCGGCCCAGATATGATAAATTGGGGTGCGATAAGGTAAAATGAGGTGAGATGAAATGAGTTAAGTTAATGTAAAAATGTGATGAGGTGAAATTGAATTGATTGATTGGAAATTGGGTCAGCTAACAATAACAGGAAGGGAACCGCAAGGGAAAATAGAACATAATTAGAATAAAGAAAATGGGTTTATTTAAACATAACAAAACCAACAATTACAAGACTAGAACGTATCGTAGTAATACATGAATGAGAATTATGGAAATGTGAGTAACAGCGGTAGGACGGATATGAAAAAGGGAAACAAATGAATGACAAAATCTGTACGCTATGAAATTAGGAAAACAAATGTTTATTTACAGCATATAAACAATGTGTGAAATAATCGCTCTAGCCAGTATAAAAAGGTTGCAACTAAAAGTACCGACACAACAGCGAATTTGAAACCAAGCCCATGTGACAAGACGTCCTTTAAAGTTGCCAGATCACGTTGGTCTAAGATCCTTATCGTTTGCTGCAAAACGAGTGTGCGTACGAACAGCCGACGGGTAACATGATTTCTGTTTTTACCTGCAATGGCTTAGTATAGTAGTATTCATTTGAGTCTGTGCAGTTATGTGGGCCTACATCAGGAAGGAAAGGTGTGTGTGTCTCTACAGCTTCTTTGTCGAGACCATGGAGGGCTATGCAAGTTGTGTGTGTGCCTGCGTGCATGTCTATGCCATAGATGAGGAGGCTGCCAGCGAGTGTTTGTGACCCTCAAAGGTTATATAACGCTCTCAGTTCTGCTCATGCTCAGTCAGGGTCTTGCTCTCCATCGCCAAGCCACCCAATCACAATCCAGGCTAGAAGAGCAGCTCGAATAGAGGGCAGTCACACTCTGTCTTCCCTCGCAGTGTGTGTGTGTGTGTGTGTGTGTGTGTGTGCGCGCGTGCGCGTGTTAATTTGGCATCACCAGAACATTTGCTGCGTCTCGATGTAGCTACTGTTGCAGCCAATTAGTTTCCTCAAAGCCCAAAACCCGTCCACATCACAGGCCCAGTGGAAAATCATCTAAATCGTCTCTCGTTTGTTGGGAAAGCTATAAAGTCATACCGAGTGTCTATGGCGTTACGGAATCATATGGTAATAATACAATCCCATTCCACTGAAATGAAATGGCTTTAAAGGAAAAAAAGATACTTATATACCATCAATATGTGACGTTCACTGCTTTCCAAGTGTGTGGTAATTTACTTTAACGGTGTGTCCACTTTCCCTCAACCTACCTCATCTACTTCTACTTCAGTTAGCGATTTTAAACGCCATTGTAGCTGCACTGGAAATACCAAAACATAAGAGTCTGCATGCCTTAAGACTGTTCAGCTCCTGTTCAGGTGATGTTTTAGGCCGACTTCAAACAGGGTCAGGGAGTTTTGATCCATTTTCTGTAGAATTCAGGAAATATCAGTTTTTTGTTCATTTTTTTACAAATTGATCACTTTACAGGAATATACCAGAATCTATTTTACAACTTGTTTCATGCATTTATTACAATAGATGGTGGTTTTCAGCCCAACTGCAGTGAAAACCAGACTACCCCAGACTACCCCACCCCTTCAAACCTACATAGGCAACTTAGCCAGTCAGCGAGAGGTAACTGTTTGGGTTTTGAGGACTTCAATACCCAGAAATCTTCTACGGTGATGTTGGTAAACTGCGCACAGCACACTCCAACCCGGCCGGTCCGTGATGACCAAAGGGATGAGACAGGAAAAGATCTGTAAAATCTACCGCTAGTTAGTCCAGGATGGAGAAGTGACCATACCCAAATTAAATTTGAGCCAACAGGGTGAATCTACAGGGTCTCAATTAGTGGAGATGGGGCTCTTCTCTGTTGCAGCCCCTTGCCTAGACACACTGACACACTGACTCCTGTATTGTCTGGTACATTCGTTGAAGGACCTGTATGATACAATTCACCATCCAGGGGTCTGTTCCAAGAAGCAGGTTCAGAGTCTAACCCTGCACTCTGAGTTGATTCATTCCGAGATGGCCAAGTCTGAGTTTTCGGGTTCCAGAACGGCTGATCTGAGTTAGTTCAATCAACTTTGAGTAAGTTCACCTTGAGTTAAGCGCGTGCGCGACGACAATAAAAAGCCATCATCAATGGAGGTCCGATACTACGATTCACCATGGCAACCAGCAAGCAGAAGGGTCGTAAAGGAGAGGGAATTGGCGTGGGAGAGAATCGCTGCCCGAGTCAATGCGTACGTTTGAATGCAGCAGTGTATTCATTTAACATTTAACCACACTTTCTTATAATGTTACCTACATGTGAGAAAGTGGTGGAATGGTATAAGCGCTCTTGGCAGCAGCTGAAAATGAAATATAAAAACATTACAGTCATTTAGCAGACGCTTTTATCCAAAGTGACTTACAAAGGTGATAGTTAACACTATGTGGGGATCGAACCCACAACCCTGAGACTCTAATGCTCTACCAACTGAGCTGTCTGGGCCAGACATACTTCAAATGGTGTACTTGGGGCGACAAATTAGAAAGGCAGATGTAGAAATGTAATTACTGGAACATAAGTTAGAGGTGGGTGCACGGTCACAGGTGAAATGTGTTGTTGGAACAATATAAAATACTAACTGTTGCTTTTGTATTTGTAGGAAATAAAGAAGACCAAATGAAAGGTGTCTTTATTTGACTGCTCGGGGTGGTGGTAGCTTAATCCGTGAAGTGTAAACGGCATATTATATCTCGGACAGCTCTTCCATCCTGGACATAGAACATCTAATCGGGTCTCAAAATCCTCTCCCGACGTGAGGCTATGCGAATTACTTCCGCTTGAATATCGATCGGGTTACCGAGGAAAGGACACGCCATGTCCGACAGCTGCTTCAGGTTCAGCAGAGGGAGGAGACAGGGAGAAAGTCAGGGTTTGTTCAAGAAAACCTGCCAGCCAGCAGGTTAGGTTCACAGAGTCAGTTACCATGGTAACTGAATCAGAGTTTGAGTTACCTCTCTTTCTGGAACGGAAAACCCAGAGTTTCCCTCATCTCAGGGTTAACAAACTCAGAGTTTTCACTAAACCCGCTTTCTGGAACAAGCCCCAGGGCTGGTGTACACAGACACACACACACACAAACACTCTTACTGAGTTGTTAGTGCATGTGGGATGAGTCCCTCTCTACCTCATATGCCCCCTCATATGACCGGTGAACAGCTGTTGCTCTTTGCATTCCTGGAATAGGTAGCCCTCCTACCCCACCTACACACACACACAAACATGTAGGTGCATAGTTTATATGTACATGAATCAAAATTATTGTACATTCATATAGGCACACAGTAAACGGACACCTACTGCATTGAAACACACACCAGGAGGTTGTGTGTACATGAATCTAATTGGTTGTGCATTCATATATGCAGCAATCAAACACAAACATCTGTCCCTTAATGCTGTACACGCATGCCGCCGTGCATTCTGTCCACACCTCCGGCCCTTCGCTCCACAGCCCACCACCCCGATGCCCGGACAGAGCTCACTGTCTCTGGCCACGCAACCGGAGAAGAGTCCCCTTTGTTCTCCAGACAAGAGACGGAGAGCCCATGGGAGCGTTACAAAGACAATCCCTCATCAACCCACCATGACATAATAATGAGTCGTCACCAGAGAAGAAGAACACATTAGGCAAAACGTCAGTCACGCTCAACTGACTTCTTTGGTTTCCATTGCAGGGTTTTGTTTGCCCTCTCCTGGAGACCCACTGAATTACACCTAGTTTCAGCATTAAGGCAGTGAGGAAGGATCTCAGGCTGCTTTTGGTGTCTTTTAGGGTTTTGTAAATGAATTCTTAATTTGATGATCTTTCCACCAAGCATGAACAGATTGCCCATTTTGGTGCGGTTATTTTGCCCTTAATTTATTCATTACTCATTATTACTAGCCCATGGCTTTGGTTATGGTTCTTTTAATAAAACCAATTCAAGTTGAAGTACTCAATCCTAAAAATGGAAGTAAAAGTAAAACTTCAGGTGAAAATAAACAGAAAAAACTGTTGAATAAATTGACTTCAGACCATCTCACGCCAACAATGGATGAAACTCCAAGCAGTTTTTGAGAAGTTTATTCCTCTGGTCTTACAAATAAAACAAACCCGATTGGTTGTTGAGGGCCGAAGTTCATCTCCGGCCAACTTATCATGGCTGACAAGCTTGGTGACCACTCACACATCGGCCAAGATTCCATGGTCACTCAGCTCTATCGGAAATGAATGCACTTCTGGTGACTTGTTGATCACTTGCTCGCAGTGTGAACACAAGGTCGTGTTGTGGTTCTCATAGTTCTCTCTCTGTCTACCCTTCAGTCTGAAGCCGCTGGACATTGAGTTCATGAAGAGACTCCATGACAAAGTCAATGTCATCCCTCTTATCGCCAAGGCCGACACACTGACCCCTGAGGAGTGCCAACTGTTCAAAAAACAGGTGTGTGTTCCAAAAAATGTGTGTTTCGTGTACTCATATACGGTGCTATATGTACCCATCAGTGTCCAAACATGGTGGCAGAGATGCATGCATACATTTAAGTGTCCAAGCATTGGAAACCCTAACTAGTACTACTGGAATCCTGTACTTACTGTGTGTGGGGGGTGTTTGTGCGCGTACGTGCTACCTCTGTTTTATTTGCCCCCCCGCCCCCATTCCTCAGATCATGAAGGAGATTCAGGAACACAAGATTAAGATTTATGAGTTTCCAGACACGGAGGACGACGAGGACAGCAAGCTCATCCGCAAGATCAAGGTATTCAATCGCTAGTTAGCCACAACATGAAGAATCAAAGACTTAATGACCTAGTGCCACGAGCAGAGTGAAGTAAATGGAGAGAGAGAGGCATAAACAGCTAATAGTCAGTCTGTCCGTCGAGCAATATCTGTCCCCTGAAGCAGCCTCTGTCCCATTTCCCAATGCCTGGCAGTCCCATTACAGAACTGGACATCAATACTGTATACAAGCCCAGTTAAATAACGTCCCCTGCTGACGGTCATCCATGGTAACTCTGTGTCCCAGTAATTGTTGCCTCTAGTAACAATTAGACATGCTAACTGCCACCCATAGTAACAATTGCCCCAAGGAACTGCAAACCATAGTAACAATTGCCCCCAGTTACTTCCAATCATAGTAACACTCGTCAGTTACTGTTTACATGATTACCAATAATTCCATCTTATTCTGTTTGTGGGCAGACACAGGCCGAACCATAGCACCCAACAGGGGTCAGTAAAGTTTTACCTTATCTCATCAAGTAAAATAACCGCTGTATTTGTTTTCCCACCCCAGGAGAGGATGCCACTGGCGGTGGTCGGCAGCAACGTGGTGATCGAGGTGAACGGCAGGAAGGTCAGAGGTCGCCAGTACCCGTGGGGCGTGGCGGAAGGTAGGTCCACAGCCAGGTCCACAGCCAGCATCTCTGGGGGGGACAAAAGGGGAGGACAGGGCTTCAATTATGTGGCCAAGCTGCAAAGGTTGTATTGGCAGAAAATGAACTAATCAATGAAATTTGGACACTGGAGGTTTTGGGGTTAAGCAGGAATTGAGACATTGTGTGTCTGTATGTCGTTGGGCAAACGGTGGCAGTTGTGAGATGAAGGCTGAGGCATGTTGGTGTTTGTAGGTTGATGTTGTTGAGTGTGTCACCAGTCACTGTAACACCTCTATGGTAATGGATGGAGCATGATATTTCCCACGGTGCATGTTTTCCAAGAAAGACTCCTTGTGGTAACTGATGATGTAGTAACTGCCAGAAAACGTAATACCATGTCAAAATGTTATTGAAATGTCCCTCCACTGTAAATGAGTTGAAAATGTAATACAACCTCGTAAAGGGGCATTAGGTAATGACCATATTATCTGTAAGGGTTGATAGGGGTATTGATCAGTATCAATCAGTATCAATGACTCAACGAATACTCCCTTCACTTCATTCCTTCAACTTTCAAAACGTCGACGTCGAACCAAATGCTGACATGCTGAAGGCCTCCGTAAAAGGACCACAGAGAGAAGCTGCGATATCAAATCTGAAAGTGGAGTGCCCTTGACAAAATGTGACTTTGTTTGTGTCAATTACAGGCCACCGTAGCTCCAGACTGGTGTAGGAGGAAATAAGTGATAAGTTCTATCAATGCTGTTGCAGTTCCCATGGTCCGAGGTGTTGTCTATCCAGATCCTTTTGTTTTTTGAATGAATGGGATTCTGTTTTAAAATGGGTGAAATAATGAGATATTACATATTTTAATGCATTACTGAATTTTAAAAATATATACCTCGTTTTGGGTATATGGGCATTGTTAGTGTATTGAAATATTATTACTAATATTACTAAGTGCATTTTTTGGATTATGCCTTCAGATGAAAGTATGGCCAACATTAGCTGACACCAAAGAACAAGAAGAATTTGCTCAATAATAATCAATATAAGACTTTCTATTTTTCTCCTGGATGTGTTTTCATGACATTCAGGAAGCCGATTTATTCACTTTAACCCGACTGATGGAAGCGCACCTAATTCTCTTTTTTTTTTTTTGGTGCTATATCAAAAGGTTGCATAAAATGTGCTTGTTTGATGGATGGAAAAATAGCTAATGGTGGACGGCAAGTATTATTATATAATGAGTTTAATTTCTTTTTTATGATATAATCTAATAATCTAATGATCAAGAAATAAATACAGTATGAGCCTGAACAAATGATTGCATTACTGAGAAATGCATTAGGTAAAAAGGTTTTATTACATTTTTGATGTTCGATTTCGATGTTTTAATTACACTTTGACAAGTCATTTCATTATCAGGCAGTTATTACATTATCAGCCGCTACACCCACCCTGCTGCCCCCTCAACACACACGCCTTCAGATAATGTGTATGTGGCACTGATGGGGATTCTGGAAAAGGAGGACAGACATGGTGTATTATGGGATATGTTGTTGCAATATGGCAGCAAGCACTGACTCACCCTATAGACGTCTGAGAGAGGCTGACTGTCACCTTCTTTTCACCATTAGCCACGATGAATTATTGCTGTCAGTGGTGTGTTACAGTTTTCCACTTAAGTTTTCCATTTGTTTATTCAAGTCCTCTGTAAGACGATAAATATCTATATATCTATATATAAAGTTATATACCTTTTGTTTCTCTGTGGTTGACCGTTTATCAGTCTTTCACTTTTTCATTCTTTTCTCTCTTTTTTTTTTTCCTTTTTATCTTTCTGTCTATCCTTTTCCATGACTGACAGAGGGCGTTTTTGGTAAACAAAAAAACATCTTTCACCTTTTTCGACCTCATCTCTCACCCTCTCCACCTCCCTCAGGGTATCCTCCATTCCCTCCATCTGTCCTTTCTCCACCTTTCTGTTGCTGTGCTGTATCATCTATAGCTGATGGTCAAACCGATGCTCTAATCAGACTTGGGCTAAATCTTATTGAAATATTTCCAAATACTTAATGGAATACACCACGTTTTTGGGAGTCCTGTTAAATGATGAGAACATAGACACCAAAATCATCCATGTGTCCCTGGTAGATCGTTGGCTTCGGTGCTCCATGCTAACACTAGCATACACTATGTTGCGTGATAGTAGGCTCCATGCTAACACTTTAGCATACACTATGTTGAGTGATAGTAGGCTCCATGCTAACACTTTAGCATACACTATGTTGAGTGATAGCAGGCTCCATGCTAACACTTTAGCATACACTATGTTGAGTGATAGTAGGCTCCATGCTAACACTTTAGCATACACTATGTTGAGTGATAGTAGGCTCCATGCTAACACTTTAGCATACACTATGTTGAGGGATAGTAGGCTCCATGCTAACACTTCAGCATACACTATGTTGAGGGATAGTAGGCTCCATGCTAACACTTTAGCCTACACTATGTTGAGGGATAGTAGGCTCCATGCTAACACTTTAGCATACACTATGTTGAGTGATAGTAGGCTCCATGCTAACACTTTAGCCTACACTATGTTGAGGGATAGTAGGCTCCATGCTAACACTTTAGCCTACACTATGTTGAGGGATAGTAGGCTCCATGCTAACACTTTAGCCTACACTATGTTGAGGGATAGTAGGCTCCATGCTAACACTTCAGCATACACTATGTTGAGGGATAGTAGGCTCCATGCTAACACTTTAGCCTACACTATATTGAGGGATAGTAGGCTCCATGCTAACACTTTAGCATACTTTGGAGCCAGCAATCTACCAGGGACACATGGATGATTTTGGCGTCTATGTTCTCATCACTTAGCAGGTAATCTGCCCAACAGGCCAATCTCCCCCAAACTCTGTGTATTCCTTCCTTTCCTTTAAGAGTTTGATAAAACCTCCTTCACGCTCAACATCTCAAAATTTCAAATCCCATCTGCCTGGTGTTTCCAACAGGTTTAAGCCTTTCACATCTGAAAGATTTTGGTATTTTCAAGCCGTGTTGGGTTTTGCCCCAGGTCTGATGCTGTTAATAGTCATGGAGAAATCTAGAGGCTGTTTGGTGCTGATGCTACTGCTGCAATAGAAGCACTTCACTCTCTAACTCTGTGGTTCCCTTCTTTGCTCCTATGGTATCACATAATGTGCTGCCGTTGAGCTATAACGCCCATTTTACCGCAAATGATTCAGCTCAGTGTTTTTGTTTGAGTTGAATTGGTTGTGTTGGTGCAGAGTGACAACGAAGATGTGCAGGCTTAGCGGTATCACTGGACCAAGGAATGGGATCCACCGTTCTAACTCATTGCTTATAGGTTCATGAGCGGTTTATGATAAACGTTAGGGCATGTATCTTACTGTGTAAGTCATCATCAAGGTAACACGCGGCTTGGCATCACAAGTTCTCGCTCAGCCGCATACATGGATTTTGATATGGGAGATTTGGCATAGACACATTTCATATGCATACAAACTCACATGCATACGCACACACTTAGGCATGTTTCAAATAAACAGCTTATGTGCTCTTGACTCATAAAACCAAAGTAGTTCATCATCATGACCTAGATAAACATTGCTAGTAGTTAAAGCACTCCGGCGCAAAACACCTGATGGACAGAGTTGCTTCTCCATTCACATCCATGTCAAATTGATTGACCAATAGAGAACGGATATGACATGGATCAAACAAGCATTATCCATGTTGAGTATGCATCAGGTATTTTCTGCCACCCATCAACAAATAGGGTCTGTTTCCCATTAGTTAGTTACAACCCCTTTTGTTTCCTATAACCCTTGATCCCACTTGGCCTCTCTACTTGTCCTTTCATTGAGAATAGCGCCCTCAACTGGTCATCCGCAGACCCTCACATAACAATCCCGCACCCACTCCCCCTACAAGCCCACTTCTCTGTAGCTAGTCAGCTTGGTGCAGGTTATGGTGTTGATCTGGGCCAAATCTGGGCTGAATCTGGGCCAAACGTGGGCCGATTCTGGGTCAGAACCGGGCCAAGTCTGAGCCAAATATAGCCCATCTGCTCCAGACCCAGATTTTGTCCTCCCACTGGGCGTTGACAGTAACTGAAAAAAACATACCCCCTCCCCTCCGTCAGAGCTCCCTCAGCTAGAAGAGGCAGGAGGTCAATGGCTGGCTTTGGAGGCCAAGGGGCGGGACTCCTTAAGTTTCATCAATGGTAAGGTGTCCTCCTTATTCGCTCCCCTGATGTTGACTGACCGCTGGTGGGGCGGAGGCGAACCACTTAAGGAGCGTCGTGTGTGACGAGGAAGAGGGCGGGTATCATCCTGTGACATCGCATACATCCGCAGCAGCAGTTTACCTGCAGTCTTTTTCCAGAATCCCATCTGATTGTGTAACTTGTCTTTGATGTTGAGATGAAAACTCACAACCATCTAACTGTCTGAGTCTCAAATAAGACCGACTCCGTTTTGCTGTTGTCTGACCCAGAACTGTCTTTCCTCTAACTGTCTGGCTGGTATGGTGTTGAGCGGAGTGTGGCCGTGATCAGATAGGACACCCATCGGCGAGGGTTGAGGGCGTTGTTATGTTACTGATAGTTTATTTAAATTCCCATCATCCACTTGTGGTGTGTTTACAAGCAAAAAAAGAGATCAGGAGCCCCATGTACCAGAAACACTGAACAAATATTTAAATTCGTCTTGCTGCTTCTGTTCACGTACGTGCCGATTAAATAGGGCAGGGCAGAGTTTTGGTGACTGGTGATTGTATAAGTGAGTGAATATAAATATGAACAGACTACAAATAAAATAAATAATTAAAGGTATGTTAAAGTAGTTAATCCCCCAAAACACGAGACTAACTAACTAAACCATTGGAGTGCAGGCGTTTATAAAAAGCGTCCTATGTGATCACGGCCTAATGTCTTCCGGCCTTAACTTTCTTTATACTGCTGTGCAACATACTGCGACAGTATTGTACCACTCCTTTTTGCTGTCGGCTGTATACATGGGCTCGCTCTGTGTACCCCCATTCATTAGAAATGTTGAATGAATGAACTTAATGCACTGTGATGTGTGTGTGTGTGTGTGTGAGCTTAACTGTTTCATTATTTTTTATGTACCTCTGATGTTTTGTTTCCGTTTGACGTATGATTTGATTGACATGTAAATAATATCCACCAAATATCACCAAAAACACTATAACAGATCCATCTCTGTTGGACTGCCCTAACAAGCCAGAGATCAACCACACAGCAGTCGACCACCATGTACCCAATGTCTATTACACTTACCATTCCCTCATATTGTGACTTAGGACCCTAGAGCACATGCAGCACTAGCACTTGTAAGAACGTTACATTGCATTGCTGCTTGAGATGTATTTAAAGTGATGGGATTATGGGATGTAGGTGTTCATGTAAGGGGATTGTAACGTGTCCTCCTCTCTCTCTTTCTGTCTCTCCTCTACGTTTGTGTTCCAGTGGAGAACGGGGAGCACTGCGACTTCACCGTGCTGCGAAACATGCTCATCAGGTGAGGCGCTTTCTCTTCCGTCTCGTGAAAGCAACTTGATTTCTTGATTTGTTAACAGTAATTATACTGATGTCTCAATAACTGTGGTAATGATTTAGGCTCGGTTCAGGTTCATGTCATCGCTTTTGAAACGTTTGTTCCTGTAGTCTTTCAAAAGTTGTTGCTTTTTACGCTCGCCAGGTGGTAATGAAACAAAATCACCTCAGTAGATACCATAACTCTGTCTGACTTCCTGTTCTCCCTTCCCTTCCATGCCTCTCTCCCGGGACTCTTCCTTCTTTTGCTTTCCTCTTTTCTCCTCACCATCCTCCCTCCTGCTTACCATCCCTCTTTTCCCTGTTTCCCCTCCTCTTCTGTAGGACCCACATGCAGGACCTGAAGGACGTGACCAACAATGTCCACTATGAGAACTACCGCAGTAAGAAACTGGCTGCCGTCACTTGCAACGGAGTGGACAGTTCCAAGGCCAAGGGACAGCTCACCAAGTAGGACTACAGTGTTGAATGAATGAATTAATGAATTCACAGTGACAATTTCTATGACCATCATATCTTAAGTGCATTATAAACACCCTCATAAGTAAGGAAATAACAAGATGTCAGTGTGACTACCCTGGCTACATGGAGTGCACTTGTCTAGTAGTTGTCACACTTTGTTCTTCAGAATGGTTCAATAACTCTGTAACTATAGTGGTGGTTCTCAAACTTGGGTCCGGGGACGTCCAGGGGCCCTTGATGGGGTTTTCAGGGGTTCCCCAACAAAATAAGTCAAGTTTCCCATTGGTCGTGAAATCTGGAATATCATGGAGTTTTAAGTGTTCCAGACTGGGAAAGTCAGGGAATTTGATCAGTTCTCAGGGGAAGTCAGGGAATATCAGGGAACTTTACAGGAATATATCAGAATGTATTTTACAACTTGTTTCACGCATTCATTGCATTAGCTGGTGGTTTTCAGGGTGGACACTAGACTGTTCACCCCTCTAGGAAAACGTTAGCAAACCTGGTAGGAAGAATATTATTAGGTTATGGGAGCGCTCTTACTAAGTCATGGAAAGTCGTGGATTTTTACATCAGGGCTTCAGTGAGAACCCTGATGAGGCTTAGTCATTCTCACCATTATCTCTCTACCTACAGTATAGACAGTTCTGTAATTCAATACTAAATGTCCAACAACTAAAATATAGTCAGGTTCATTGACCTTTGACCTTTGCCCTGGTCAATAGGAGTCCCCTGGCCCAGATGGAGGAGGAGCGGAGGGAGCATGTGATGAAGATGAAGAAAATGGAGACCGAGATGGAGCAAGTGTTTGAAATGAAGGTCAAGGAGAAGAAGCAGAAACTGAAGGACTCTGAGGCTGAGGTGGGTCTGAGGAGGTTTCTCTCTGATACTGATATTTTTGGATTGAAGATGTCCTCGAAAGCTTATCTAATGTTTTTCCCACGACGGCCCTCAGCTGGAGCGACGTCACGAGCAGATGAAAAAGAACCTCGAGGCCCAGTACAAAGAGCTGGAGGAGAAGAGGCGAGTGTTTGAGGAGGAGAAGACCCACTGGGAGGCCCAGCAGAGAATCCTGGAGCAGCAGAAACTGGACGCCTCCAAGTCAGTAACGCACACATCTGATTGGTTCTTTGATTGGGTGGCTCATCAGTTGGCTAGGTGGTTGATTGGACAACATAACACGTCCAAAGCAATGCATGACTGATGATGAGTTTTTTAAGTGGTATTAAGTAATGTGTGACCTCTATCGGCCTCTATTGGTGACCAGCAGCAATTGCAGTAACATTGATAGAACTTGTCTCCTGCACATGTCTCAGGTTCAGTTTGTGCTATGGGGCAGTAAAAATCTTTTTTTATATCATTGAATGAACTGACCAATCTGACCAAAGTACCCACATAGTATCATACGGTGAGCCGGTCACAGCTTATTCATAATGTGCTTGTGTCACAACACTGTTTTCCCTATATTTCTACATGATAGTGAAGTCATTTCCTCTCTTTTCTCACACAGGACGATGGAAAAGAACAAGAAGAAAGGAAAAATCTTTTAAAGGGATAAAAAAAACGTCTCTTTCAGTTCAAACAAACAAACTTGTTCTTTCTTCATCCCCCTCTGAAGTTCACATTATCTATGACCCAAAAACACACCGGTAAACACACACATACACGTTACTCAACACATTCCGTAACAACCTTCCAGTCGTGTTACTTTAACATGCAGCATATGTAGCATGGAGGTCACACATTCTCATATACAGAACATGCTACACACACATGCATATACACACATGCATATACACACATGCATGCAGATGAACAATAAAAAACACATCCCTCTCTAAAACACATCCCTCTCTCTGCAGGGTTTCATCTGCTGAAACAGTGTGCACGTGTTTGTGAAATGACCTTGTGATTTCCTGACAATGAGGAAAAGCCCAAGTCCCTCTGAGCTGCAGTATGGAGTCACATATGGCAGGGACCATGCATAGCCATTTCTGTACACATAGTAGCTGTCATTTCTAGATCTTTAGGTAGACTTACTATCCCTCTCCTCTGCTGCCTTTCTTTAATCATCCACAAAAACACAATATTCTGTGTGCTGGCATAATAACACAAGTCCATAAACACTTCAACACCCATGGGTGGAAAACCAGGCATATGTACACACCTTGAGATAGTGTGTCAGGAGAGGGTAGAGTGCATGTGAATGGAGGTTTTCACAAAAACAGAGTGTGTGTGGTGAGGAGTGAGGACGGTAAGAAGCCAGGTAGGTGGTAGGTGTTTCAGTGTGTGTGAGGAAGAGAGAATGTGTGTTACGTTATCCCTGTGTTTGAGGTCATAGATATTGCCTGATAATGCACTCATGACACACATTTCTACTAAACAGAAGAGAGATAAGAGATAAACTGTGGAACTGTAACCATAATATTGTCTGTTTCATTGCACCGTGTGCTTTTGTTTTTTTTAGTTCCTCAATACCAGAGCAAATGACCATTTTATTATTTGAGTAGATGAAGATGTGCAAAAGCCACATGGGTGTCTAACATTGGTTACAGTGATTATGATGATGTTTTATATTGTGACATACTTGCTAGGTGTTGTCAAAGCCCTAAAACCTGAGGTCCCTTAAAGGAGTACACCATGGTTTTTGGGGGATTGTTCAACTTGTTGATGAGAACATAGACTCCAAAATCATCCATGTTTACCCGATAGATCGTTGGCTGCAGGCTCCATGCTAACATTTTAGCATACACTATTGCGTGATAGCAGGCTCGTTGCTAACACTTCAGCATACACTGTTGAGTGATAGTAGGCTCCATGCTAATACTTTAGCATACACTGTTGAGTGATAGTAGGCTCCATGCTAACACTTTAGCATACACTATGTGCAATGATAGTAGGCTCCATGCTAACTCTTTAGCGTGCACTGTTGAGTGATAGTAGGCTCCATGCTAACACATGTATGATTTTGGTGTCTATGTTCTCATCACTTAGCTAAGTTGACCAAAGGTAAAATCTCCCAAAAGCTCTGTATTTCTTTCTCCTTTCCTTCTCCCTGGACCCCTCCTCCCTTTACCAGAAAGACTGTAAACAGAAGTCTGCCAGCTCGGCCATAGGTTTGTCTCAGATGTCCTTCCACACACTTTGCAGTGATGTTCTTTTTTTTCTCCTTCTCATGTGGAACCCAACCAAACGTTACTCTCCTGCTTTCCTGTCAGGCTCATGTCAAATTGTAGGTAAAAGGATTATTTTGAAAGGATAGATGGAATATATTTTGTCCCAGAGTCATGATGTATCGGCAAAAGCAGCACACTGTGTGACACACCTTTAACGAACCTATCGAAGAGTTGTCATGTTTTATTTTCATATGATGATGATGATGATGATGATAATGTGTGTATGGTTGAAGAACTGACTCCTTAATCCTTAATCTTTTCTGAAATGGCTCATTAGATGAATCTGTTATTTTAGTATAGAATTAGTTTAGTCTTCAAGATGCATTTAAACAAGATGCTGAAGGGACAAAGTAGGCCTACACATGCTCACAAACAACCTTCTTCATGGCACACACACACACACTGGAACCTACTCAATGGCCAGTTCCTGTACATTAGGTGTTTTTCAGAATATTCCACAACCTGAAACAGCTGAACTGTTCATTCAACCCATACATCCTGTCAGGGGAAGCAATGGAAACACACATTTACACACACTTACAAACTATGCCAATGGCTACACCGTCTCAGGACCGCTGTGCTAAATATTCTCTTAAGTCTCAAAAGTAATCCTATGGTCCAACATGGTTAAAAAATAAAAGGAAGTCTCAACTGAGTAAAACATCTGTGACTGAACTTGTCCTTAAATGTTTTTGACCCCCCCCCCTTCCAAGAACCCTTGGTTAAGCTAGACATGAATTTAGGTGGATTTTTTATTTTTATTTCTTTTTTATATGTACACTGCTTCTCTTCTTTGTTTTATCATCTGTTTTCTCTCTCTAACTGTACATGATTAATATTAAAGATGAGAAGGTTGTGCTTAAACCTGCAAGGTGTGCTTGCATTCTTTTGAAGTGTCCCAAACATCATGCTGACATTCAGTCACAGACAGACACTTTTCTTACAATATAACCGCCCCAAGTTCTCCCACACAACTAACCTTCTCAGTTCTCTCCACTGGCTCTGTAGCAGCTCATCCAGTTTAAGACCCTGATGCTACCTCCTACCTCCAGGCTATGGTCAATAGGGTTAGGGCCTCTCTGGGTGATCAGGATATGGCTGCTCCTCTTCCACCTCTATCACCTTCCTGTTGTCCTCAGACAGAGAGAGGTATCTGTTTGCTGTGTTTGGGTCCAGCGTTCACAGGCATCTGATGGGCAGAACAAGACACAATACAGCATCAGTTTCTGATCTGAGACCTGTTCTGTTCATTATGACACATATTAGCCATCATCTTCATTCTCAGTAGGATTTGAATGAATGGATGTCATATTCTGCTGTGTTGATGGGCTTTCCATCTCAATAGTTGAATATTCAGGAATAAAACTAAATCCACACTTACACTTCCTCAGACCTGATTTCAACCAACACACTCCACCATGGTCGACACCGGGGGGGGGGGTAATGGAAATATGGGCATTTAATAACCTTCCTTATGAATGAGTTTCCATACAACATCACTGATATCCACCAGAAGACATTGCCTCTCCATACCTGAGAGTCTTCAGTCTCCAGTGTGGATCCTCCAGTCCAGCAGAGAGCAGCTTCACTCCTGAGTCTCCTGGGTGATTGTAGCTCAGGTCCAGCTCTCTCAGATGGGAGGGGTTGGAGCTCAGAGCTGAGGCCAGAGAAGCACAGCCTTCCTCTGTGACCAGACAGCCTGACAGCCTGGAAACACACACAATCACCAGTTGGTCCACCAGTATGTCTGTCCATGTTATGCGTGTGTCAGCTGACATGGTGTCCGCCCCCGCTGAGTTGGCCCAAGGCAGCACCGTGTTGCAGCGGCGCAGTTGAAATCACCAGAAACATTAGTTTTTAAAGCGTAATCTCTAGCCCCATAGTTATTCAGGTCACTCTTTTAGGACTGGTGCTGCTACTTCAGCTCCCACGTAAGGTGTCCCTCTGCCTCTCTACCAGTTCAACCTCCGATCATTATCCGTATATGCTTCCTTTATTAGACCTGATCCCCCAGCTATTGTAGCTATTCAAAGAGGGCTTCTGCCATGATAATTTTGGTGATCCACCACCATCTCTGGTGGTGTTTGCACTCGGAGAAGATTTTGTAAATCCATATTGGTAATTGGCCCCTCTATCACTCAGCTAACTGGGGTATTACATTATCGCTCATTTAGCTCACACCGGCTAATCTATGACACTGATCCTCCATCAGTCAACCAGCCCTCTATCAGGTAGTTGGCCCTACTCAGTCAGCGTCTCTAATGTTACCCCATCGATTTTGTCCACCAAATCCATTCCGTGATACACAACATGCATTTAGTGCCCGCACTAAATGCCACTGCCACCTGATTGTCCCACCCCTTGATGTGCCGGATTTCAAGACTATAAGGCTGCAGGAATAGAGACCAGCACAATACAGCCCTGTGGGAGTAATAAACGAAGAAATCTCTCTGGCCCTTGGAGACAAAGGCACCTGCCAGTACCCCTTCAACAGGTCAAACTTACTCACAAATTATGTAGAACCAACACAGTCAACACAGTCCTCCATACGAGGGAGTGGGAATGAATCAGGTTTTGTGACGTTGTTTACCTTACGAAAATCTGAACAGAACCTTGGTGTTTTGTTAGCCTTAGGAACCAGCAGACAGGGAGAGGCCCAACTAGAGTTATAGGGTTGAGCAATGTCAATTATCAAGCATACACTTTACCTCTGAGTCTAGAAGGTTGCGTTTCTCTAAAGAAACGTGATAGAAGCGCTGTCTGATGGGCTGAGCATCCCCCACATCAATGTCTTGTTCTATCCAGTGTGTGCGAGTTGTTCACCGGCCACAATTTCACCTTTCACCAAATCTGAGGTGAGCATCACTTTATGCAGTGGGACAGACAAGGTTGTTAAACCCATCCCCCGGATCAAGATACTATCCCCTGCATCTGTCTCCTGAGAAAAAGGCAGCACTGACTCCAGCACAAATTAATCAGAAGCACCAGTATCTCTTAGAATTCTGACTGGCACCTTTTTATCACTCCCAGCAATTGACACATAACCCGGTGTGATAAAGGGCGAGTAAGTGGAGTGATCTTCAAAGGAACATAAAGCCTTGCATGGCAACTGTCCATCAGATGGGGCCACCACCTTAACCAGACCTGTAACCGGAGAAGCTAATGCGGCAGATTTTACCCGGGCATTACCACTTACATGTCTTGCTTCAAAGTTAAGGACAGGGCACTCCATTTTCCAGTGTCCTTTCCCGTGGCGATACAAACCTTAGGCTCAGACTTTCTAAATGCACTATGAACAAATTAAGGTAAGGTAGGACTTTCAAAGTATTTTCAAAAACAATACCAGTACGAGGTTCTCCATAGGTACCTTTGTGAATCAGTATATATTCATCAGCTAGAGCAGCAGCCTCAGTAGCAGTCTTCACCTTTCGCTCATTTAAATAAACAGCAATGCGATCAGGGAGTTTTTAAACTGTTCAAACACAACTAAATCACACAGCCCCTTAGAAGTCTGAGTATCTGTAGCAGTGCACCACCGATTTCCCGTGCAAATTCTACATGGGTCTGTTTATCTCCATTCTTCAAGTTCTAAAACGTTGACGGTAAGCCTCTGGAACTAACTCATAGGCTTTTAATACCTTAACTGTTGAATAGTTCTCACTGTCAGCTGGGGTCAGAGCAGAACAGGCTTCCTGGGCTTTTCCAGTCAAAACACATTGCAGCATTAAAGGGGAATTCCGGTATTTTTAAACTTGGGCTCTATTTGTACAAATTCGTCATTTATACCGCAAAATAGGTGCATAAAGTTTTGGAATTGCTCCGGTAGATCGCCTCAGTCGGCAGTCGCGAAACGGGCTGCTATGGCTGCAACGTAATCTACAGGGGCAAGTGGGCCGATCAAAGTACGTCCACTAAAAGTTCTTGTTTTTGCCACTGACAGGCTCAGATTGTTATTCGTGTGTCTGACAACATTACGGAAAGGATCACTAAAGGATCACAATTCGGATCAGACTAAGAGGTCAATCCACCGTCCACCTCTCCCAACATCCTTTTGCTACGTCCAGTCTCTGGAAAATAAATGATGATGTTAGGGCGAGGATTAGATTCCAAACGAACATAGGCTGCAACCCTCTTTTTGTCTGACGGAAACATGGCTGACCCCGCTGGGTCCGATCAAGCCATATGCCCCAAACCGGAGTCCTTTCTGTTTTCCGTCGGTAGAACGGAAAGTCCCCCGGCAAATCTAAGGTAGGGGTTTGCTTCATGACCAACACATCTGGTGCAACCCAAGGACATCAAGACTCTTTTTTCCCTCGTTCCTGCTCGTCGAACCTGGAACAATCTCGACTAGCCGTCCATCTACCTTTCCCCAGTTCCTTTTCTAAACCCAAACCGTCCATAACCCAACGACAGAGGACTGAACATTTTTTCGCTCGATCAAGCATCCCACCGGCTTGTTGTGCCTGGGATTTTAAACAACCAAAAAACATGCCAACCCCAGCACAAGGCCCTAACCAAGGGAAAACTTTACGTCCACCGTTTAACTAAACCCCCCTTCCCCGGATCAGCTCGCCCTCCCACCGAGTAGAAACAAAAATACAGGAAAGTGTAGGGACAGAACGCCATCCCGACCGGCATGTGGTGGCTGGGGAACCTTTAATAGGGCTTAAAAAAAAAAGTCATGCCGAACTTTCCCACAAAATTAGTTCCTTTCCAAAAAAACGTTGGACCATGCACACCTTGAAGGCCCTACGGCTGCCTCTCCGTCCGTTCCGCAAATCAGACAAGGCCGCCTTTTTCTAGAAGGCGGGAGAACCAAAGGATGCAGGGAAGGTAGTTGCAGAGGGGGTGAAACGGGGGAACCAACCCATGCAAGGCCAGCTTAAAGGCTCCAGGTAGACTCGACTGGGCGACTGCAATCCAGCCAGGGACCGTCAGCAGGGTTTAGGAAGAATAACGAGCTTCCCCCGCAACAGCAACACCATGTTACGAAAAGGGGAGGGTTTTCTAACCAAAAACCCTTGGTTTTTGACCATGGGGAGGGGTTTGAACCCCGACTGCTGCCTATAATCCGGGGTCTGACCGGCAACATGGCAGGCACAAATTCACTCCCTTGGCTGAAGGGCCCCCCTGAAGAACCAAAGTACGGGCCCCGAGGGTCGCGTTCACCGCCACCAGACCCCTTGGGAGGCTTACGACCAAACGATCCAGGAGACCCCCCCGACTGTGACCACCAACCCTACGGACGGAACCTTTTAACTCATTTTATAGTTTAGGGTTCAATAAAGCCAACCACTGCTCAATTAATTACCGGGAGCGAACCGTGGTGACGGTTCCCACCCACCCCTGGGGATGAACCCCACTCCGTACCCCGAGCACAAAGGTAGGGGGCTCGCGAGGGTACCCCGGAAACTGCTGGGGCCAGGTCAGTAATCCCGGCAGTTTGGGGGACCTTGGGGGCCCAACCCACCACACACAGGGCCCACAAATTCCCATCTCCCTGGTGAGCCGGGGGCCCCCTTTTTCAAGAAACTATTGCCTTTTTGGCCAAGGACACGCCAACTCTCCCTTGGGTATGGGACCCGTGAAATTTGCTTATAAAACCGATCCACATCTGAGGGGGAGTGTCTCCCCGACTGGCCCCACCACAAATCTCTATGGCAAGCCGAACCCCAAGGAGCTGGAATTTTAAAGTTACTTCAATCCATCAGTCCCCCTCAACTCCCGGAAATTGATTGAGCTTGGGGCGGAACACCCCCCTGGTGGCTGATCCCCTGGAACTTCTGAAAGAGGCCAGGGAAGGTTTTGGAACACACTCCCACCCCTCAAACCCCGAAAACCCGGATTCCCCCTGCAGGTTGGTCCTCACCCCCTAAAAAGTACTTTCAACTGCTGTTGTTGGCCAAGCACTCCAACCCTATCAAATTTCAAAACAGGAGTGGAGGGTTCTCCGGCCAAGACGGAAGGCCCACCGGAAATCCCCCCCCTGCCCCTCCTTGCCAACAACACCCCTCCTAACACAAACTAAGGATCCTAAATTTAATTCAAAACAACAACAACAAGAAGTCTCACCAAATTTGGTTTTTTTAAATGGACCTTTCTGTAAAAGGTTTGGTTTTTTAGGTAAATATGGGAACTTCCGGAAATTTTTTGGCCACCCACCATTCACCACACCCCGTGGAGGAAGAAGAGCCTTTAACCTCGAACTTGGGGAAATTTTCAAAAATCCTTTTTAGAACCTTCAAAATCCCTTTCTCTGGACTGAAAGAGTTTTTGCAGGAAGATCAAAGTTGGTTGAAAACAGCTCCGTTTAAGGGTAGGGAAAGGTTCCAGAAGTAGTTTTTTTTCGGCTGAATACGAAAATTGAAATAAAATAAGGGAGATTGCCAAGGGGGCGGGGGGGGGGGGGGGGGGGGGGGGGGGGGGGGGGGGGGGGGGGCCCCCCCCCCCCCCCCCCCCCCCCCCCCCCCCCCCCCCCCCCCCCCCCCCCCCCCCCCCCCCCCCGAGCCTTTTTTGGGGCTTGCTGAAACAAATTTGGGGTGTTTTGGTTTTATTTTTCCTTTGTGATCCCACTTTTGCTAAATAAAAGCCAAAAAAAAGTAATGGCAACGAAAATTTCATGCCGGCCCGCGGCCCCCCGTGTGTAATGCTTGTTTGCAACACTCCGCTCGGATAGAGGCCTGCAGAGAGGTGCGTCGGCTGAACGTACTATTGGAACTACACTCCCCACCCGCAGGACTTACACCAGAGGTGCAGAACCGAGCCTGCAGATCTGAAGGATCCTCACCACCCAACAACGACGTTTCAGTCTGTGGTCAGGCAAGGACTCGTCATGTGCCAAAACAGAGAGACTGAGACGAGTTCTTTCCTCAGCATCAGGGGACTCGACTCACCAGGCCCACCAGACCACACACTCCCCTCCTATGCACCACTCACTCACTACACCACACACTAGGTAAAGACTACACATAATTATTATACATCTACAATTCCTATTCTATATGTTAAGTGCACTTACGTAATATTGTATTTCTTTTATATAGAGCTCTTACTCTAATACTGTAAATATTGTGTTGGTTTTCTTTATTGTAAATAGTGTGAACTTGTTGCCCTTTGCACATTTCTGTTGAGCACTGCCACTTTTTCATTTCACTGCACACCCCGTGTATGTATGTGACGAATAAACCTCTTGAACTTGAAATACAAAGATAGACCTTTTTTTAACCAGAAACAGAAGTCTTGCTCTGAAATCTGAAAGAGTTGTTGCAGGAAGAGGTTAAACAAAGGTTTCTGGTTAAAAAAAGGTCTATCTCTGTATCACAGATACTTGAATAAGTATTACCACTCCACAGGTTAGGTGTTTCTTCACGCTAGAATCGACGGCAACACTTGCCAAATAGGAAATGAATGGCAGTGCCAGCGCCGAGCGTTTTTGTCGCTGATCATGTGTTGGTTTATCTTCTTTGTTGATCCCACGATTGCTAAATAAGCACAGTATGCACGATTGCATGCGGCCCGCGGGCCGTGTGTTGAGTAGCGCGGGTTTAGACAAACCAACACACATTTCCATTGCTGGCTAGCGTCACCTACATTTATCTGACTATTTTGTTTCATTCCCATCCCTGTTGTCCAGTGATTTATCTATTCTTGTGAACTACGACACCTCATAGTCAAATATTTATCCTTGTCAGTGGTCATAAGATTCACAAAACAGGAATGATGGTGGTGTTGGAAGGCTGGTGCACTCTACTACAATGGGATGCAGACTAGCATCCAGTTCTTTCTAAGTTGCTTTTTTTCCCAAGTTGCTGCTCTCACCGGGTGTTTTTGAAAATCCTCCACAGTTTGTTTCACCCAGCATTGTGTTTCAACAGAATACGTTGAATTAGAGAAGCAAGACACTCTCAGTGTTAGGTGTCATTTTCACCTAGGTAATAGTTTCAACACTCTTGCCATGAATTACCTGTCAGTGCCAGCAGCCGAGTCTTTCCTGTCCCGCATGTGTGGGGTCGACCGAAGCAGTCAGCCAGAGATTGCACCGTAACAAAGGGTCACAGAGCACAGACAAGCATGCGTCCCGCAGAGGCCATGTGTTGGAGGGGGAGCGGGGCTTCTAACAAGCAACACACATTTGCCATTCTGGAGCGAGGTTCACCAGGCCTCATGACTCATGGTTTCATCCATCCTGTTCCAGACTAATCATAATTGTGATACAAACTCAAGTACAAATATTTGCCATTCATTTCATAAGATCACAACAGACTGAAGAGGAGGTGTTGAGGGGCGTAGGTACATCTACAATTGTATGCAACCTTGAAAACAGTTTCTCAATTGCTTATGTGTTGTTTGTTTTGTTACTATCTCTCCCACAGTATGTTCACTCGCATTGTGTTAACAAATATTGAATAGAAAAATGACACTTTTCTCATTCACAAGGTAAGTAATGTCACTTGTGTTACTGTCGTCCTACAGTCATCTAGCCTAATGCAGACTGAAGGTGGCAGAGGATTCCACCATATTAAAGACGAGAGTGACGACTTGTTGAATGTATCTCCCTTAAGGAGTAGACTCATGGCTCCCAGTTGTGTTGAATTGAAACAGCCATCATGACAGTCCATCAGCTGAGATCAACACGTGAAGATGACAAGAAACAACTAAATGGTGAAGTACCACATAGATCTCAGGTCTGTTCGTGATGAATCACTTTTGTAACCTAGAAAGGACGTAATTTGCCAAATTAGTATTAGTAGTAGTACAAGAAGTAGTAATAGTAGCCTGGCATGCCTTCATTTTATATTTCAAGAATCATGAAATATAAAAATATTGTGTTTACTACCAACTGATATATACAGATTATTTACCTAACAGTAACTGGACCCAACAAGACAACCAGGTATATAACCAGGTATAAGGACTAGTTTCAAATACTGTGCACCTGAGAAATGGAACAGACTGCAAAGCATTTAGGAATTAGACTTTTTTTGTCCGTCTCAATAATATATCATCGAGACCTGAGACAAAAAACTTCAGAAACGTCATAAAATGATCACAACATATATAAACATATATATATACAGTATGTATGTGTACTATAGTATACAAAGCAATTACACAACAATGGAAGTGTGATATAGATTGCCTTAATGCATTGATGGGACAAGAAACTTAATTCCACTATTTTTAATTCTGTTTTTAGTGAAGTGCATTCTGCCCAAGTCACTCATTGAATTGAAAGAAACACTCAATAAACCATGTACAACTACAATCAAATGGCATTGAAGCATTCATTCACTTTCTCAGGCAAATGAAAAAACTAATGCGAGCACATCTCCATTTCCTGATTCGTGCCATGCTGATGTGTCACATGTTTTTTTTTCATTTTCTGGATGTTATCACCATGGCTGCGTTTTCACCTAGGATTAAAAACTGATTTTACTGCAAGGTTTGTGCAACAATCTGTCAAACTATTTCAACCCAAGAGATCAAGAAACTTGATCCTCTTTGAGCCACATCACCTTTAAGCATGAATGCAAGAGCAGTGGATGAGATGGGGAGTTTTGTCACACTGGAAAAACCTTTTTTCACAAGTGGGCGAGTGAAAACACAGCCTCAAGTGAAAGAGAAACCACAGGCAATTTCCTGAGCCACACAAGAAAGAGACCAGTACAAGGGTAAGAGGCTTCTAACTTTTCAAGAAGAAATTAATAAATAGAACAGATAAACTGAAAATCATACTGAGACTTTTACAGATGCAGATCAGCCTGCAGCCATAGCATTTTGGACTGTTTTTGTCTAATTGTATTTTTTCATAAATGCTGGGACAGGGAGCTAAAAGACTCATCTTACTCAGATCAAAAGATGCATATGAGACAAAAGTACAAATTAACAGCTTTTGATGTGGGATAGTTTTTGAATATTCTTTGAACTTAGTCAGTTGTTGTCTGTTATCCAAGGTTATAACAGAACGGTTTGCTTGTTTATTTCCTCGAAACAAGATTCAGAAACAATCAGCCAGAGCAGTCAGCACCTTTAGTTGACCACCTACCTACCTACATGTGACCAAACATGTCCTAAGACAGTTTGAGTGCTCAAGCAATTCATTTTGGTTTTAAAATAGATGAAACATGTTTGTTTCTTCTATATTCAAGTACAGGTTTCAATGATGGCATGTTCTCTTCAGGCTCAAGGAAGTTGGGTTTAGCTGGTTTGACAGGGTATAGATGATGCAATGAGTACATGAGAATAACATGCATTATGGGAAAAATAGGATGGTGCTGCTCTTCAAATGTACACAAACCCCTGGGTACAACTGTGGATGTAATAACTCACCATTGACGTAATAAATCATGAATGCAACAATTGAAGGAAAATAGTGTAATAATCCTGTTAATGTAACAATTAAATACATTCTTTGAAACAAGTTACTAGTTCACATTTGATCATATTAATAAGGGGGGGGGGGGTACTGTTATTGGTAGGTAACTTTGATGACAGTAGTATTATGTCAACAGGATTGTTAAGCTATCAAGTGCAAATTAATAGTTTATTACATTAACTGTTGTAACTGATTAAAGCTATGAGAGGCATTTCACGCCACAAGACGATCAGATGGAGGGAATGGACACAGAGAGAGGTGGGGGAGACAGACGGCTTTACTTAGTTCAACACAAACAAGGCCCATGGGCCTACCTCCCCGCTGAGCCCCGCCTCTTCTCCCCGCCCACAGCTGCTGCCACAGTGAACAGGTCCAGCAAACAGAATGAGTACGACGATTAAGTAAAATGTAAAAGTAAATCTTCTTCTGACTTTTAACAGCTGCAGAAAAACTCAGTATCTCCAGAGCAAACAAGAAAGCCACTGCCTCCAAAATGGATACCCCCGAGAAGGCCGACGAGGATCCTGATAGGTAAAATATTTTTTTTGTCTAAATTTGAACATCTATATTAACTTTGATCCCAGTCATTTTATTTGATTTGTTTGTTTTTCAGTCCAGTCCATTTTGAGAAGCCACTCTCGCCTGCTGTATCCTGCGTGTCCATGAAAAGTGACAACTCATTAAAGGCTCCTCCTGATTTCAGCAAAGAACTGTCAGTAGTTAAATAGAGCATATCTTTTTAACTGATTCAAATGAGAGCTGATGTCTTTCTGATTTCAGCCAGCTAATTAAATGTGATTCTGAAGAACCATGCAGGTCCTTGAAGCACTGTGATATTAAAATGCTCTTTTAAAAAATATATTATTCTCATATTCCCCCAAGAGACCCACATGAAGGTCCAGAAGTAACAGTTCCAATGGACGGAAATTACATTTTTAAGGTAGGCAGACATCTCTTCCTCCTAAAGTACATAGCAGCTGAAATAAACTACATGACAAGTAAAAATGTCGACTCACACACAAAGCACACGTACTTGTACATGTAAAATAAATATCCCAAATAGATTTCACTTTATTCATAACCTGTAACTCCATTTCAGTCAGTGGAGGTCCACGGCATGAACATCTTGTTGAGTGAGTTCAGACGTTACAAAAGGATTCTCTTCCATGATCAACCAGACTCCTCTGAGAGTCAGGATGAGGATGACGTTTTGTCTCCTGAAGATACAAAAGAAGACAGCAGTGCCAGAGAGGGGGCGCTAATGATCACACTACATATCTTAAAGGAAATGGGCCATAGTGAGCTTGCCAACATACTGGAGAAAAGTAAGTACCAAGAGTAAAATGGATAGAAATGGGTCCCTACTAGGGTTTGAACGATATGGATTTCTGAAGACCAGTACAGATATAGATACCAATATTTTGGATTGAAGCTGCAGATATTTTGTGTCAATATCCTATTCTAAATTTGACCATTTTCATGCCAAATAGTTGCATGGATTCAGTGTTTTCCCCCAAAAGTGTATTCTTTGCAAAGTGGGAAATACTCTGAAACAGCATTTAGACCATCATGGTACACTAAAAACACTCCCCATTGAAACCCATACTGATGAAGTTCTTTAGGTGAGTTCGCTCCTTAAGGAAGGGTGCAGCAGCTGTCTTTGCAGATTTTACAGCTTGGTACAGCTGAAGCTGGGATGGATGACATTGACTGACCGCTACCGTCACATCGCTCCAACTGTAGTTGTTATACATGCTTGCAATAAGAAACTTAATACTAAGATAGTCGTATATCTACAGAAAACTCAGTCAGCTTTGATGGGTATCGTAAAACTCAAAGTGAGTTTACAGTAGGGTTGCTTACATGGTGGCCTGGTGGTTAGAGAGACAATAGGAACAGGAAAACCAGTTTCCATGGGCACACTATGTGGTGACTGCACACTGCAAACACCACACCTCCCTCAGTGTTTGCACATGAGGGAGTAAGTCATTTGCCTCAGAGCGAAAGCTGCGTAGTTGATCTATGCTCTAACTTGAGTCAGAGAATTAGAAAATAATATCTGAACCAGCATAGAGTTAATATGTGCAGAAATTGGTGTTTTATAACATCTCCACTACCAAATCTAATTCTAGTCCTCTAAATTCAAATGAAGGTTGTATCACTAAACATGATGCCTTGTCTTGCCATGATTACAAGATTAATTTCATGTCTTTGTAAAACTAGAGATTTACGGTGAGCTTGATGTCTGCCAGCGCAAACTCAAACTCAAACTGAAGAAGTTTGAATACATTTCTGAGGGAATAGCAAAGCCGGGTAAACAGACACTTCTCAACAAGGTGTATACTGAGCTCTACATCACAGAAGGAGACGGTGGAAACGTCAACGATGAACATGAGGTCAGGCAGATTGAGACTGCAACCAGGAGACTAGTAACCCAAGATAAGACAATCAAATGTGAAGACATCTTTAACCCCCTACTCGGGCAAGACAAATGTATCAGAACTGTGCTGACAAAGGGAATTTCTGGCATTGGAAAAACTATCTCTGTACAAAAGTTTAATCTGGAATGGGCAGAGGGAAGGGTCAATCAGGATATCCAACTCCTAGTTAATCTTCCTTTTCGGGAGCTGAATTTGATGGAGAGAAACTACACTTTGACCCAGCTTCTTCATCATTTCCTTGTGGAGGCAAAAGAATCGGGAATCTCAAATTTTGGCAAATATAAGCTTGTGTTCATCTTTGATGGCTTGGATGAGTGCCGACTTCCGCTGGACTTCAAGAACAATGAGACCTGCTGTAGTGCCTCAGAGCCAGCTTCATTGGATGTACTGCTGACAAACCTCATCAAGGGAAATCTGCTGCCCTCGGCACACATCTGGATCACCTCCCGACCTGCAGCCGCAAATCGCATTCCCTTTGAATGCGTCGACCGTGTGACGGAGATACGAGGGTTCAATGACCCCCAGAAGGAGGAGTACTTTAGGAGAAAAATCTCTGATCAAGTCATGGCCAGTAAAGTCATCTCACATGTTAAGTCATCCAGGAGCCTCCATATCATGTGCCACATACCAGTGTTCAGCTGGATATCAGCCACCGTCCTGGAGAGAATTTTAGAAGAAGCAGAAAAGAAGAGAGGAGGGGAGGGGAGTGCAGGAGAAATGCCCAAGACTCTGACGGGAATGTACACCCATTTTCTGGTCTTCAACACATTGATCAAACACCAGAAATATTCAGCAGGAGAAGAGAGAGCTGAAACAGACGAAGAAATGATCTTGAAACTTGGAAAACTGGCCTTTGAGCACCTGATGAAAGGTAATCTGATCTTCTACGAGAAGGACTTGAGGGAGTCCAACATCAACATCACTGATGCCACAGTACATTCAGGACTGTTTACACAGATCTTAAAGAATGATTTGGGATTGTACCAGGTGAAGGTGTATTGCTTTGTGCATTTCAGTATTCAGGAGTTTCTTGCTGCATTGTACGTTTTTCACTCATTTATCTGCTGCAATCAGAACCTAATGGAACCACAAGAAACTACCGCTGTCAAGCCAGACACCAAAGATGCAGCCATCCTGGTCAAGAGCGCAGTAGATAAGGCCTTGCAGAGTAACAATGGACACCTAGATCTTTTTCTTCGTTTCCTTCTTGGCCTCTCACAGACATCTAATCAGACTTTGCTGCATGGCACACTGACTACAATGAGGAGCAGTTCTCCAAGCAATAAGGAAACTGTTGACTACATCAAGGAGAAGATCAGGGAAAGTCCATCTCCAGAAAGATGCATCAATCTCTTCCACTGCCTGAATGAGCTCAATGATCAGTCTCTTGTGGAGGAAATCCAAAACTACCTGTGCTCTGGTAGTCTCTCAGAAACCAAACTTTCACCTTCACAGTGGTCTGCTCTGGTGTTTGTGTTGCTGACCTCCAAGGAGGAATTGGATGTTTTTGACCTGAGGAAATATTCAAGATCTGAGGAGGGTCTTTTCAGGCTGCTACCAGTGATCAAACAATCCAGAGTAGTCTTGTGAGTACAGAATAACATTACTGCCTGCCTCTAACAATATCATAAATATGTTGTTTATCTCAAAGCACAGAACATTTGAGTTTCATGAATGTCAAGTGATTACTTTAAAGTGCATTTTTGGACATCGACATATTGTCAAATGCAAAATACAGTGTAGAGGTCTATCGCTGCCAATCTTCTCAGCGATGGTCTTTCTTGTTTAAAGCAATTATACTAATGTCTCAAAATGAATGTTTGAATGGTTTATTGATAATATAATACACATAGCACCTTTTAACAAATGGATGCAGTGTAGCAATTAATCAGTTTAAACAATTTAAACAATTTGTCTTCTACAGGCTTAAAGAATGCAACCTCACAGGAAAATGCTGTGAAGCTCTTGCATCAACTCTCAACTCAAACTCAAGTCTAAGAGAGCTGGACCTGAGTGACAATGATCTGCAAGACTCAGGAGTAAAGCTCCTGTCCGCTGGACTGGCAAGTCCAACATGTCAACTGGAAAAACTGAGGTTTGTTAAGAAATACTGACACAGGCTAACTGACATTCAATGACACATACTATTACAAAAGAGACACACTTACTTGAGGACTATACCATTATCATCTGAAGTGTGAGGTTTCAAAATGAGGAAGCTGAGATAAGCTAGCAATATCAAACTAAAACAGTCTTAAACCGAATTCTGTGTTACATTCAATGAACTTTTATCCACCTTTTTTACCTCCATTTTGTCTTCCTCTATTTCCAGGCTGTCATTCTGTGGAATCACAGAGAGAGGCTGTGTCTCTTTGGCTTCAGCACTGAGGTCCAACCCTTCCCACTTGAAAGAACTGGATCTGAGTTATAATCACCCAGGTGAATCGGGGATGGAGCTGCTGTCTGCTGTACAAAAGGACTCTGAACTGCTCAGTCTCAGGTATAACGTAGATTGTTTTCTTATTATCACATGAAAATACATGTACAGAATTTTGTCATAATAATACATCTTTGGTTTTCTTAGTTTCAAGGGCAATGCAGAATGCTTCTTAAAAACAGCTCTGAAGACATGTAAGTGTTTTAAAGTTTACAATATGTGAAATATTTGGCTTGAATAGTGCATGCATGTTACTGAAAGACAGTGTTTCTTCCTTGTCTCTGTTTGACCAGATGCATGTGAGCTCACACCGGACCTAAACACAGCCCATTCTCAGCTGTCTTTCTCTGAGGACAACAAAAAGATGATGCGAACGGAAGCAGTCCAGCCGTTTCCTGACAACCCTGAGAGATTTACGGACTGGGGACAAGTGCTTTGTAAAGAGGGTCTGTCCGGCCGTTGTTACTGGGAAGCAGAGTGGACGGGGGAATGGACAGGTATAGGAGTGGCATATGAAGGAATCAGAAGGAAAGCAAAAGGTAACGATTCTGTTCTTGGATACAACGATAAGTCCTGGAGTCTGCGTTACTGTAAAGGCAAATACACTGCCTGGTACAATAAGAATGGTGAAGCTATACCCGTCCCCTACTTCCTCTCCAAAAGGGTTGGAGTGTATTTAGACTGGCCGGCTGGCACCCTGTCCTTCTACGCTGTACTGTCAAACACTATGACTCACCTGCACACATTCCAGACTACATTCACTGAGCCAGTCTACCCAGGGTTCAGACTGGGATATGACGACAGCTCACTATCTCTGTGCCAGGTAGAATACCCACCCAGCAGTAAAACATGAGCCTGGAGGTAATCAGTGGAAAGGAAATGTTACACAGCAAACCTAAAGGGGAATAAGTAAAGATCTCACTGCCCCATAGAACAAAATGACCATAAAATATCTGCAGGGGGTTGATAGTTATTGATCAATACCAATGACCCAAATGATTACCTTGCCACGGACTGGACTTTCTTAATTTCACCCACTGAAATTTAAAGACACTCCCAATCCGCCACTCCCCTCACATTCCTTTCTCTATGCATTATCGACTGCTGGCGGTGGCACGAGTAAGCAACTGGCCCAAATACAAAGCTACGAGGTCTCGCGAGGCTGCCGGGAGACCATAAAAAAGAAAAAAAAGAAAGTGAGTGATGAGGCTGAGAGAAAAGACCTTGAGGTTAGACGTCACTTAGTCTGGTAATGTTAGTGTAGGAGAGGTTAAAGATGTACTTCAGGTCTTTGATTCATCATGAACCGAGAATCAACATGTATCTTCCAAACAACATATTATATAATGTTTATTTATTTAGGTATATTATCCTGTTCATTTGTGTTCCATTATGTTCTCGTATCAAATAGGGTTCATTAACATCCATTTTTCAAAGAAACAATCACTAAATAAATCTGTTATTTATTTTAACATTTATTCTCTGTAATGATAGCATTGTTGTTTCTTTGTGTTTTAATTACCTGTATTATGTGCTATACATCTGAATTGATTGACAGGACCATGAAATCATTGTGTGGCAGTGTTTGGCTACAAACAAAATATACAAGTTGGTGAAGAAGTATCTCTCTCAAAACATAATAAATACATGATTCATGTCATAACATGTCTATTGGCTTTCATTCCACTCTTCTATTCACTCATGAAAATACAGACCAAAGTGCAAAACACAAGTAGGTAATTGTGGTAAAAGCGATTCACTCGTGTTATAAATTATCATTACTTAATTGCGCCACATAAGTGCAGAAGCAGGAAAACTCTGAATAAATCTCTAAACTATGAATTACACACTTTGGGTTTGTTAGAAACCTCTCTCTCTTCTCACTCTGATAAAAAAAAGGCTTTGTTAGTAAATCATCCAGTTGGTAATTGCTGATTAGATCCTTTTCCATCAGGAGGGCCGCCATCTTGGTCGTTCCTGTGGGTTCAGTGTTCAGCAGCAGCATTGGCTGAAAAGAGAAGAAAACACATTCATGATTAAAAAGAAGTCTGGCATCTTTAGTCTTTCAGACGGTATGTGGCAACACCTGATTTTAACAAGAGTTCAATAAGTTCCAACAGGACAAATTGCTCAGAAGGGAAAATGTCCCAACATGCCCATAGTTGAATGTTGGCAAATATGATCCCTAGAGAAGACCTGGGTGAATTAGTATTTACAAATACTTTTTATAGTTTGTTTTAGAGAAATGGGGTTTGCTCCACCGACAATAAAATGAGTGCTTGAAAGTTTTTAGACAGGAGGGTGAAAATCAATTTGCATCCTTCTACGTGACTAACAACTTTCCTGACACTATCAGTATCCAGACGGGTTAAAACAAACTTTTAAAATATTTGCTACAACTATTTGACCCAGGTCACGATTTAGAGCGGTAAAATATTCCTGAGTAACATAGTCACACAAACCCCTGTGCAACTATATTAAACTCTTCCAAGAGTCTAACCGGGTGGTTTTTTACATAGGAAAGACACGTGACTCACACCAGAAGACCATGTACACATGGAAGGCCACCACACTTCACCAAAGCAGCCCTCTTTGTGTCCATCAGGGCCACACAGCAGAAATGAGACCTGAAGCTCTGGCTAGAAGAACACCCAAAATAGGAAACTAGGACTGTGCACAGATATTGTGAGGGGCTTGATACTAAATAACTCACCTCAAACTGTTGAGCGGAGGGTTTATTAAAGTAGGTTAGGTCTACCAGTATTATCATTATCATTATCATTTTACAGTGTGTGGAAAACCCTCAAGAAACTCAGGGCACACAAAACTTATTACAACTCAAATGGATTCTCTTCAGGTTAAAAGGTTATAAGTACATTTATATAAAATGTATAAGTACATTTTTAGAGAACAAATACACAAGTGAAGACATGGCTGAGGGGTTTGAGTCCCCATCGGACCCAATCTGTGCACGTTCCTGACCAAACCCAAACAGCACACACTGTAGAGACATACAGTTGCAAGAAAAACATTGTGAACCCTTTTGAATTACCTGCATTCCTGCATAGATGGCCCCTAAAATAAGGTCTGATCTTCATCTAAGTCATAACAATAGATAAACACAATGTGATTTAACAAATAACACACTCAAAATGTACTTTTACATGTTTGTATTGAACATATTGTTCAAACATTAACAGCCTAATGACTTCTATGAAAGGGGGTAATTGAAGTCAGCTGATCAATCAATGAGATGACTCAGGTGTGGGTTAGAGGTGTCCTGTCATATAAAACCCCACAAAGTTTGGTTATGAAGGCTACAAGCCGAACGCACTACTCTCTGCAGAGCCTTCCTGTCCTGAGCGGAGCTGTTGCCAAACCAGGCAGTGATGCTTCCTGTCAGGATGCTCTCCACAGCTTCTACTCTGGAGCTGTGGAGAGCATCCTGACAGGAAGCATCACTGCCTGGTTGGCAACAGCTCCGCTCAGGACAGGAAGGCTCTGCAGAGAGTAGTGCGTTCGGCTGAGCGCACTATTGGAACTACACTCCCCACCCTGCAGGACTTGTACACCAGGAGGTGCAGAACCAGAGCCTGCAGGATCATGAAGGATCCTCACCACCCCAACAACGGACTGTTTCAGCTGCTGCGGTCAGGCAAGCGCCTCCGTAGTCACGCTGCCAAAACAGAGAGACTGAGACGGAGTTTCTTTCCTCAGGCCATCAGGACTGTGAACTCTGACCTCACCAGGGCCCCCACCAAGACACACACACTGCCCCTCTTATGCACACACACACACTTAGGTAAAGACTACACATAATTTATAATTTATATTATACATACAATTTTCCCTTTTTTTACTATATTTTTTTATAAAGTGCTCTTATTGTAAATATTGTGTTGTTTTTTTATATAGAGCTCTTAAAAACTGTGACATTGTAAATATTGTGTTGGTTTATTGTAAATAGTGTGAACCTGTTATTTTGCACATTTCTGCTGAGCATTGCCACTTTGCATTTCACTACACACCTCGTGTGTGTATGTGACAATTAAACTTCTTGAATCTTGAATCTTGAATCAAAGGCATTTCCAAAGACTTGGGCCTCCATCAGTCTACAGTATACAAATGGAGAAAATTCAGGTCCATTGCTGCTCTCCCTAGGAGTGGACGTCCAGCAAAGACCACAGCAAGAGCACACCACATAAAGGAGGTGACAAAGAACCCGAAGGTAACAGCTAAGGACCTGCAGACATCTCTTGAACTACCTAACATCTGTGTCCACGAGTCCACAATAAGTGATCTGAACCTAAACAAAGGTTGGGTCATGCAGCATGACAATGACCCCAAACACAAAAGCAAATCATAACAATAGATAAACGATGTGATTTAACAAATAACACACAGACAATGTACTTTTGTGTATGGACACTAACCTGCCACCAGTTTGCTCTTGCGTGAGGCTTCTGAAGCCAGGACATGGGATACACTCATGATCCTCTCTTGCTGCTGCAGAGCTGAGTCAAGTTCACTGAAATCTAGCAGGTGCACAAGGTCCCGACGACGGCTGCATGTTCTGAACACTGAGACACACACACACACACACACACACACACACACACACAGAGGAATATATACCAGTGAGTTCCTGAATAGAATTATTGTCTTAAACAAACCAAAACAAACACACCTTCAGGTAGTCATGACATACGGACCAAAAGTGTTTTGTTTTTCACAAAGCACAGTAGAGGTAGTAATGATCAAGATGATGAATCATCATAATGATCAAGATGATTGTATTCCTGGCATTGTCCTAAAAGTGGATGCATTTCCTACCAATGTTGTGCCTTAAACATTGATTTCCCTAATTTCCACGAGGAGGAATGCACCTTATTTGGGTTTGGTAATCATTAATCTGAAGTCCTCATTTATGTGTTGAAGTAATGCCAGTTTTATATATATGCCAATCTTCCAGGCAGAGTTTTCCCACCCCGAGTTCAAAACGGCTGCTGTGGGAATCAGGTCAATAAGGAATCTATGAGCTGAAGTGTCAAATGCAAACAATATTTCACTCCCATATTTGCTCCTTGCCTACCAGCCATGAGGTGATGTAATACAGTATGAACCCAAGCCTTCAGTGCCTTTGTGTGAATGACATCTACCTGGACTTGGCCAGGAGGTTCTTGATGCGCTCGGCCCTGCGGGAGCGCTCCTCCAGCTCCTCTGGACTCGGAGGCTCTTCGGGGTCAGACTCCACGTAGCGCTCTGGGATGGGAACCTTCTGGGGTTTGGACAGCTGCAAGGATCGGACAGTCAGTTGGTCAACTGCTTTCCATTCATTTATTACACGACAGCCAAGCAATCTGATTGGTCTAAGACATGTTCCAGCCATGCAATACTACCATGTATGGATATGTATTAGTTGCTATGCCAAACCTTGCGATAACCACGGAGTTAACGAGGAATTTAATTGACACTTGGATCATGGATCAGAAAACATCTGAACTTTCAGTTCCTGTAATAAACAATTGGCGTTGGTTGTTGGTTGTTTTTATACCACAGCAGCATGTGATAAAAACGAGCCTCAGCGACTGATTTGTGAAGTGCTGGCCGTACTGCAAGTAGGACCTGAAAAAAGGTGATAGAATGGCAAAGGCAGAATCTGACAAACATTGACCAAAACAGCAGCTTCCTATTGCTGAGTTGCAGGCCATTTGCCATTACTTCTTCATTCTGTCGGTTCCCCTTCACCTCCATCTACATCTCCCCTTCATGACTGAAGTTGATTTAATAAGTAAAATCTATAAGCTTTCACCTGGATTCACCTGTTAACTCTATTTCATGGAAGGCGCAGGTGTTTGTAAGATTTTCTACCATGTATACTACTACTACAGTATGTGCTATCGTGATATATCCTCTCTTCTTCACATCCTTTGAGTAATCACTGGATCTAATAAGAGAGGACTGCATCAGTGGCTTAGGAGAACACATGCTTAGACCTGTCCCTGTCTTGTATCTTTCAAACCTGTGACTTCCCCATTACGGGACCGTCTACCAAACCACCAGGCTGTCCTGCCACAGGCCATGCGGATCAGTAGCTACCTCTCGGCTGATATCCAGGTCGTAGTCGAGAGGGTCTAGATCCAGCTCTCTGAGGGGCGTGGCCATCACCATCACCCACTCATCCGATTGGATCCTCCCCCTCTCTTTCACCTGGCTCCGCCCTTCATCGCTCTGGCCCTCTGCCCCCAGTCGCTCCTCCTGCAAATCAAACACCTGGGGAGGGGGGGTCCACGGATCAGGGTTACACAGCTAGCCAGATGATTTATATATCAACATTTTGGATTTGAGTGTTTCAAACTGAGGCTATGCAGTATCATCAGTCAGCCATACTGATGTTCAGAAATTGCAGTTGTTGTATTGTATGTACTTTTAAAGGTGCTCTGTGAAGCATTTTAACATAAATCATTACCACATGAAGTTTAGACATTTGTATAATTACCGTAAACAAATGAGACCATCGTTGAGAGGACCGGCAGCCTCTACCGGACTCTACACTGCATTTTACACTGTGTGCCACCGGGTCAGATTTCACAGGAAATCTGCTCGATTGCATCACGTCACAAAACAGGAAGGGGGCGCTGTTCTTCTGGCATAAATGGAGCTAAAACTTTCAGTTTTTATGGGAAATGTGTTTGAGAAACACTAGCACTAGCACTACCACTAGGGTGAAACAGAGGCAACCATTCGTCTTGATCATGGTCTCATTCGTTTACAGTAACTATACCAAGTATCACAATTCATTTGACAATTATATATATCAATTAAAAAATGCTACACGCGGCGCGTTCGTGTTCGTGTACGTTGTCTGGATGAATGTGCAATGCTGATTTCTGGAATACCTGCAGTGAGTCTTGCCTCCATTAGAGAGAGGCAGACATCAAAATGAAGGGGAGATGATTCTGAATTTAAATTTTCTGTGCAATGTGAAACCAGGAATAAGTAGAGCAAGGAGTCCATCCGGGGATTTGCAGGGATGTGATGTTTAGTATCATTAACACAGAAGGAACCCAGCCACCAGAGGCTATCACTATGATGATTAGTCAGTGTTCCTGCAAGCTGTAATTACATACATACCACCTCTCTTGCACACTCACACACCCACACACACATATACATACAATTTATATTCTCTGACTTGTGTGTGTGTGTGTGTGTGTGTGTGTGTGTGTATGTGTGTGTAGGGTACTTGTGAGTAATCATCCAACGAGCCTCAAAGCCATGCATGCATCCTTCCCACTCCAGTGCTTGTTCAGTACAGTAGCCTGCAGCGGGGTCTGATCTGTTGATGTATTCCCATGCTTTAGGAAACTGCATCCCATGCCTTGTTGTGCTCAGGAGAATCAATCACACACACAAAGGAAAGAGAGACCACCATGCAAACACATATTCAAGATTGGGAAGAACACAGCCAGAGGAGATTCAGAAGCAAGAAACTCTCTTTATTGTTGAGTGCAAATCTCTACATGATAGAAAAGAAAAAGGAAAAGAGTTGTGTGTTGCTTCTAAATTACACAGAATTAGGTGGTGGTTAGCAGTTCACTTCTCTAAGGTCTCAACTACTATAACTCTAACCCACAACTGAGTGACCTTGAACTATTGTTTCTCACTGATCTGATCTAGGCGTGGAAGGGTAAGAGCAATATGGCGGAAAAGCATTCCAGATTAACACTTGGAGGAAAAACAAGGAGTGGACATTAGTGCCATGGAGAGCCAGGTCAGGATATGACACGTTCACTATGAAGTTTCAATAATATCATAAATCTGTTTCAAACAAAGTAGGTAAATATGCCACTGTACATGCACCAGACTCTCCAGTTCCTGGCTTCCCCCAGTGACTTCCCATGACAACACTGTCTGCTCCTTGTTTTTTTATTTCTAATATTGCGTTCCAGCCCAGGTTGAACCTGTCCTGCTTGTTTATCCTGCATAAAACAGCATATACAGTATAAGCCACTTAAAAGCACTCAGATATGAGTACACCTTCTCTCATCCGCAGTCTAACAATAAAATAACCTTGTAGTCGATACAAGAAAAGGCTGTATTAATGTGGATGGTAATATAAAAGGGTGTAAACATGTTATATGCTGATGTGATTATGGAGTGTAGGAAATGAAAGTGGACAACTACCTCTGGCGGGTAGTTATGGGCACAAAAAAAGAGGAGAAATAGTAGCAGGAGTTGATGGACTGCGTATTGTTACAGGGAAAGCAGAACACAAGGATTTATGGGAAATAGTAGTTACAGATAGATCTCACAGCAATTTGGTTAGGAGTGCGTATTAGTTTATAGTCATGATTAATAACTATCTGTAAGTCATGTTATCTTAAAGGAAGGACTTTGACATTTTGAATTTCAGCGTGTTACTTTTTTCACCAATCACACCCTCAGTTCTGTTAAAATGTCTTGTTAGCATTGTTAGTCCTGGAAAACCAAGTCCTCCTTGAAACCAAGGGGCGCGGCTAGCTGCGAGCTAGTGGCTAGTACTTCAAAATGTCCAAGTATTCCTTCAAGGATAAAACCAGCATGTCCCCACACCTGACTTCATTGTGCTATTACACAAAAGCAACCTTAAAGCTAGCTCTGAGACGATTCTGCGGTGGAGATGTGCTGTAAACAAAGTGCGGTTGACAGAAACATTGATTTGTGACAAAGGCAAAGGGGTTAAGGGATCATCAGCAAAACAAGGCACTTAGATTTCATCTGAAGAAAAGAAAGCGGGGAGGTGTGATCATGATTTGTGCCACTAGCGTTGCCCACTTTCTTCATATCTTCAACCTGAAAATGTAATTTTCCTTTACCCAACATTTACCCCAGTCCTCTATATTCTCTATATACCAAATCTCTACAAAATATAACTGTACAACTGTATACTGAAAATATCCCTCAGTAATAAATAAAAGTGTACATGTACAAGGTGTGTAAATGTACAGAGATGGGCTATTCTCTCTACTTTGTGGTGATAAAGATGGAGAGAAAGGAAGGCAGAGTGATGCCTTCAATTCCCTCCTTTTCTCAATGGATTTACATTCAGAATTGTGTCAGTGAGGTCCCACCAGGGGGCAGTGGTACGAAGGTTCACTTTAACCCCTGAACCTTAAAAAAAACAAAAAAAAACAGGGAGCGACTCTGTCCCAGTCCAAACCAGCTTTCCCCTCCTACTCCTCAAAGCAGCCCCAGTGCCCATATTGTCTCCCATTGTTCTTTGCAAGCCCAGCCTAAAGTATTAGCCAAGCTAGCTAGCTAGCTAGCCAAAGCCTGTCCCGCCCTTTAGCTTGTTAGTGCTTGTGGTTAACGTCAACAACCAGCGTGTTAGCATCCCCGCTAAGTTATTATGTGGTTGGGGGCTGGAGGGTGGCGTAGCAGCAGTGGTGGTAATGGTGGTGGTCCCTGTGTCTGCTGCTGCTGCGCGGGGGGTGGCGGGTAACGTACGGAGGCTGGAGGGTCGGAGGTCGTGGAGGGCAGCCTGGAGGAGGAGGAGGAGCGCTGGGTGGAGGTGGAGAGGCCGGTACAGGAGCGCTCGCCCTGGCTAAGGTTCCTCTTGCGATCGCGAACCAGCGCCCTCTGGTGGCGTTTCATGCGCTCCAGCTGCTCCTCGGCGCTCATTCGACCTCGCGGCTGGCTGGCCGGGGCCTGCTGGGCCTCGATGGGCGAGGACAGGCGCTCCAAGGCACTCTTGGGTCTCTCCTGGCGACAGAGAGAGAGGAGAGGGAAGATGTAGGGGGATTGGAAAGGAGATGGAGATGGATAGGATAGTGGAAAGAAAGGATGTTCAGTACAGATGGAGGATGGATGTGAAGAATGAAACGGCAGGGGAAAGAAACGGAGAGGTAAACAAAACAATAAAGAGAGGAAAAAGGGGAAGCGGGATGGAAACTGACAGATTTGGACACCATACAGTGACATACACACAAAATGCTACCAATGACTCACCCTGGCTGTAGGGGCCCCGGGGCCTCTCCGTAGGGTGACGTAGGAGGAGATGGAGTTGGACTGGTTCAGTAGAGATGAGGAGCCCAACAGACCTGGCCAGATGACATGGGAGCATGGGAACAGCACAATGTGGTTTAGTGTAGGCTTATTTTATTTGCACAGTGAAAATAACATTGAAGCAAATTGATAAAGTGACAATACATCAATAATAAGCACAGGAAGAGGAGAAAAAGTTGAATAAATATCTATATTGGGAAAAATGGCTACCTCAACTTCATTGCTAAATGTTTTCAATATATAGAAAATTATGGCATTCTCTAAAATGTAATTGTCTTCAAGATTTCTATGAATTTCAATAATATTAGAATATAATTGAATTAAAATTAATATTGAATTTTACTTAAAAGCCAGCAAATATTTTTTCGAATTTTTTCAAATTGTCAAGATACCTTTGCTCTGGAAAGACTGGTAGTCAACGTCGGACCCGATGTTGTGTTGGCCCATCCCCGGCAGCTCTGGTTCACTCAAGTAGGATCGCAACTCAACCTGAAACCAGCAAACGCTGACGTTAGGTAGAAGGCTGGACTGGTGCTGAGCTTCAAAGGTTCAAAGTGGTTAAATTGGATGTTCTTTGACTGAAGTAGAAATCCAAGTCACTCCAAACCTATAAGGTTCCAGTTAAACATGACAGCGTACCTTATAGTCTCCGTTGACGACATACTGGCCGCTCTCCCTGTCCCTCTTCCTCTCGTCCGACTGGCGCTTCAACCCGCGCACCGACGTGTGGCGGATGACCGAGGCCTCTCTGGGGAGCGGCGGCACCACGGGGGGCGTGTCCTCGTAGTCGTAGAGGCGGGGCAGGGGTGGTCTGGGAGGGGCGCTGTCCTCAGCCTGGACAGGCAACCACGGCAAAATTACAAGCACGAAGGAGAAAGTATAACTGATCTCTCTTTTGGTGCAGAGTCTCTTATTTTATCTTTTCCATTCACAAAAATGAGACTAGAACTGGCAGTACTACAGTACTACTCCGACTACTGTATATATTACATTTATCACCTAGCATTGCTTGCACAATCTCTGGGATGTCTGTAACCCTCTACTGTTATTGTCTACCCTATCCCATGTATTACTGCATAAGTCTTAAACCACTCTGCTACTTTAGCCCATTCTCCATAAGGCTCAGAGCGAATTCAATGCATTTCTATCCAACTCAGTATAACGTGCATGTTGTTACTGCATGCTACATGCATGCCTGCATATAGCGATGATATACTTACACTGTATTTATGTGGAGTGATATGTATAATCCACTATCTGCTGCATGTCCTACACTGCCCCCTTGCGCTCAACGTGAGGTCTTGTTGCCCCTGTGCCATGTGTGTCAGAATATACTGTGTTACTATGCTAGTTGTCGATATGTCTCTGGACCAATGTCACCTAGGCTTGTACGTTTACTGTACTTGGTGATATTGACACAAAGGACAATGCAAACAGTGACAGCTACAGTAGACAGGCTTCAAGCTTGTGCTTTCACCAAAGAAAAGAAACGGTGTTGGAAAAGTAAATCCTTCCAACAAAAGACCCACACAAGCCTGTGTTGAGGTTCAAATGACTGACATGTTGAGTCTTCTGTACATTCATGATGAAAGATCATTGAGGTTGTGTACTTTCAACATCTACCCTGCTAGGGATCCACATGAACAACCAAGTCAAAAAGATTTAACGCAGATTTCCATGGACCTTCATCTGAAGGTCTCTGATGTGCAGCTATCGCATGTGACTTACTCGGGCGTAACGTCTGAGATCTGAATTTGATGTTTACTCATGTTTCTGTTGCTGCAGGGTGACACTCACCCACTTTGGCACGGTGCTGTGAGGCAGGGTATAGGAGGCGAGGCTGGGGTTGGAGCTGCGAGGAGGAGGCTGGACCTCTGCGCTATAGGAAGGCACTGCCGGGTCCGAAGGCACTAGTTTCCTCTCTGGTGAGGAAAACAGCAAGGATTAGTTTTGAAATGTACGGGGGTTTGTTTTGGCTTCACCGGCAGGAACGGGACACTGTTGACTAGGTTGACTAGATTTTGTTTTTTGCTATTGGATCTTAAAACCATGGCCTGTATTTATCAAGCGTCTCAGAATCACTTCAAGGAATTGCCCTGAAAGTTTGACTAGGACTAAAAATAGAAGAACTAATACAGACAATAGCACCACTCCTAGATATATATAACAAGCTAACAAATCTATTAACCAATCTGATAAATAGGTTAATTCACCTATAGGCCTACACAAATCGTACCTCATAATATAATAATACTGATATTGATTATAAGACTAATATCAGGCGACTGTATCAGCAAATATTTCCAATTCTTTTACCTTTTAGACATTTACGTTTTAGGCAATTAGCTGCTGATCTTATCCAGAGCAACTTACAATCACTGCAACAGTAGAAAAAGCTTCAATTCCTAGATGACCAATATTACAAGTGTTAGGTCCTAAAGTCGGATATCACACTATTCACTTGATAAAATGGATCAAGATGGAGGATCGCTAGGATCTGTCTTGAAGATGGGTCAGCAGAGACAGTTCTTCATACACAACTGACAAAGAGGGAAGATGTCAGCTGTACAGATGACAAAAATAGCTAAGCCAGGAAGTAAAGAAAGTAAAGAAAATGAATGAACATACGCCACAGCCTACGAAAAGAAGTAAACACAAGAGCTAAGGAGAGCAGTAGAGGCCAGGGGGGTTTTGCATCCCTGGGTGTTGCTGTGGTCCCCCTACCTGGGTTCTGGACAGAGTCGATGGTGATCTGGTAGTTGGCTTTACTGGTGCTCAGCCCACCCATCACGTCCTCGATCCTCCACAGCTCGCGCTTCATCGCCGCTTTCTCTTGCTGCAGTGCGACACAGGGACATGAACACACGTTTGATTCCACTTTCTAGTGCAAACCGCTGAGTGAGCTGTGACATTACAAACTTCACATACAGACACTCGTCCCTGGACTGTACAGGCCTTCAACATGGTTAGTTACCATGAAGAAGCAGTCTGAGTACTAGCAGTAGAGCAGCACATTACTGTAAGTCACACAAGAGCGTGATGACTACAGTATATGACTACTACTACTATATGACTACTATATTTTCAAACTTCAGACAAGAGAACATTAGAGCAAGGGAAGGAGGAAGATGTGACGATGAGACTTCTTACCATTTTTCTAATTGCACACTATCTGCATTGCCTGGTAGCTTTTTATGATGAAATCTGGATGCTACAGATGAAAGACCAACGCTGCGAGTTTGGAGGTGAACTCAGTCCAAGGTGCAGTACCACGTCTTACCTGGGGGGTGGCGCTGTGGTTCATGTGTGCCTGCAGCGATGTCCTCAGCTGCTCCACTGAGCTCTCCAGACTGCTGTACTCCTCCCAGGCTCGTGCCATCTCCTGCATCGCACAGCACCACACACACACACACACACACACACACAAATAGGGTACAAACTTTGCAAGACAAATATAATAAGGGTGCAAGGCATCCTCTTGCAAAAACATTCTCTGTGGATGCAAACACATCCACCACAATTAATGGTATACGTGCACGTGCATACACACGCACGCACGCACACACACGCACGCACACACACACACACACACACACACACACACACACACACACACCTATACATGCATGCAGATAAAGAAAGACATGCATGCACACACTCTCTCATGCATGCACACTCACAACCACACACACACACACACAAGCATACAAGCGTGCACTCCCCCTCTCTCTCTCTCTCTCTCTCTCTCGCTCTCTCTCTCTCACACACACACACACACACACACAGACGTACCGTGGAGAGGCGGGAGATCTGGGCCCTGATGGTGACCAGGTCTTCCTGTAGCAGCCTCTGCTGGTAGGCGATCTTCTGTGCGTGGGACGGCTGCTCCTGGTACTGCTCCATCTGCTGGTGGGACACGTCCAGCACGCTCTCCAACTTGTCCTGAAGGGGTCAGAGGTCATACAGCATGAGGTTAAAAGAAGTCACAGCAAGTCAAAGCAGCTTCTCTTTCAGGTCAATGCTGTTGAAAGGTTCATTTAGGGCATTCAGTAGATGAACTTTCACCCCAAAATGCCTCCACATAGCAGTATGTTTCTAGTGTCCATCATAAATGATCATCTTTTAAATCACTTATTAAAGGAAACAATCCACCCTGTTATATTTCATCAATCTGTGATGTTCAATGCATTCCAGGAGTTATTTAGTGATGAAGCGTTGCAATTTGAGATTGTTTGATTCACATCCTGTAAAAACAGCTGAGTAACGATGTGTACCTTATCCTCCTTCAGGGAGCTGATCCTGGCCTCCAGCTCCTTCAGGGTCTTATCCTGCTCACACAACCGACTCAGCTTCACCTGCAGGGGGAGACACAGAGCTGAGAGCGACCAGGCTGAGGTATAAACCTATCTCCTGCTCTCCAATGCTTTCAGAGAGCTGTGTGTGTTCTCCTCTGATAAATCAGTGGCTCATTCATCCAGACGACACAACTTGTGTCTGTACATAGATGGATGGATGTGTGTGTGTGTGTATGAGAGATTGTGACAGCGACTGTCCCCCAACTCCCTGTCTCATTAGCAGATCATTATTGTGAGCAGAGTGGGTTCAACCCTCACGCCTCTTCCAGTCGACGTGTCAGTGAAGCTCTGAGCCTCGTTCATTAATCCCTGATTAAACTCGGCAGACGTCATGGCGAAGGTTGGATCGATTCATCTTCCAGGGTCAAAATAACATCCATGTAACAAGGCTGCGACTGAACAGCTTCATATGAACAAAGTGCCAATCCACATATATTTTGTGCTCAAAGCTGCATTTGCCGTCGCATTGAATTAATTTTTTATCTTGTTGTGGTTCGATCGCATCAAATATTCATCGAAGACATCGCCCTCATAAATTGTTTAAACGCAGTTGTGTATGAAGCTTACACGAAGATTCGCTTTCATAAGAGAAGTAAGGGCTGTTGAGAAGCTGTAGGGAATTGTTTGGATATCAAAGTGAAAGATTTACTGTGTTCAAGTATCCCACACTTTTTCCACACCATCCATACTTTTCTGCCTCAATTGACCCTCAGTTTTCCCCAGTAGAACCGGTAGACCATGTAGCTCCCCTCAAAAACAGACTTTTTTGTCAGGAGAGGAAAAAGACAGAAATAGGTTGTTCGGAGTTGAGAGGGTTTTTTTAATCGATGTAACATTTTCACGTTAATCTAGCCTAAAATCTCAGTAGGTCAAAAGACTTCTGATCTATTCATTCCCCATTTGGTTTGTTGTTGTCTCCTGTATTCAGCAATGTTTTTTACGGCCCGTAAAAAGGTTCCTCCCCTATAGCTGCAGCCCCTCCCACCCATTGAATCCATCCAGACTCAACCAGCTCCACCGGGTGCATGCTGCAAAATATGGTGGAGAAGCAGCAAGTTGCAAGACTGAAAAACTTGGTAAGCCTCCCAAACTGCCTTTCATAGAGCAAAGTCAAAAACAAGAATAAACATTGGTACTGAAAGAAGGAGGAACCAAAGATGGCCGATTATTATCAACATTATCGACCATCAGCTATCCATAGCGATAACTATCATGGGGGCGTGGCAGTGCTGTTTAGGAAGGGAGGTGGAGGCAGGTTTTCTCTCTGCTATTTCAAGATGATATCACAGCTTGTACTTACGTCCACGTCGCTTTCTGCAACCATGAGGGGTTTCCCCGACTCCTTCAGTGTCTGACTTCCCACCACCTAGAAATTGGAACATCAACATTTTCAGATGCTAGTGAAGCGGTACAACGACTAGGCCTACTCCATGGTACAATGGTGCTGAAATACAAAGAGATACAGAAACACAAAGACCAACTAGTAACTAATACGAGGCTGAGGTGGATCATCACTGACACATTCCTTTAGCCTCACGTAGATGACAATATGAGTGACTTTTGGCACAAAATCAGCTCTTGCCATGAAAACCACGTTGGCTATGAACACTGAGAAGCCCTGCACTCTGTACAAAATGTCCTCTCCTTAGAAAAATACACTTTTTGAATTGAAAAATAAGTGAAATTCTTTAGAAACACTGGCTGTGTCCAGATCTAGAAAATTAAAAAGGAACACGTGCACAGTTGGACGTGCATTTTCAATTCTTCTCACAGATTACATCTTAAACGTTGTTTCTTGAGCTCCTAAACTTTTCCGTTTAGGAGTGTATGTGCTTCTTGCTAAAAGCCCTGCGGTATTGTCAAGGAGGTACAGCGTTTCAGAGTCGATGGTAGAAGCAGCTGGCTTTTCAACCACCGGGCCACAGCCACAACACATGCACTGCCGAGCCATCCCATGCCCACTAAGCAGCAACATCATCATCATCACATGGGGGGGGGGGGGGGGCAATGCCAGTCAAGCTATGAACACGGTGCTATAAGCAATGGGATGGTCTTTCTCTAGCACAGGCATGGACATGTGACACTCTAAACAAGTGAACACACACACACACACACACACACACACACACACACACACACACACACACACACACACACCTACAGTACACACATGCACCCCTACTCTAAATAAGGTACAAACATGCACAAATACGCACACACACAGACATACGTATATATATCTTATTACACATATATAAATATATATATATATATATATACGCACATAAACATACATACACATACAGACACACACACACACATACATACACACACATACACACACACACACAGACACAGAGCTTACGTTCATTAGAGGCCTGAGAGGCCCAGCAGTGCAGTGCAGTAGTAAACTGTGAACTGCGAGGATCAGGGGCTCTAGAGCTCTGATCTGGATCAAAACCACAGAGACACAAAGCTGCCGTCACCAAAATGCCGGCTGCTTTTCATGAGTTGCACAATGGCTGCCTCTAAAAGCACGCGAGAGTTAGCAGCTGAAGAGTCATCAAGGAACTACTGCAATTCATTTGGAGTATTTTGGCCCACCAGATGTGACACACTAACGTCCTCCAATCCAAACGGTCGTCAGTACGTCACACCAAATGTATTAGTACAAGAGCTTGGGCTCCAGGAACAGCAGAACACTACAACTCAAGGAGAGGGGTCGAATTAAGTCTTTCCATTTCAATGTCTCACCTTCAGGTCTAGATACTCCAAGTCCTTCTTCAGCTGCATGTAGGTGTCGTCAGCCTACAAGGTGAGGAGGGAGAAACATCATGTGGAATCAAATTAGTCTTGTATGACTTTCAACACGTTGTCAGCACACGGACCGGCATGCTCGCACCTGTACTCACTAAGATGTGCACGTGCTAACATGCACAACTCACACGCACTCACACATGTACAATAAAAATGCATTTATGTACCTCCTATTTGGAGATGTGCTTTTAGCTCAGCTTTGAATCCAGCTTGCATCACTCAACCAAAACAAACTCGTCCCAAAACGAGAGATTGACACTGACAAACTGAACAACACATCCAGCCAGTTAGCCAAAGCATGGGATGGCTTTGTGGACACTAACCAGTTAGCAGCACAACATGCTATGGACAGGATCACTAGAAGCACGATATGGAAACCGACCAGCCAAGAAGAACAAGACATGGAAAGGAGGCAGATGGTTCTATGATGGCAGCAGGTCAGCCATGTCCAAGGTCACCAAGGTCACATCACTGAAGCACAAGAGCTCCTGGTAGAGGTTGCCACCAACTTGACAGCTGCTGTTGTGAAGTATTTTTGTCTCTCAACACCTACTACTACTACTACTACTACTACTACTACCATTTGAAGAATTGGTAGTTACATGAGTTCTACGTGTAGCAACACAGGTAAATAACAAGATCTAGTGATTCAGTGTATTGCAACCCTCCATCACTGTTTAGAGGCAACCTCTACCAACTCCTGGTGAAGTGCGGGGCAGGCAGACGTGCCGCGGGGGCCCCCACCTGGATGTCGCAGGGGCCCAGGGTAGCCGAGAGGCCCGCATGTCCGAGGTGGGACATAGTAGAGAGGCCGGAGGTGAAGAGGGGGTTGGTGGTGGTGAGGAGGCTGTTGGGGTGGTAGGGCTCTTTGGGGCCATTGAACCGCTGGAGCCGGGCGAGCGTGTGGTAGCGTGCGGAGGACATCTTGGCCTGATGCCGGCGCAGCTGAATGAGGAGCAGGGTGAGCTCCTCAGGCTGTGTGGCACCATAGGATACTGAGATTGACACCAACACTGACCACTGGGACGTTCCCTAAAAACTAGTTTCAGATGTGTAGCTTTGCATTCACACCGCTAGTAACCACACCGCTGTGCTACTGTCAGTTGGACAATTTGAACTAGTGGCTTTAGGAACAATGGTGCTGAAATTAAAGGCAGGACATAAAGTAAAACGGTACATGATGGGCTGCTAACGAACGATGTCGCCCAAAAGTTCAGCTGCAGCCGTGTGGTCGGACAAGCAGTCGAGGTGGGATCAAAATCAGCTGACATTTCTCTGGTTGGAGAATTTGAATGGACTTCCAGTGACGGCAGCGTGAACGCATGGTGGGCGGAGGAAGAGGAGGGAATGACATGTCACTCCCAATACAGAGAGGCTTCATAAATAGTGAGAAAAAAAAACCCTGAATGCAACACTTCACATATCCCATATCAGCAATCACAGCAGAGCAGTAACATGTTCATGTTGTTATGTGTAGGACTTACTGTTTTGCCATGAAGGCTGGGTGCGCTGACTGTGTGTGTGATGTAGCCAGACGGAGGCATTGATCGCCTCTCGATGGTCGCAGCCTGCAGACAACACAAAATATTACAAATATGAGAGGTACAACAGAGATTATGGTCATTTTAGGATAAAGGAAGCCACACCGTGCAGCTACCCATTACTGAGACGGGACTGAACTAATAAGTGCTGGAGCTGCACCATTAATCAGACAAAATACTGAAATCCCAATATGACTACAGCAAAAGTCACAAGAGGCCTCACAGCCGCCTCAACAAGATATTCCTGTGCTGTGTAGAATCGCTGGCCTACAAATGAAGTTTAGTTTGATAGAAAATGTATTAAAACTTATTCAACTTATCAACCATACACACTTTTTGAACACTGGAGAAGAAATGACAAGAAAAGCTGTAGTCACAATATAATTCTTGGTCAGCTGTGCAGCCCTAATACGAGGACACATGCAACACTGATCAGAAATCAGTCAATTATAACACCCAGTATAATGTACATGAACCTTATTATGACACAGACTAATATTACGCTCTTTGAGGGCGACAGAATCACTCCAATTCCAAACCTCCTATTTTTTCATTGCTATCACTGATATAGTTGAGCTTATTTAACAGACTGGTTGCCTTAAGGCTGCGCTGCCTTTGTACCCTAAAGCACTAAAACAATTACTCTGTTCACTAGAGCACAGTTCCAACATCTGCCCCACTCTGTCAGGATGACGGACACCTTTTCCAGTCGACAAATTATTCTATTTGACATGAAGGCACTCGACAGAGAAAGAAGAAGTGTTAATGCTCCGAGCCTTGAAGCACCACAAATTACCAGGCAAAATCGCTGTGCCTTTGCATCTTGAGTAACAGGTATTGTGGGTATTATGATAGCAGCAGCATCTATACATGTTACCTGTACACTTCCGACCCCTCCATCCTAAAGCACAGCCCCTCTCCCCTACCTTCCCTCTCTGCTTGCACCTGATATTCACCTACCTACCACCATCCTTTGGTATAAAGTATTCACAGAGCGGTCGGGTTGGTAAACATTAGCGTGCTGCGTGCAGTTTACTGAGGTCACTAGTTTTTCTGACAGTCAACTCTCGTTGCCATTTGTGAAGTTACCTAGTGCCGCCTTAAGGTCATGAACGCAACATAACCTGGAAGTGTTTTGTTGGACGTCAGACGCCGGGGCTGCTAATGCCCAATAATCTTTACCTTTAGCAGTTGAGACTTGGTCCGGCGAGGGGAAACAGCCAAGGGGATGTCCACCACCGACCTCTCACCCATGGGCCTGACTGTCACCCGCTCTGCAGGCGTGTGCGGTCTCCGCATGGGCGACATGGCTCGCCCAAAGCCCGGCGGCGGCCCTGGTGGGGGGATGTCTGCAGAAGTGGGGGGTACCGAGACACAGCGAGGCGGCCCCTCGGAGCCGGGCCTGGGGGCTGAGGAGGAGGGAGGCACGGTGGAAGGGGGGCGTGGGCCAAATGGGTAGTCCGGGGCGGGGGTATATATCGGCGCCGTGGGGCTGCCATGGCGGAACTGGTGGCGCTGCTGCCACTCGTACAGCTGCCACACGGTGCCGGACCCCAGGCCGCCCTGCTCTGGGGTGAGGCGGAAGTGGCTGAGGCGGTCCTGGGCATACTTGTACTCCCCCAAGCGGGCGGCGGGCGTGGGGCTGTGGCGGGGGGTCTTTGGCAGGGTCTGGTAGGCCTCCATAGAGGAGAACTTGGGCTGGGAAGGAGGCGTGCGGCGGGGGAGGGTGTTCTCTCTGGACTGAGGGCTGTGGAGCAGAAGCAGCAGGAGATTTAAGGATGTATTTTACCGCAAAGTGAACTGCAGGTTTCAGAAAGCCAAATTTATTTTTTAAATTCAGGTCTGACTTATTAGCTTGTATCAATCATCAATAAAACCTCTGTAAAGTGTGTGACAACATTTAATAAAGCTCATCATGTAATATTTCTTAACTATAACAAGCTCATTGTTTCTCCACTGGAGTTCAGAGGTCTTGTTTTGCACAGCGCTGAACCGATATGCCTCATGAGGACTGGACTGATTCGCTCGTTTTACCCCCAAGCAAAGACCACTAGAGGGAGCTGTCCACTGGAGACTGGAGCCCACAGACATTTACCAGAATAACCAAATAGTGTAAGGATTGTTTATTTTCTGTGCCCTGATGTGATGGTATCTAATTTGTCTGTATGTTCATTTTCTTTTTAAAAGACTACAAAACTTTTATTATACATATAAAATATTAAAATAAAATACTCATAGATACATAAAGATACACCACATCTACTAATATAGACTTTTATTCGAAAATGATAAAACCTTTACTGACATTAACAGATCTAACATTTTAAGAATCTGTATTTTTTAAATAAATCAAAAAAAAATTCTGATAACTATATAAGCAGACATAACATAATCTCTTCTCTCTTTTTAAATTGATATACAGTTTGGAAGGAAACCCCCCTCTGTGCGTGACAGTGACCTACCCTTTGTGCTCAGCCTTCTGCACCTTCACCCAGTGCTCCACCTGCTCCAGGGTGCTCCTCCTCTGCACCTGCTTGTGTGTGTCTGCGGGGGGCAGCACTGGGGCCCTCTGGTATGTCCCCGCCCCGATCCCGTTGGGCTCCAGGATGGGGCTGGGCGTGGAGACCAGGCCGTTCCTTGTGCAGGCGCCAAGGGGCAGCGTCGAGGTGGCTCGTGACGGGGCGCGGGACGGCACCCTCGAGACGGGTGCAGAGGCCGACAGGGGGTCCGACTGGAGGAGGGCGGAGGGTGCGGGGTTGGCGGGGAGGGAGGTGTGAGTGTCCATTTCAATGGCAGTGCCTCCGATGGGGAGCTCCGGCATGGTGGCGGCGGTCAGGGTGTCTTTGTGGAAGCTGCAGTGCTCCTCTGCGCCGCGGTGGATGGGCTCAAGGAGAACCTCGTGGACGATTGGTCCAGTGGTCTCTGGGTCTGGGGTCTTGGTCTGGTGGTGGTTGACGTGGTTGTTCTGCGGGATGGACGGTCGTTCCAATGTGCTAAACCCCTCTAACTTGTCCGACGGTCTGGGGAGAGAGGAGATCACACCGGATGAATGTTGGCCTCTTTTTCTCTTTCTCTTCAACCCTGCAAGAGTTTAATTCCTGAGAGAACCGGGTGTGATAACTAGCTTCATCAGTTATCCTGACAGGTGATTCTTCCACAACCCTCTCAAAGGATTTCAGTCATTATAACCTGATAAGCAGCAATTCCCTTTCATTTGATCATTTCCCAGATATCCCATGGACATCAAGTGGCACCATTACAGGGGTCATGAGATATTTAGTCTATGTTCTCTTCTATTCAACTGAATTTGAACTGGATGTCTGTCACATGAAAACGAAACTTTGAGTGTTTGGACATCAAAACACAACACCACACAGAGCATTTTGAACAAGGCAGCTGGCCTCATAGCCACAACTAGATTTGAAGTTCATTAATTAAATCCCTTGTGACAAGAGAGAGAAATACTGAGGGCTTTGAACTTCACTGAAACACAGCACCAAAGTTTATTTAAAATAAATGAATTAAAAAGACTGAGAGGCAGGGATGCTCCACGCCACCAGCCAGTATCAGAACAAATTCAAACTGGTGACTGGCCTGTCCAATCAGATTTTGTGAAACGGGGTATAGATTGAGATTTGCACCTTTTAGCCACTGAGCCGTGTGTTGGCACGTTATTCAAACCTCCTGAAACCATCACTTCCACAAGCTGGCTAGAAACTGTGCAGAATCTTTTTTATATACATCTCAACTCAAACTATGTTATTCAGAACCGAAACTTGCCTAGGAAATAATACAATAAAAGGAAATACTAAGATAATACTATTGGCCAATTTTCTTTTTTTCTTTTCTTTAAACAAACAACAAACAAACAGAGTGGTAGAGGTTCAAATTCCCAATCAGAGACTCTGTTCATCTAGGTTTCCCTTTTGTCATTTGTCAAACAAAGCACTCTGTGGGCGTCTGAAGGATGTCAGTGAATGATGGAACATTTTTGATCGGCGCCACCTCCCCCTACCAACACATGCATAATAGATGGAGGCAGCAGCAGCATTTCACAACATCACAGTGGACTGTTGTAAACTGGCTAGCTCAGTGCACGTAAACAAATACACAACAGCCATATGCTGCAGCATAAGGACTGTCACTGAGCTGTTGGTTCTGTATATAGCATGCCGGGATGTTTGGGTACCGTAGCTAGTCAGTCTCATCTTCACTGACATTCAACTTGTCTGCAGCATTTATAGTGGTAATCAGCAAGAACCATGTTTTGTTTTTGTTTTTTGTTGTCTCCATCTTTGGTGCTCAGCCTCATTGCTGTGGTGTTCCTCACTGTAGTGTTCCTCACTGTAGTGTTCCTCACTGTGGTGTTTCTCACTGTGGTGTTCCTCACTGTGGTGTTCTTCACTGTGGTGTTTCTCACTGTGGTGTTCCTCACTGTAGTGTTTCTCACTGTGGTGTTCTTCACTGTGGTGTTCCTCACTGTGGTGTTCCTCACTGCTCTTCTCAGAGATCACCTGTCAATCAAACAGTGTGTCCAGTACTGTGACGTCTTTCTCCTTGGATTTTCTGTTGATGGAGTTTGAGTTCCTTGTCTGTTCAACCATGGTGGCTATCGCTGCTCATGCTAACTATTCAGTTCTTCTTCTATTTATTCCAAACAAACCGGAAATGTAAAAAAAACGCATCACTTCCTGTGTGCCAGAGGATTTTTCCCAGTAAAGACCTACCTGACACCGGGTGTCTAGAACAGTATCAGAGATGGAGAGTAGCAAAATAGAAATGTATTTCTATGAAACTGTCACAGATTATTACTTTAACAATTGGATGGAAGTAAATGCAATTTAATACTTTAATACACACACACACACACACAGGTACTGTGGAACTAGTTGCTGCCCCTGACAGACATAAACTCATACGAACACAGACACATAGTGGTGTAGCAGAGGTTTCTGTCAACCCTAACAGACAGTAATGGTGGAACCTATGGAGACGGATACTGGCACAACACCCACTGGTGGCCTGCCATCAATCAATGTTTTTCTAACCTCTCTCTCACACACGTTCTCTCTCTGGAGCACAGGAAGTAATGGGTTTAACGTTTCCAGCAGCAGCCACAGCGGTTTGTTTGGAATAAATAGAAGAAGAACTGAGTAGTTCGCATGAGCAGCGATAGCCACCTTGGCTGAACAGTTGTTGGGAGCGGTTTATTCCAACTCTGGAGCGTTTCCTCCTTCAGGCCAGAACACACCAAGAGTGAAAACATAATCTGAACCAACTACAAGAAACAACCCCAAAAGAGACATGGGTATAAAGAGACAGATATGTGATAGCTATCAGTTCCTCATGCTTGGAAAGCCTAGCATGGCAAAATGAACCAAGGGCAAACCTCAGTCTGGACTGATGTTCATATTCAGTCATTTCTTCATGTGTTCTTGACTGAGACGAACACCAGAGAAGGTAAACTATGGCAAAGTGCAGACGAGTCCATCATGCTTAACTAAGGTTACAGGGACTGGGATCAGTCCCTAAATGTGATCTTGTTCTGGCCAGGGATCGTATCATAGCTTGGGTCATGGCAGTGAATGGTTGCCAGGTGTATGTTTCAGTAATTAAATGAAGTGTGTGTGTGTCTGTGTAGCACTACCTGATGAGTGTGTCGGTGTGGTTCTGCATCAGTGCAGCCTGGTTCATGGCCCTCAGCCAGCTGTTCATGTCCTCCTGGGTGTCGGCGCTGAAGTAATACGTCCGCATGCCGCCGTGCTCCGCCTGCGAGCCAATCATAGAGCTCTGCTTGTAAATGTACGAGTGCATGCCTGTGTGGCTAGCCTATGGGGAGAGAGAGAGGAGGTGGGGTCAGGGCAACGGAGACGGACAAATCAGGTGAGAGACAATTTTGAGAGAGATGTTGAGTTAGTTGGCCGATAGAGACGGAGGGATATCATGCTGTCCAACAAGAGAAACAACATCAAGAGACACATAAGCATCGACCAATACAGAAAGAGCCAATGAAGGAAACCAGCCAATAGAAATACAGAGACAAAAATGCCAGCCAATTAAGACCAACAACAAAGCCACAACTTTGAGCAATGAGAGGACAGGTACACAGGTGGACCAATAGATACATCATGAGTGTCAGTGACAAGAGAATGTCAAACCCCCGGTGGCGTACCGACCTGGTGTTCACCGCTTCCACAGCTTCAAAGAATAACAGTAGTTCTCTAAATGTCTGCTACATTTCTATAACAGTCTGTCTTAAATAAGGAAGAAACAATGTGCAGTGGTAAAAACTAACTGATCTCTGCAGAGATGCGCTGTGCTACGCAGCAAGCTGGAGGAGATTGCGCTCCATGACAAAGTAATTGAGATTAAGTGACAAGCAGACTCAGACCTGAGATGGATATTTCTTTGTATCCGCACTAAAAAGGCTATTAGTCAGGCAATTTACCACGCTGTTGCCGTGCCACAATCAAGAGCATATCTGCATCCTTTCATCATCAGACTCCATTTAAAGACACAATCCGCGGAACGTGAAAAAACATTGCCCACGGCCATCACCTCCTCCTCCACAGCTCCTTTGTACTGGAGCCCATTGGAGCTGTATGATGCTGCAGAGCCAAGCCAGGTGAGACACATATTCAATAATAATAATCATAATAATAATAATAATATAGACATATGATGCAGCATTTGTACCTGTATAAGAACTTTGTATGTTGCCTTTTTTGTAGTTGCTGATTTTTTTAACATTTCTTAATCAAGTTACTGTATTCTTCTCTGGTCTTATGCTATATAATTATAGTGGTGTGGTGATTTGATAGGTGCTTTTGCTTTAAACTCTGCCTGCAAGAGAATGTGATGTTGGTATTAAGAGCAATGGTTTTGTATCCTTGATAAAGATCGGTTTCAAAGTGCTGTGCTTTAATACAGCCCCTTTAAAAGTCTGCTGCACTCCATTCAGCTCTGAAACCTCTTCCATCCCTTTTGTGGTCGGGATGGAAAGACGAAGGAGAGAGCCCACTCAACAACAGATGAATGCAAACCATAAGTAATTAAACACTAAATCTTCCTTTCACCGGTTCGTCCGCTGAATAGTGCATGCAGGATAACTGAGTGCTGTGGTGGCATCCATCGTGGCTCCAGTCGTTTCCCTGTGATTACTTTATTTGGTTTCTATTGTGATCCAATGAGCGTGATTCCTCCACAGTTCAGCACCGTGTTTGCAGCATGACAACCCTCAACACAGAACAGCTCTCACACCGAGCAAGTTCATATAAATAATAAATACAATAAGACAAACAAATAGAACAAATGAACGCTGACTGTCAGCCCTGCTGCACCTCTCTGCTACTATGAGCTCTGAACACATCCCAGCACACAGATACTGAGAGAGAGAGAGAGAGAGAGAGAGAGAGAGAGAGAGACACTCTCATCCCTCCCAGGTTCCCCTCCAGCTTGATGGATCATCTCCCCTTTGAAAACACTGATGTTCTGATTGTTTCAGTGGCTGCTACTGCGCATTAAGAAATGTTTTTAAAAATATATTTTCCTGAGTCGTTTACAGTTCTGGCTACTGGCTACACCTCTTATGGACAAGCAGCGCAGTCGTGGTTCGGGAAGGTCAGGACAGAAGTCAGCCTGCACCCCCTGTGGAGAGCTGAGACCTGCAAGATGGACAGTAAAATGGACACAGACCAGCATGTTGCAGAACTGGCTTGCAAAGTTTCTTAGCTGCTTCTGTGAGAGTTTACAGACCAATTTGAGATTGGTCTGTACTTCAGAACTATAGACCAATCTCAAATCTGCTGTTCCTCTCCAAATTACTTGAACGAACAGTAGCCAGTCAATTTACGGATTTTTTGTCAAAAAACAACCTATTTGATCCCTTCCAATCTGGCTTTAGATCCTTTCAAACTGCACTCACGAGAGTGGTCAATGATCTTCTGTTAGCTATTGACTCCAACTCAACCTCAGCACTATTGCTACTTGATCTGAGTGCAGCCTTCGACACAATTGACCATACGATACTCCTGAACCGTCTTGAACATTATATTGGTATCCGGGGATCAGCCCTTTCTTGGTTTAGGTCTTATCTACTCGATTGATCACACCGCGTCTTTTACGACAACATGACCTCAGAGTGTTGCAATATGGACTTTGGTGTGCCACAAGGCTCCATCCTAGGACCACTACTATTCTCTATCTATATGCTACTACTCGGTGACATCATTCGCAAATTTGGCATTAACTTCCACTGCTACGCCGATGACACCCAAATTTACATACCAGTCAAACCCACCGATAACACCCAATTCCAAAAACTAGAGGCCTGCCTATCGGAGGTCAAATGTTGGATGTCCCTAAACTTCCTACTTCTTAATGGCAACAAAACTGAGATGCTGATTGTAGGACCAGCGAGACATAGACATCTGTTTGAGAATAGTAACTTTGATAGTTGTGTAATCTCCCAGAGCCCATATGTTAAAAACCTTGGGGTAAAATTCGACCATACCCTCTCATTCGAGTTGCATATTAAGGAGACCACTAAAACAGCATTTTATCATCTTCACAATATTTCCAAGATTTGACCCATGCTAACAGAGGCAGACGCAGAAATTTTAGGACATGCCTTTGTATCATCGAGAATCGATTATTGCAATGTCCTCTTTTCGGTCTTACCTACTGAGCGCACTAAAAAACTACAACTGGTCCAGAATGCTGCTGCCAGAATCCTGACCAAAACTAGGAAATTCGACCATATAACTCCCATCCTGTCCTCAGTACACTGGCTACCAACTCAGGCCAGGTGTGACTTCAAGGTGCTTTTACTTACATATAAATCATTACATGGGATGGCACCGTCCTATTTATCCGATTTGATTAAACCAAATAAACCGCCACGCGCCCTCAGATCTCAGGACGCTGGCTACCTGTCTATCCCAGCAGTCAAAAAGAAAACTGCAGGTAACAGAGCCTTTTCTTACCGGGCTCCCTATCTATGGAACAGTCTGCCTGCCTCAATCAGAGAGGCAGGCTCTATCGAAGTCTTTAAGTCAAGGCTAAAACCCATTTATTCTCTCTGTCATTTGACCAGCCTTGAGGGAGGCTTGATTCTGGGTCCTCTTCTTTTTTCCCTCTACACAACATCTCTTGGTTCTGTTATCCACTCCCACGACTTTTCCTACCACTGCTATGCAGATGACACCCAGTTGATCCTGTCATTTCCCCCCTCTGACACACAAGTGGAGGCACGCATTGCTGCATGCCTGGCAGACATCTCGGAGTGGATATCGACGCACCACCTGAAGCTCAAACTGGACAAGACTGAGCTGGTGTTCCTCCCGGGGAAGGGCTGTCTGCACCGAGACCTGGCCATCACCATTGATAATGCTGTGGTGACGTCAACTCGGACTGCGAGGAATCTGGGTGTGACCCTGGACGACCAACTGTCGTTCTCGGCAAACATTGCATCAGTGACACGCTCCTGCAGATTCCTCCTCTACAACATCAGGAGGATTCTCCTCTTCCTCACTGACAAGGCAGCGCAGGTGCTCATTCAGGCTCTTGTCATCTCCCACCTGGACTACTGCAACTCCCTCCTTGCTGGTGCCCCGGCGTCTGCCATCAGACCTCTGGAGCTTGTTCAGAAAGCTGCAGCTCGTCTGGTGTTCAACCGCCCCAAGTTCTCCCACACAACTACCCTTCTCCGTTCTCTACACTGGCTCCCTGTAGCAGCTTGCATCCAGTTCAAGACCCTGGTGCTAGCCTATAGGGCAGTGAAAGGAACAGCTCCTTCTTACCTCCAGGCTATGGTCAAGCCTTACACCCCCGCCCGACCACTTCGCTCTGCTGCCTCGAGGCGACTGGTTGCCCCGTCGCTCAGAGGTCCCTGGGGGTCGATCTACACAGTCACGGCTTTTCTCTGTTCTGGCCCCGCAGTGGTGGAATGAACTCCCCACTGATGTCAGGACAGCAGATTCAAGATTCAAGATTCAAGAAGTTTAATTGTCACATACACACACGAGGTGTGTAGTGAAATGCAAAGTGGCCATGCTCAGCAGAAATGTGCAAAATAACAGGTTCACACTATTTACAATAAACTAACACAATATTTACAATGTCACAGTTTTTAAGAGCTCTATATAAAAAAAACAACACAATATTTACAATAAGAGCACTTTATAAAAAAATATAGTAAAAAAGGGAAAATTGTATGTATAATATAATATAAATTATAAATTATGTGTAGTCTTTACCTAAGTGTGTGTGTGTGCATAAGAGGGGCAGTGTGTGTGTCTTGGTGGGGGCCCTGGTGAGGTCGGAGTTCACAGTCCTGATGGCCTGAGGAAAGAAACTCCGTCTCAGTCTCTCTGTTTTGGCAGCGTGACTACGGAGGCGCTTGCCTGACCGCAGCAGCTGAAACAGTCCGTTGTTGGGGTGGTGAGGATCCTTCATGATCCTGCAGGCTCTGGTTCTGCACCTCCTGGTGTACAAGTCCTGCAGGGTGGGGAGTGTAGTTCCAATAGTGCGCTCAGCCGAACGCACTACTCTCTGCAGAGCCTTCCTGTCCTGAGCGGAGCTGCTGCCAAACCAGGCAGTGATGCTTCCTGTCAGGATGCTCTCTACAGCTCCAGAGTAGAAGGACTGAAGGATCCTCCGGGAGACTTTAAATTTCCTCAGTTGCCTGAGGTGGTAAAGGCGCTGCCTCGCCTTTCTCACCAGAGTGTCAGTGTGTGTGGACCATGTGAGATCTTCGGTGATGTGGACTCCCAGGTATTTATACCTGCTCACCCTCTCCACAGTAGTCCCATTAATCCCCAATGGTGAGTACGTCCTCTGTTGTTGTGTCCTCCTAAAGTCCACAATCAGCTCCTTAGTTTTGGTGACATTCAGGAGGAGGCTGTTGTCCTGGCACCAGAGTGACAGATCAGCAACTTCCTCCAGGTAGGCCTTCTCGTCGTTGTTGGAGATCAGGCCCACCACCACTGTGTCATCCGCAAACTTAATGATGGTGTTGGAGCTGAACCTGGCCACACAGTCATGTGTGTACAGGGAGTACAGTAGGGGGCTGAGGACGCAACCCTGGGGGGATCCTGTGTTCAGGATGAGGGGGTTGGAGGTGTGTCTACCCACCCTGACCACCTGGGGCCTGGCGGTCAGGAAGTCCAGGATCCAGGCACACAGGGGGGTGTTCAGTCCCAGCTCCATCAACTTGCCAGCCAGTCTGGTGGGGACTATGGTATTGAAAGCTGAACTATAGTCAATGAACAGCAGTCTCACATAGCCCCCCTTCCGGCTGTCCAGATGAGAGAGTGTGGTGTGCAGTACCTGGGAGACAGCATCATCCGTGGATCTGTTGGGACGATAAGCAAACTGCAGCGGGTCCATGGAGCAAGGGAGGAAGGCGCAGATGTAGTCCTTAATCAGCCTCTCGAAGCATTTCATGACCACCGAGGTGAGGGCCACCGGTCGGTAGTCATTCAAGCATGCTGGAGAAGCATTCTTGGGCACAGGGACAATAGTGGATCTCTTGAAGCAGGCGGGGACCACAGACTCAGCCAGGGAGATGTTGAATATAGTGGTGAACACTGGAGCTAGCTGATTAGCACAGGTCTTCAGTACTCGCCCAGATATGCCATCCGGACCAGCAGCTTTCCTGGTGTTCACCCTCGTCAGAGCCCTCCTCACACTGTGCTCGGTCACAGAGAGTGTGTGTTCATCCCCAGCGGTAGAACTCACTCCGGCTGCGCTAACGGTGATGTTGTTAGCCGGCGAGCTAGCGCTGTTGTTGCTAGCCTCAAACCGTACATAGAATGAGTTCAGGTCCTCCGCTAGGGATGCGTCGGCACTCACAATTGCGGGGGGTCTGCCCTGGTAGTCCGTTATAGTCCGTAGCCCCTGCCATAGGCGTCTGGTGTCGCGCTGCTCCATCTGCGACTCCACTCTGTCCCTATACCTCCTCTTGGCCTCCTTCACCGCCCTTCTCAGTCCATAGGACGCTGCCTTGTGCTTGTCCATGTTGCCGGATACAAGACCGGAGTTATAGGCAGCAGTGCGGGCGTTCAAAGCGTCGCGGATGGATTTATCAACCCACGGTTTTTGGTTAGGAAAGGACCTAACTTTCACCGTGGGGATGATGGTGTCCACTAGCGTTGCTATGAAGCTCGTTACTACTTCCGTAAACTCGCTGACGTCCCTGGAACTGGATTGGAACATGTCCCAGTCGACGTCACGCAGAGCGTCCTGTAGCTCAGCCTCTGATTGGTCAGACCACCACTTTACGTCCCTCGTCACTACCGCTTCCCGTACTATCCTTTGTTTATACTCCGGTAGCAGGAAAATGGCGGCATGGTCTGATTTGCCGAACGGAGGGAGAGAGACAGGCCTTGTAGCCTCTCTTGAACGGCGTATAGCAGTGGTCCAACGTTCTTTCCCCTCTGGTAGCACACGTAATGTGCTGGTGAAAGTTCGGCATGACTTTTTTTAGGTTCGCCCTATTAAAGTCCCCAGCCACCACCATAGCCGCGTCGGGATGCTTGTTCTGATGCCGACATAACACATCATGTAGGTCCGATAGTGCTACGTCGGTGTCCGCTTGTGGTGGTATGTAGACGGCTGTGGTGATGACCGGGGAAGGTAGAATGGACGGCATGAGATAGTCAGATGTTCCAGGTTCGACGAGCAGGAACGAGAAAGAGTCTTAATGTCCTTGGGGTTGCACCACTTGTTGTTGGTCATGAAGCAAACCCCTCCACCCTTAGATTTGCCAGACTCTTCCGTTCTATCCGCACGGAAAACAGAGAAGGACTCGGTTGGGCATATGACTCGATCCGGCACCAGCGGGGTCAGCCATGTTTCCGTCAGACAAAAGACGTTACAATCCCTCATGTCCCGTTGGAATCTAATCCTCGCCCTAACATCATCCAACTTATTATCCAGAGACTGGACGTTAGCAAGAAGGATGCTGGGCAGAGGTGGACGGTGGGCTTGAACTCTCAGTCTGTTCCGAATTCCGCTCCGTTTTCCCCAATGTTTCCTCCTTCGTCTCCCCGTAGGTGAGTCTCCACTGTTGTTGTTGTGGCTCGCTCGTACTATCTCTGCCGGCCACGCTGGGTCGATGGGAAAAGTGGACAAAAACCTTTGTTTTGCGCAAAAGTTTATGTCCAAAAGTGTGCTGCATTCGTAGGATGTTAGTGCCGATGTGTTTGAGCAAAAAAAGATATTAAAAACAAACACAGAGTCGCTGCCCATCTTTCGCCGCAGGCTGAAAACCCACCTCTTCAGGAAACACTACCCTGACACTTCCTCTTAGCCTTGCCTATTTGTCGTCAAATAATTTGTATGAGCTCTTGTTTATTGGCTCTTGCTCATTTGATTTTCTTATTTGTCTCACTTGTTTAAGAAAAGTAGGTAGCTAACTTATTGCACTTTTACCTTAGCATTAGTTATGTTCTTAGTTGCTTGTTTAGGAAGGAAATGCACTTACGATTTCTGGTAGTGGTACTAGTAGTTTTCTTGCCTACCTATGTTGAATGCACTTATTGTAAGTCGCTTTGGATAAAAGCGTCTGCTAAATGAATGTAATGTAATGTAATGTAATGAGGGAGTGGCTCAGTCTCTTCTCAGAGTAAGGCTAGACCAGTTAGCTCATCCTAGCTCAGGGTCCTGATGGATACTAGCATCCTGCCTACATGTCCTATTCTCCTGGTCTACCTGCTCCTGTCCACTGATTGGTCATGTTTGTCTGTGTGAGTGAGAGTGTGTGTGGGTGAGTCTCCTATCTGTTCCAGGCTGTCAGGGTGTGTGTGGGTGAGTCTCCTATCTGTTCCAGGCTGTCAGGGTGTGTGTGGGTGAGTCTCCTATCTGTTCCAGGCTGCAGCTCAGCAGAGTTGGTGTCTGGTTGGTCCCCTAGTCCTATGATGACACTGACTGAGCTGCTGTTTGCTGTGATGCCCCATCAGATCTGGATGTCCCACCATAATAAACTTTATGCATTGTGTATATGCTGCTTGCCCTCTGCTACTCAGAGAGGGATCCCTCTCTGAGTAGCCCCTCCCAAGGTTTCTCCCATTTTTTCCTAAAAGGTTTTTTGGGAGTTTTTCCTTGTCCTCTGTGAGGGTCTAAGGCTGGGGGATGTTGTGTACTAACCATTTATTATTTTCACATGTTGGGCACTGTGAAGCCCTTAGAGACTGTAACGGTGATTAAGGGCTATACAAATAAATGTGATTTGATTTGATTTGAGTTGTTAGTTGTGCAGCATCAGTCAGAGTCCTGCAACGAAACACAATGAGTGATTTAAAGGTGAACATCAACATGTTATTGTCAATTTAACCGTTCTGATTCTGTTAAAATGCTGCATGTATCGCCTTAAAGTGACTGCAGCTGCACAGGCTAATGTGATCAGGAACATTATTTGTCACATACACACACGGGGTGTGTCATTTCACTACACACCCCGTGTGTGTATGTGACAAATAAAGTTCTTGAATCTTGAATCTTGAAACATGAGAAGGCAGGAAACGGGCAGGAAAGTGCTCCAGTAATCCTAAAAGTTGTGTGCCCAACAAAATAGAAATCTTGACAAAAATATAGAAGAACAGCATCCTCAGGAAGAGGCTGTCAGACAGACCTGCTCACTATCAGCACTTTGACAGACGGGCTCTTATACGGCTAGTCAGGTGTTTGGGCACGTGGAGAGATATGGGCATGCATGTGCAGTGTATAGACACACACACACACACACACACACGTTTGTATTACAATGCTTGTGAGGACGTTGCATTGACTACATTCCTTCCCTCACCCCTCAACCTAACCCTCCCTCACCCCTCCCTCAACCCTCTACATCACCACTGCATGATGTTAACCCTGATCCTAACCAAAATGACCTCACTTCACAAAAATGTCCTCACTCCAAAGGTCGAAAACACAGCCTTGCTCTTACAGGGATAGCAAAATAAGCACACACACACACACACAGAGACATCACACACACACACACACACACACACACACACACATACCAACAGCAGTCTAAAATAACATGGGGTGACTCTGCCTCCCCCCCCCTCCCCCTTAGCAGGAATGCTGAGAGGGTCATTCAGCTCCGAGTGGGCGACCGCCACACCTGCAGTGAATCCACACACAGCTAATCCTCCTCTTCCTCCTCCCAGTGGGTGTAGGAGTTATTTTTCCTATTTTGTTGGATTGTCTCATTAGAGGATATGACAAGTCGCTCTCTCGCCCTCTATTTCACCACATCTCTCCCTCGTCGCTTCCTTCCTCTCCACCTCCATCCCCTGTTCCCATCGCTTCCCCTCTTTATTTTCCAGCGCTAATCACTTCCTCTCCTCAGTTTTCTCTCTCCCTCTCCATAAACTGGAAATATCCTCAACTTCTTGCACTCAGAAAGCCTAACAAAAAGCCTGTCATTGTCCTTAAAGAGATAAGCCTCAGCAGCCAGAGCCCCACAAAGCTCCTGATAAGGTTCATTCTCCTAACTGGAGACAACGATAGCTTCAGGGTTCTTGGTGTTTCATTCATTCCTGCTTTTAGAAATACCTTCAGTCATTCTACTTTCTGTGAATAAAAGCCAGTTGGATATCACATGAAACGGGTTTTTCCACTTCAGCGGCGGCTGGTTTGGATACTTGAGTGACCGTGATGTTGACAGCATACATCCAAACAGACAGACAGATCCCCTCAAGTTTTTCCTCCATGCCGTCAGAAAACTGCATGCCAGTACAGTAGATGTGACAGATGGAACAGAGAGCACATAGATCAACGATAAGCCCAAAACCAGATAAACCAAATACAAAGATTCATATGGCGATAACAAGGAGGGGGGGGGGGGGGGGGGGGGGGGGGGTGGAATAAGAGGGGAAAAAAAAAACACGTCAGCCAAAAGGACACGCTATTCTCAAGACATGCGTCAAAAAAACCAAAAACAACAAATGTTCGGACCAAACCACACCAATGGTAGACAACAAGGGAAGTATACATTTGGCAAAGCGAGAGCGTGTAGTACCTATTTATGTACAGTGTGGACTGTCATTGGACGATGCCACACACTCACGGGGTGGGTGGGAGGTCCCAGTCAGGCAGCCAACCAATAGGAACAAGAGAAGGAAGAGGATTCAGTGAATAGGGGGTGGGGGGGGGGTCGAAGGTGGTTTGGAGGTTTGTGAAATGGAGTTGTGGTCCTGCTGGTGTGGCTTGCAGACCTGGGTCAAGTAGCATTTGTAAAACATTCTGAGAGTTTGTTTTTATGTGCTTTGAGTACCAGGTGGGTGGGGCTTAACACATCAGGACAATTCAGATAGTGTCAGTTAAGTTGCCAGTCTCAGAAAGCGTACTGAATTGATTTTCAAATACGTTTCTGTGATGGTCTCAAGAGAATGCAACAGAAGGAGAGATTAGGGTAGGAGATGACCAGTCCACTCCACTTTGTCTGTCACTCACTCTAACACACACACACACACACACACACACACACACACACACACACACTGAACAGTGAATAGCACCAAAGTATCAATGCTGCTCAATCAGCTGAGAAACGCTGAGTGTGTGTTACACTGTGGGATCAGTTAGGACTCAATGAAGTCAAACCACGCTGCCATTGGAGGACATTTATTATCACTATTGATTTATTGATCTATTGACTGTCAGTCACCTGAAGCACAACAACAGTCCCACACACTGCAGCATCGCTCTCAAAGCAATAGAGGCGAGAGAGCAGAGATGAGCAGTGATAATATGACTTCTTTTAATCTTCATCCTCTGGTGGCGCAGTGGTTAGCGCTCCCTTCTGCCCAATGCATGCTGGGATAGGCTCCCACCCCCAGTGACTCTGAATAAGCGGGTATGGAACATGAGTGAATAATTCTCAAATGGATCACAAATGGATCACACTCTCTAGGGTTAGGGTTAACCCCTAACTCTCTAGGGTTAGGGTAACCTAACCCTAACCCTACCACACAACTGCATTAGCGCCACTACAAATGGTTGGTAAAGACGGTGTCTTGTTCAGGGACACTTTATCAGGAAACAAACCTATGACCTTTCAGTCATGGGACAGTCTCTCTAGCCACTAGGCCACCCTATCACTCTATGGCAGTGGGTCCCAATCCAGTCCTCAAGTACCCCCGTCCTGCAGGTTTTAGCTCCAGCTCTACTCCAATTAATCAATTAACCGATTAACATGAAGCCTCTAATTGGTTCAGGTGTGTTTGAGTAGAGCTGGAGCTAAAACCTGCAGGACAAGGAGTACTTGAGGACTGGATTGGGAACCATTGCACTATGGAGTGAAACTTACGCCCGGACCATTGACTGACTACAAAGACGGGGGGGGGGGGGGGGGGTGCATAAGTGCATACACTCATTATGTGCTGCATGTCTGCATGTCTGCATGTAACCACACACGTGTTGGACACAACAGCCTCGTCCTTGAGGGAATGCAGCAGCTTCATTCCAGTCCAGAGGAGGTTGTCCTTCTCCATCCAGACAGTGACAGACACACAGTGGTAATGGGCAGCGCCCAACAGGTGGTGGGTGCTGTCTAGGGTTGGGTAGTGGTGGGGGGCTAAGGAAGACTAGACTACCAGTCCCGTTTCATTTCAATGGAGAAAAATCTAAAAAGAATGATCCTAGATTACCATTTCTATCAGAGAAGAACAATATGACATCTATTGCATTTGTATCTTTTGAATGAGCAGAAATATATTTTTTGCTTTGGACAACATTAGAAACTCACTGCAAGCTGCTCATTTTGACATCAAGATGAGTTTTCCTAAGTTTAATTTTTTTCAAAACTACACAGAATGTGCCTGAGAGCCATTCATAACTGAGTCTCACAGGATTGTTTGACATCAAGTCATAGATACAGGTACTTTACTTTAAAATGAGATCACTGAACTCCACTGCTCGACATACAACAGGTGGTTCTGCTGTAGAGGTGGAGCAGGTTTTCAGTCAGGGGAAGAATGTATATCATGTTTGCCATTAAAGGAATAGTTCACCACGTTCTGGTCACGTGTACACCCTACAGCACTCTGGTGGAAGACTCTGCTTGAGACCAGAGCGTTGTTAGTGAGGAAACTACAGGAGACACTGTGGTAAATATTGGACAGGAGAAATCTGATGGACTGGAGCTGTAAAAAGATGGTCCGTTAACTTTAGGAAAAGGCTGAGATGGAACTACGGGGCCAACTGTGTGTTTGGTTTCCGACCAACTTCAGTGGTGTTTGGACTGACATGGGGATGAAGAGGTGATGACTGAGTCGCTTGCTCTACCCAGTGAGGTATGCAGGACCACAGCATCATCCCTCCGCCAAACATCTTATTTAGCAGCGTCAACGATGTTAAAAAGTTCAAAAAGTGGCAACACTCTCCGTCATATAAGCAACCAGAAGATACTCAGTGTACTAGTACTGTGTACTAAGGTAGTCAGTGAGTAAATATCACCTCCTTCTATGACACATTTCAGAACCAGAACCAAACGGATAGTAGTTTCCTCATGTCACGTAATCTGTATTGTATCAGAACAGGCAGAAGTGACGTCACCTCACAAATCTCCTACGGTGGCCCACGCAGTCACATTCGTGTGTGACTATTTCACAACTCAATGATAAAATGTGAACAGGGTGAAATGCAGAAAGGGCACTCCTAATTATTGGAGGCATTTTTCACCCCCTCACTTCTACTTTCACAGACATTATATGAACTTTCAAGGGCTTTTTTTAATCAATTCTTGTTACTTATTTTCAAGCAATTCTTATTACTTGACTGAAAAGTTCCCATGGTTTTGTTCGAGTAGATTTAAATACCTTATGGCCCATATCAATCATGTAAAACACACTGTATATAATATCACAACCTACATGCTCGGCATTTGGGAAAACATATTCCATCATTCCTGTAGGAACCAATCCTTGAGATGCAAAGTTTTTATTCAAAAACATTAAAAAAGTGATGATCAGCTACACACACACTCGCTAAGCTAGAATCAATAACAGCATTAAGAGTCATTCAAAGACAGGAATCCAAACGGAGTGAACTGTAGGACTCGGAGAGGCGTACCTTGAAGGCGTACTTGCGGCCGATGTGGTCCTCGGGTCCCACGGCTGAAATGACGTAGCTGGGCAGAGGAATACTGCCTAGGACCGACTCCTCTCTGCTGTCTGGAGAGAGAGAGAGAGAGAGAGAGAGAGAGAGAGAGAGAGAGAGAGGAGAGAGAGAGAGAGAGAGAGAGAGAGAGGAGAGAGAAGGAGAGATGGCGGGAGAGGGAGGAGAAAGGGGGGGAGAAAGGGAATTGAGAAGGTGAGGAAGGGTGAGACAGATAGGGAAGGAGGGAAGGAGCAAGAGAGTAATTATCACTCATCTCCCAATAATTTCACCACTCTGCCACGATCATCACACACACTCACATTCACTATCATCACACACACTCACATTCACTATCATCACACACACTCACATTCACTATCATCACACACACTCACATTCACTATCATCACACACACTCACATTCACGGTCATCACACACACTCACGCCGTCATTCATACCAGTGTGCCGTGCCAAAGCAGTACATGACCACCCTGCTGTCCCGGTGTCAGAGAGCTGAAGCTGGCCTGGTCCAACTGGCAGCAAGCCGCCATTCCTCCCTGCGTCTGCTCATCCGGTTTACATGGTGTGATCATAGTGTGTACACACACACACACACACTGCCAATGTATGCCATCAGAATGGGTCCTATCTTAATTACTTCACACCTCTATAAATAAAGTACCGGGTATTTGTTTTCCACTGAACATTGTGACAGCACGCTAGAATGTGTGTGTGTGTGTGTGTGTGTGTGTGTGTGTGTGTGCGCAGACTTTGCAACTATGCCATCATTGTAAGTTAGTAACGGACTGAAAATATGAGTGTACGTCAGCTGTGTGTGTGTGTGAGGCCGAGTGTGTGTGTTCTCTGAGCGGTGATAAGGTGGTGCCGTGGATTAAAGGGGTAATTGGTTAAAAATAATTCAAGGAGCTTTGGAGGAGACGTTCCCTAAATGGTGGGCTGGACGCCGACTCCTTATCTGCCCTGCTCTCTCACACACACACACACACACACACACACACACACACACACACACACAGTAGTACAGACAGTAGCAGTTAGGTAACAAGGTCCCATTCTGTCATTGTAACACGACATGGGAGGGAGAGACAAATACAGTAAGAGAAACAAATAAACCAAGAAAAGAGACAGAAAGAGAAAGAGAGTGATGGAGGGACAAGAGAGAGAGGAGAAACCTTTGAACTGGGAGACAGAGAGACACAGAGATAAACAAAGAGAGAGAGAGAGAGAAGACGACGGAGGATTCATTTCATCCTTCCATCGAGGTGTGGAGGCAGGGGAGCGTGTCCCATAAGGTTCGGAAAGAATATAGAGATGAAAGAGAAAGGCATGAAAGGACCGATAAAGACAGCCAGGAGACGGAGGCTGATGGAGAGGGAGGGAGGGAGGTGGTGTTTTTGTCCATATCCATCCATCTGTGTGAGTCGTAACCCACTGGGAAACACCGGACTAATGCCCGCCCATGTTAAATCCTCACCAGATTCCAATTACAACCTCTGAACTTTCTGCTGAGACTCAAGTTGGAGCAAAACTGGAGAACATGAACGCATCACAGGATCACAAGGGAAGAAGCAGCCTAACAACAGTAACCTAGCTGGTTCCACACATATGGACCGGTGGTCGGGGGGAGACAGATTAGCACATGGCCATGTGTTTACAAAAGACAATGAGATATCTACCGACACGTAAGGCACATTAGAGCTGAATGGGTCAATTTATCTGTTTGGTGATGAGAACATAACATGAGACACCAAAACCGTCCATGTGTCCCAGAAGGACCATTCGCTCCAGCGCTCTAGGCTAACACTTTAGCGTACGCTGTGGTGAGTGATAACTCGTCTTATTTCAAAAGTGAGAAAATGAGAACTTGTTGCAGCTCAGTTTGACATAACATCAATACAGCAGGGACTACTTTCACTGTTAACATGGGAAGTGAAGGTGGAAGCAGCAGGAGACCCAGCACGCGTGGAGATCCTGATACACAACATGTAAAGAAATCTTCACGCTTTTGTGCAACGTGAAAATCCAAGTCAGGGGTTTGACATTCTCAGCCTCATTGTAAACACAAGAGGCAGGAAGTGAGAATCTCAGTTGACATGACAGAGAAAACTTTCATACGACGATTACAAAGACTCACCTTTATAGTAGAACAGACAGAAATCAGCCAAGACAAACCACTTCCTCTTCCAAAGACGCATACCAGAGCTGTCCTAGAGAGAGAGAGAGAGAGAGGGAGAGGGAGAGAGAGATAGAAACAGGAAGAGAGAGAGAGAGAGAGAGAGAGAGAGAGAGAATGAGAAAGATGAGAAAGATAGGGTGAGGTAGAGAAACAGGGTAGCAAGAGATATGAGAGAAAAGGCACAAGGTGGATAGATAGAGAGACCAGGAGAGAGATAGAGAGACCAGAAGAGAGAGAGAGAGAGAGAGAGAGGGAGAGGGAGAGAGAAAGAGTGATCATCTAACCCTGCTTCAAGGAAAACGGTTCGAAGAGACGGAAGAAAAAAGACCTCAAACAAGATTATAGATATATATATGAGATATAGAAGATGTATGGATACGTGTGTGTGTGTGTGTGTGTTTTATGCATTCATGCCCTTGTCAGTGTTTACATGTGATGTAATTAAAACTGCATTGCTCAAACTGTGAGCGTATGAGTTTGTGATAGTGTCTGTTGTGTTTATATGTGTGTGTGTGTGTGTGTGTGGTCATTAAAACATAATTGCATCGTTCTAACATCCCTCACGGTTTGTCTTACAGGGGCTTTTCCAGCGGGACCAGGCTGGAGCTATTTACAGTACAACTTCAAATAAAGTCTCCAGTGATCTCCGTCTCCAGAACAGAAAGGAACAGAAAGGAAACTGGGCCGTGAAAACAACATTCACAGCTGAACCTGGAACTCATTCCCGTCGTGTGAAAAAAGAGACGGCCGAGCACGGCGGGAGGTCAGTCAGTATTCTAGCTTGTCTGCTGTAGATTTCCCAATCATGTAAGCCTGGTTGAGATGTTGAGTCTGTGTGTGTGTGTGTGTGTCCTGACCTGTTTGTAGAGCCATCCTCGGACCACCACGGGGACATTGGGGTTCCTCTTTATGGCCTGGTCCCTCTTCCCGAAGCTGTGCACCCTGCCACTGGACCGGGAGCCCTGCAACACACACAAATATAGAGTAACACACCTGGCAGCCATATTGGAGGTCCTCGGCTCCCGGGCAATAGTGGCTAAGACAACTTGGCCGTCCCAACAGTCTGGAATACACATGCTTCATATCTGTGTGAGAACCGATTCTGTCATTCCTGATACATTGGATCTTGGTGGTTAGCTAACCAGAGCAACGGTTCAGCTAACCACCACTACCAGAGGCTAACATAGCAACAGTACTGGCTAGCTCCCGGGTGTGAATGTATCTCACTGTGCAATTCAAAAGCTCAGGATTGCTGAGAAAGCCATCCTACTCTGTATGAAAAGGTCAAAGGTTAAGGTCTGGTGTGGAAAGGTCACACATTCTATCCCAGAAATAGCCGATGTGCATTAAAGTGTCTTTGAGTGAGTCACTGAACCTCTGCTGAGGGCGTTCGCTAAAAATGTCCAAAAAACATACACCAGTAATCATTCATCAGCTGCAATATTTCAAGGGTGTTGGAGACTATTATTAGACAGGTTCACCTCAAGGTTCCTCTGTAGGCCAATATACTGTAGAGCATCACATCCTATGGCATTACGTTTACATTTAGCTGACTCTCATCCAGAGCAGCTTCTTACTCAGCTGCTGATGGACACGTTAGCTGTTGATCTTGTGACCTTTTAGATATGGGAGGGTCTCTGAAACCACTAGGCCTTCTAGATATGGGAGGGTCTCTGAAACCACTAGGCCTTCTAGATATGGGAGGGTCTCTGTAACCACTAGGCCTTCTAGATATGGGAGGGTCTCTGAAACCACTAGGCCTTCTAGATATGGGAGGGTCTCTGTAACCACTAGGCCTTCTAGATATGGGAGGGTCTCTGAAACCACTAGGCCTTCTAGATATGGGAGGGTCTCTGAAACCACTAGGCCTTCTAGATATGGGAGGGTCTCTGTAACCACTAGGCCTTCTAGATATGGGAGGGTCTCTGAAACCACTAGGCCTTCTAGATATGGGAGGGTCTCTGAAACCACTAGGCCTTCTAGATATGGGAGGGTCTCTGTAACCACTAGGCCTTCTAGATATGGGAGGGTCTCTGAAACCACTAGGCCTTCTAGATATGGGAGGGTCTCTGTAACCACTAGGCCTTCTAGATATGGGAGGGTCTCTGTAACCACTAGGCCTTCTAGATATGGGAGGGTCTCTGTAACCACTAGGCCTTCTAGATATGGGAGGGTCTCTGTAACCACTAGGCCTTCTAGATATGGGAGGGTCTCTGTAACCACTAGGCCTTCTAGATATGGGAGGGTCTCTGTAACCACTAGGCCTTCTAGATATGGGAGGGTCTCTGTAACCACTAGGCACCCTGGTGCCCCAATATAGACTTGAGCAACAGATGGGAAGACACAGGAAGACGTCGGATTGGATGGGACCAGAGGATTGGTGACCGGATAGAGAGAGAGTCGGGATAGCAAGGGGGGATGAGATGAGCTAGCAGGAGAGGGTAGGGTTGCAGTGACAGAGTGACCTAATAGTTTAGAGAGCTCGTCCTGTAACTGACAGGTCAAAGGTTTGATCCCTGCAGCAGCCGACGTGTTCATTAGCCCAACATGAAAATAAAGACACTCAATGTAGACTGTGGCTAATAAACAATATGAAAACCCACCAGTCCAATAGAAACCTTCTCATCTTGCCCTATTCAGCAGGCTTGCCTTCCTCTCAGCCATTTATCTGTTTGTTTCTCCTTGGATTTTCTGTTGATGGAGTTTGAGTTTCTGTAGGTGGCGCTCTTTTCTTTGTCTGTTCAGCCATGGTGGCTATCACTGCTCACGCTTCTTCTATTTATTCCAAAACGCATCACTTCCTGTGCAGCAGAAGATTTCTGCCAGGAAAGACCTACCAGACACCGGGTGTTTAGAACAGCAGATGGAAAAGCTTCATGACCTGAGCTGAACCACTAAAGAGTGATATCATGATATCAAGAGAGAGAGGTGAGGGTTAGGGTTAACCATAACCATAACTATAATATCATGATATCAAGAGAGAGAGGTTAACCATAACATTAGGGTTAGGGTTAGGGCTAACCCTTTATTTATATGAACACGTTGAAGATTATCACTTTAACCTGCCGGCTGCATTCACAGTTTAATCCTCTGTTATAATTGAGCCCTGTGGTTGTGACACTGGTCTGTACAACTGCTGAGGGCAGGAATCAATTCATCATCATCCATTAGACACACACACACACACACACACACACACACAGTTGAGCTGGTTTCTGTCTCTCTGATACACATATACACACAGCCACTCTCGTTATCTCAGCACACCATGACATCATTTTTGCATTATGATTGTGTGTGTGTGTGTGTGTGTGTGTGTGTGTGTGTGTGTGTGTGTGTGTGTGTGTGTGAGTTTACGCAAGTGAAAGCAAGCATGCTTTGACGGTGTACACACATTTCTGAAACCTCATTACACAATCCTCCAAATGAAAACCTCAGATCATAAGCCTACTCCCCTTGACACCACACACACACACATACACACACAAACATACAAACACACACACACACACACATTATTATCAACCATTTGGCGGTCAGTCGGGGTGTGACGGCGGTGTGTGTGTTAGTGTGTGTTGGTGTGTGTTGGTGTGTGTGTTGGTGTGTGTGTTGGTGTGTGTTAGTGTGTGTTGGTGTGTATTTAGGCTGAACTGGCAGCAGCACTGGGAGGCTTCCACAGCTGGCAAACAACAAACACAGTCCCCAATTAAAGCAGACTGGTTGGCCAAGCATGATGCAGAGACACACTGGAGTCCCTCATCTGTGTGTGTGTGTGTGTGTGTGTGTGTGTGTGTGTGTGTGTGTGTGTGTGTGTGTCTATTTTTAGGTGTAGGGTAAATCTTTGGTCCCTGCTGCTTTCTCCTGCTGTTGATGAGCAGCTTGAAGTGCAGAGCAGCTACTTGTTATATTAAGTAACATGAAGCCTTTCAGATCCCAAAGATGTAATAATCTAATAATATGTTGTAATAATCTAATAATATGTTGGTATTGAAAAAGTAGTACAAATGTGCGTTATCCAAAACTAGATGAACAGATGAGTTGAAAATGACGAGTCCTTTAAAAGAGCGCAGGGAGCTTTACACTCCATTGGTGTTTTCATTAGAGACTATAAGGCACATGAAACCGTAACCGGGAACCAACACAAATTCATAAATGACACTGACTTTGGCGCTGACTGGTTACCAACACAACACTGCTAAATTTCCACCCGGCTGAAAGGAGGATTATGACTCATAACTGGAGGATGACTTCTGTCTCTGTGCTCCTCTGGTGTTTTGTCAGAGAGGCGGAAAGGACGCGACTTATTAAAAATATGGATTCATTTCTTGACGGCGACATTTCAAGCGCAGGGAAGACAGATGAATCATCTTTCCCCTGAGAGCTGATTCTTCTGTTAGGGCGAAAGTGTATGGTATTACTGACTTGCTTTCTTGCCGTTCAATGGCAGGGCTGATGAGCCAGAGCACCTGGGGGGGGGGGGCAACGGGTCAGGAAAACATGGGGTATCGGAGTGGAAGGGGGGCAATGGGGCGTCATGATGGATGCCCTGTCATCTGGGTACCAAGCCCGATGACACGTGTTCAATCTTAGTCCCGCAGCACCTGTTGATAAGGCAGGATGAGATTTCACGCAACTGTGGAGCCATGTGTGTGTGTGTGTGTGTATGTGTGTGTGTGTGTGTGTGTGCGTGTGTGTGTGTGAGAGAGAGAGAGTGAGAGTGAGAGTGAGTGTCACATAGACTAAAGAAGAGAGTGAGAGAGAGAGATGAGAAGGAGTGAGCCATGAGGGAAACAGATAGAGTGTAAACAAGAGAGAGAGAAAGCTTCTGATGTTTTCTAATCAGTGAGTCACCTACATGTGACCTACATGTGACCTACATGTGACTTATGTACAAGTGTTTGAACTCAAATTGAAATTTGGCAGTGTTGCCGACGCTGAGACGCTGAGAAAAATGTCAGAATTTTGGCGCCCGTGGCAACTTGGCTGACCCAGAGTCTGCACCGAGGACACCGAGACACAACAGGAAGGAAAGCCAAACAGCTGACTTGGTGTTTGGGGAGACGCCACAATTCAGTCGAAACTCAAAGGTTTGTACTGTAACACGACTGACGTGTGTTTGAAACCAGTGGCAGACGCGTTGTTACTCTACTGTCTTTATGACTGTCAGTTCATATCAGTTACATCTAAAATACACTAAATCAGATTGAACAGCAAGTCAGAATTCAGCCTGAAGGCCTGTGATGTGAATATAGCCAAAGAGACAGACAGACAGACAGACAGGTAGACAGGTAGACAGGCAGACAGGCAGGCAGGCAGACAGACAGAGACAGACAGGCAGGCAGGCAGACAGACAGGCAGACAGACAGACAGGTAGACAGGCAGACAGACAGGTAGACAGGCAGACAGACAGACAGGCAGAGAGACAGACAGACAGGCAGACAGACAGACAGGCAAACAGACATACAGGCAGAGAGACAGACAGACAGGCAGACAGACAGATGGAGGCCTTTCGTTACTTTCCACAAACTGTGCAGTCGCCTCCTTCAGTCTTTCCTACATAGTGTTGATATTTGGGCGTTTTTTCATTGATGTAGTTTAAAAAACAAGACAAGATGTTTTGCCGTCAAGCACTGAAAGCACAACAGTGAATTAGGACCATAATGCATTGTGCCTAATGAGGAGGAGCTGCTAGCTAACCCAGTCTCTCAGACTAGACCGACAGACTTCTGTTGCTAAATGAAACGTCGATAACAACGCAGCCCCGAGGGGAAGCTCTGCATGACGGACAGGTAACCATTGTAGTGACATCACATCCTGCCTGGCTTTGATCCCTTTAATTAAACTGGAGCGCTCCCCAGGCCCACGACCACCAGCCCTCCACCTCCACCTCCAATTAAGCCTCCGCTTCATCGCTGCAGGGCTGTCATGGATCTTGGTCAACCGCAAAAGAACTCGAGCCGCCATTCATCATCACCCGCCAGCCGTAGCCAGCGTGAGTCAGCGGGAAACCGGTTCAAACCGGTTCAAACAGCAGCCGCAGGTAGGAGGGCTGATGGTAATAATATAGTTTATACTAAAAGCAGAAAGGGCTTTACAAAAACACACAAAAACAAGGAACTACATTTAAAAAAAGAAGATAGAAATTGGGAAGCACACTTAAAAATAAAAACATAACAAAACATTACAAGATTAAAAAAAGCATTTTAAGAGATCAGAGATCAGACAGAACAGTAAGACGGCTGGAGGACGTCATGACCGTGGTCAGTATGGTACTATATAGTACTGCTGTAATAAGGTGCTTTGGATAAAAGCATGACTAAAAGACACTTGACCACACACACATACAAAACACACACACACACACACACACACACACACACACACCCTGACTGACCTTGGAGGCGGAGGTGGTGTCCACGGTGGAGGAGGTGACGCCGGTAGAGGTCTCGCTGACCGTGGTGCTGGAGGGGCGGAGCTGCTCCCCCGAGGGTTTGGACATCATATGAACGCCCTGTGGCCTGGACACACACACACACACACACACACACAACCAAATTTAATGCCATTACACACCAGTGCTATGACCATCGAGGGCATGATGACTCTGACCCTTGACCCTTGTCATTTTGGTGATCAGAGTGTCAGCTCTTCACTGAGCGTGGAAAGACGTGAGGACAGAACGAGGAGGAAGTATCGGGAAGACGAGGACAGAGGATGGTTTGTGTCCCTGGAGGCCAAGGACGGGCCCTTTGTGTGTGTGTGTGTGTGTGTGTGTGTGTGTGTGTGTGTGTGTGTGTGTAAACCAGAGAGTCAACATCCGACACAACGTCCTCAATTTTCTCTCAGCCTCGCACACCGTGGAGGGTAAGGAGGGGCTGGTGTTTCAAAGCATAAAACCTTGGTGTGTGTGTGTGTGTGTGTGTGTGTGTGTGTGTGTGTGTGTGTGTGTGTGTGTGTGTCTCAGAACTCTTCTCTTTCTACCCCCAGGTTACCTCAGACTACTGTGACCTATTACCTTACATGACTGTTTCATAAGAGGAAGATGAGACCAGATCAGATTGTTAGAAACCTGTTAGTCCACAACGTGAAGGTCTTGTTCTACTGGACCATTCAAGCTAGCTGGTGAATTTGAGGATGTTTCAACCATTGTGGACAAACACGTCAAACTTTTCAGGAATTAATAACAGCAGTCTTATTTTTACACTGCCAACCTGCCTGACAACATCCAATGGGTTTTGAGTGGGAACCAGGAAACGCTACCTAATAATGTCAACCCTCCGTAGCAGATAGCAGAATTCATGTGACATTAACAACAATAAGACCCATCCTAGACACAGATCTGAGTTCAGCTTTTAACTCTTCCCAGACTTCCCAGCCTGGTAGAAGAACTATTAACAGAGCGTCTTGTGCTGCATGTCTACAGTCTCATCCACTGCTGACTGCTTATGTTTGACTGCGACCAGCCACCAGTAAAAATAACCTGAGATAAATAAATAAATAATAATAAATAAATAAACTGAAGCAGCTCCGATCTCTCGATACTGTAAATGAACAATATAAAATATGGGACTGTAGGTTGATGACTCATCTAGGGCTACGGGTCATACTGCACTGTTATGAATGACTGAAGGTGCTGGTTTGAAAATAGATTCATTTCACATGCACACACACACACACACACACACACAAATCCCAACAAAATGTGACTGTAGGCTTGTTAGCTGCACTCTCTCTCTGCATGATGACAGTTCTCGTATTGCGGCGAGATGGAGGAGACGTTCCATGTCGCATGTTTTATCGTCCACCGGTCGACGCCGGGAGAGAGGAACGTCTGAATCTGTCTGATTAGTTTCAGAGGGAAAACACCGGCGGTGATGCGTTCATCCCTCCAGGAATCAGGCAAATGACCTAGTGCTGTAATTCTCTCTGACACACCTCCCTCTCTCTTCCAAACACACTCGCACATTATCATTGTGTTCTGCACCACACACACACACACACACACACACACACACACACACTCTCCACTGCCGGGAAAGTAATGGTCTAATTTGTCTGGTTTAAGTTTCTGGGGAGGAAATCTAAATCTCGACCTCCCTTTTTCACTTTTGCTCCCTCTGTCCCTTTCGCTTTCAGTCTCTATCTGTTTCCGTCTCTCTCTCACTCACACACACACACACACACACACACACACACACACACACACAGGCTGAAAGCACCTTTATGCGTTCTCCCCGCCCTCCACATTACAACCCTTTAGTGTAAGATGCCAACACAGCTGCCAGTGACTTCACCAGCGAGCTCTCACAGATGAATGATGTGGATCTGTAGGATGTGGTGTGGGCGGTGCTGACAGAGATGCTGTTTCCAACTGTCAAGCAAATTTCACACAAACGTTTCGAAATTCGCAAAAATATAAAAAGCAAAATAAGCTTCCCGAATGTCAAAGCATAAGAAATACACATCCACCAGTCAGTTGTCGCTAAGCGTTAGCTAACGTTGGCAATATTTCCTGCTTTCCTCCCAAGATTAAAACAAAGAAACGCACCAACTAAAGGCCACGCCACCACAGCAGGTATGACATTCCTGGCAGGTCGTGGTGGGCCGATATTTTCCAGACAACGTCCAAAGCCACTTTTGAACTATTGTGCGTTGAGACTGAACCAATCGTTGGGCCGATCATGCTCAGCAACAAGTGAGTTTCCATCACTATTTATCCTGGAATTTCTTTACTTCTTTTCTTTAAGTTTATTGAATTTTACCGTCTCTATTCAGCTTTTCAAATTTGGTACACAATAATTTGCTAAACAAATTGGGATGGAAACCCAGCTATTGAAGAGCCACAGTATTGTGTGTTACCTTGTTGTTGAGAGAGAAACAGGCAGAGAGCGAGACAAAGTGAGCGAAGGAAGCTTTCTTCCCAGAAACATTTACAAATCAGACAAATTAGACGTTCCCTTTCTCGGCAGCAGAGAGTCTACAAGGTCCTATTCCTCTTTCAGCTGCAAAGGACACTCAGTCCACTGTGACCTGAGCTGTCTATAGGAGTTCATCTTATTTCAACGCAGAAAAAAAACTACCCCCCCCCCCGCCATCCCCACATCTAATGGATAAGCCTTTGAGTGCATGCTAACAGTGCCTCAGGAGGCTTTGAGGAGGGTATGACCTGTCCTTTCACAGAGTTCATCCATATGCAGCAGACCTCTGCAGGTCCAAGGGAACAGGACCACGGCTTCCCACATATTTACCTGAAATGTCTGCAGAGGGCTCGGTAGTGATGGAGGGTGGGGAAGGGGGTGGGCAGAGAGGTAGAGGCAGAAAGACATTCCCTTTATTATCTATGTTTTGATGGAACATCTTACCATACCAAAGAGATGGAGAGAGCGGAGGGAGAGATAGAATGAGTGATACAAAGTGAAAGAAGGAGACTGACTGTCAAACTGTAAACACTAAACATGTTCACTTGTGTGGTCCTCAGCAACGTGATGTTCTAGCTGCTCCACAGAGCGCTTTTATTTTGAAAAGGGAATAGGAGGTGCATCTGTACCATATTCATCAATATTGCCTCATAGAAATCAACTCATCTACACAGAAAGACAATCCTTTGAAGTAACTTAAACTGTGCACCCCTCACGCTCGCAGTCCATCTGTTAAAAAAAGACACATTGGACCAAATACCTCTCATGGCGGCCCAAACACAAACTGTGAATAAGAGCCTTTTGATTCCAATTCCACCAGCCTTGCTAGTAATGTACTTCCTGCCTCTCCATCTCTGATCAAACAATTCAGTCAGTGTGAGAGGAAGAGGAAACATTGTGCTGCCCAATAGAGATTTATCACTCAGGGCTCTGAGAGAGGCTCTGACCCTGAGACGAGAGAGAAAAGCTATTGGTTGGTGGCCATTTATTTGTCGCTTGTCCACCAGGAGAGGTGCACTTATCATGTTCAAACCTGTGTGGGCGGAAAAGGCAGCTATGCTGTGAATAGAGAGGCCAAGAGGGGATTAAATCACACAGAAGGAGGAATTATCCAGATCATTCTGACATTTTAGCTCAAGAAGTTTGATGTTCTTTAATGAAACAGCTCACAGGAAAACTGACTAAAAACACCTTGAAAACTCCCACAACCACAACCAACCCACATCCACCCACCCACCCACACACACACCCACCCACACACACACACACACACACACACACCAACGGAAGTGAATATAGCAAAAGCAAAGGCACTGGCAGCCCACACACACACTAGACACTAAAATGTCATTTCAAATCATTTCTGCAATGCGGCGAGGTCTGTAAGACCCAGACCCCAAATTTACTTCAAGATAAAAAGCCTAGAGCTGGTAGGATGTAATGGCTAGCGTGGCCCGAGACCCAGTCCAGAATTCAGAAGAAAAACAGAAAAACACGAGCAATGTTACATGTCCACTATTAACGCTAACTGATCAAAAAGCTGTTTTCTCTCCTCAGCTCTGATTTCACTTCTTTCCCCAGAACTTGACGTTCACATGACGTTCTTCATCGCAATTGATGCTGAAGACAAGGATGAATTGGTTTCTGGTCATTGAAGCCTGTTAGTCTTTTATCTTTATGTAATGATAATGACTTTAATGCTGTGAAACCTGACACCTGAACGTGATCACAGGGGTGGTGATGGTGTGGTGATGGTGTGGTCATGGTCATGTGTGGTCATGGTGTGGTGATGGTGTGGTCATGGTCATGTGTGGTCATGGTCATGTGTGGTCATGGTGTGGTCATGGTATGGTCATGGTGTGGTGATGGTATGGTCATGATGTGGTCATGGTGTGGTCATGGTGTGGTGATGGTGTGGTCATGGTCATGTGTGGTCATGGTCATGTGTGGTCATGGTCATGGTCATGGTGTGGTGATGGTATGGTCATGATGTGGTCATGGTGTGGTCATGGTATGGTCACGGTGTGGTCACGGTATGGTCACGGTGTGGTCACGGTGTGGTCACGGTGTGGTCATAGTATAGTCATGGTATAGTCATGGTGTGGTCATGGTATGGTCATGGTATAGTCATGGTATAGTCATGGTGTGGTCATGGTATGGTCACGGTGTGGTCACGGTATGGTCACGGTGTGGTCACGGTGTGGTCATAGTATAGTCATGGTGTGGTCATGGTATGGTCATAGTATAGTCATGGTATAGTCATGGTGTGGTCATGGTGTGGTCATGGTGTGGTCATGGTATGGTCATGGTATAGTCATGGTATGGTCATGGTATAGTCATGGTATGGTCATGGTGTGGTCATGGTATGGTCATAGTATAGTCATGGTATAGTCATGGTGTGGTCATGGTATAGTCATGGTGTGGTCATGGTATAGTCATGGTATGGTCATGCTGCTGTGGCTCCTAGCAGAATAGGCTCCTTCTATTCAACTGTGGAACTCAGTGTAAGTCACTCTGGATAAGAGCATCAGCTAAACGCTTAAGATATAAAATGTACCATAAATGTCCGATGAATTGTGTGTTTGAATACTGGAGGCAGAGAGGCCCTATCACTCTATCGACGTCTGTAGCCACTTGTTTGAAATCCACACTGCTGCTATGGCAACAGTCAATAAAACCGTTGCCATGCCGCGCCCCGGTGACCCACCATGTGTGCAGTCATCACATTGCTGGCGTGGCTTCCCCCAAAAATCACCAGATCCCATATCATTCAGCAGGGGAAGAGAGAGAGAGAGAGAGAGAGAGAGAGAGAGAGAGAGAGAGGGTGGGGGAGGGGGTTAGCGATGGAAAAGAGCTTCTGGAAAACATGAACAGGGCGAGAGGAGAGATGAGTCAGAGTTGAGAAAGATAGAGAAGGTGCAAAAAAAGTAAAAATCAGTCTAAGTGACACGAGGGCTTTATTCAGTCACTTTCCCATCCGGTCCTAGAATCCAACTACCAACCTCGCTGTTACCCCACATCTCTACCCTCCAGGCTACTGCCACCCCCCTCCGACACACACACACACACACACACACGCACACGCACACACACACAGTGAAGCTTATCAATTTTGGGTTCTAGTTTTGTCACCATCTGTGTTTCAACATTTTTGTTGACACGTTTTTAGTTACATAACTGATTGATGTCCTCTCATTTATTTAAGATAAAGTAGGTTGCTAACTTATTGCACTCTTACCTTAACACTAGTTCTGCTCTTAGTTGCTTGTTTAGGAAGGAAATGCACTTACGATTTCTGGTGACTAGTAGTTTTCTTGCCTACCTATGTTGAATGCACTTATTGTAAGTCGCTTTGGATAAAAGCGTCTGCTAAATGACTGTAATGTAATGTAAATGTAATGTACATCTTGCTTTGACACACATGTGAACATGTGAACGTGTGAACATGTGAACATGTGCATGTAAGCATTCCTTCAGAAACTAACTTGATCTACCAGCAGCACTTGATCCACTGTCGTGCATTACTTTCCTCAACTTTTCCCGGGACGCAACTTTAAAATCCCACAATTTTCCATGAAACAGAATTCCAGGTGCTCCATGACCCTGCCGACAGTGACAAGTAAACAGACGGACACGAGGCTGAACAGACTCAGACCCACTTCAGACCCAGACAGATGCTGAGACCCAGACAGCAGCACTGAGGGAAGTTATTCCATTTCTCCTAGTGCCAAAATAGGAGCTGATAAGGGAAACCTAGGATCTGTTCAGTGCTGACACTTTAGCCACTTCAGGCTGTGATAACCCCCAGTGTGCTGGCCCTCTGCCGCCAGCCTCAACACACACACACACACACACACACACACACACACACACACACACACACACACACACACACACACACACACCACTCCCCACTGCTAATAATGCTCTCAGACGGAGCTCCAGCTCTGCTTTGATGGCCGGTGAGCTGACACCTCCATCAAATGTGATGTTGACATCAAAAAAGCAGCCTGGCTGTGGCGGGGGCAGCTGGAGGTGACAGATGTTTATGATGGGATCCAGGTATGGAGCGTCAATACGGTGGCAGTGGCCTACAGGTCAGTGAAGCAGGCTGGCTGAGAAAATCAAGCCGGAAAGTGAAAAGCATTTTCTCCTCCCTTAAAGGACTGCACTGACTGAACATGAACTCTGGGTTACTGAGGCCAATTTCACATGATTAACCACCAAGACGCTCGTCGCTGGCAAAACCAATCACAGCATAGTTTGATATCATAGCCGCAAAATAAAAAAAATAATGGAGGAGAAACTTGTTTTATGTGTCGGAGCATCCCGAATTATACAACATGACCTTAAATCATACCACGATCTGACTAGAAAGTCCATATCATGGAATGATGTCAGTTTACAGACGGGACTACCAGGTTGGTTGACAGCTTAGTACAGGTTCGTATATGCAGCCAGTCTATATTCACTTCTATGGCTGTGCTAGTATGATCATTGGCGATGTGGTTAGCTACGGCTGATGCGGGCTGTAGTCCGAAATTGAACTCCACTCTATTCTTTCCTGAATGCTGTCATTTTAAAAACTCAACGGTGTGAATGTAATGAATGTAATGTCCGCTGATCATGTGAAGGGTTAGGGAAAAGAGCACGTCTGTTCAGCAAAACTCTTTCATGGAAGAAGATAAAGGTTTAAAGAACAACTTTGGCCTTGGTCAAATTCAGTTCAACTACTTGTTGAGTACTTTCGCCGATGTCTGGCAGAAGAGCATCATGCAATGTGAGCAGTGGCGTGGTGCTGATAATAATGGGAGGCGGGTACACGGCTAGGAGAAGGAAGGTATACTATAATCCCAGCCTCCTCTATACTTTAATGGTAAGTATACAACATTTATTTCCAACCACTCATTGCGACTGGACGAGAGGCGTTCCACGAGTGCTTGTAGCCATCGCGTATGAACTTGTACCTTATAACACAAACGGTATCACTCCGCCTTTAATTATGAATGGAATGAAGCTAGCAAGGATGTTTATCGCTTCGCAACGGGGAACTTATTTTCTGTTGGTGAACGGACAAAACAAACGTAATGAATTGAAAAACAAAGTAAATGACTCCGGCTTGGTCAGGGCGTCCTTACAGACACAATTGGCCGTGTCTGCGGGTGGGAAGCCAGAGGGGTATGTGTCCTGGTCGCTGCTCTAGCGCCCTGGTCGGTCGGGGCGCCTGTTCAGCGGGGAGGGAACTGGGGGGGATAACGTGTTCCTCCTCAAGCGATACGCCCTCCCGGTGAAACTCCTCGCTGTCGGGTGAAAAGAAGCGGCTGGCGACTCCACATGCATCGAGGAGGCATGTGGTAGTCTACACCCTCTACACCCTCCCCAGACCAGCAGAGGGGGCGGAGCAACGACCGGGAGAGCTGAGGCAGGGGGAATTGGACATGAACAATTGGGGAGAAAAAAAAAAAAGTAAATGATTGTAAAAATGTATAACTGCAATAACATCGGTCAAGGTCGTACCAAGGTCGTACCATGTTGTGGTTACTGGCACCGCTGAGCTGTGGTCGTATTTTATTTTCATGATTTTGATTTCAAATATACTACGACTCAGGATAAGAATAAAGTTCTTTGTGATGTTTTCCTAAAAGGGTATTTAGTCCTCACAGGCAGAACAGTCACAATACTGGACCCTGATTGGCCGACAACACCAGCTCCTCTAATTCAAAGCGGAGGCGTTCCAGTTCAAATGCTGCAAACTGACCTGATTGGACGGATTTTAAAATGTAACCACGTGAACAAAATCAAATTTTAAAAATGTCTTTAAACATCTCAGATCATGAGCGTAGAAATAGAGGAAAGCTTGAATTTCTATAATGGCCCTTTAATGTTATGGGTTGCTATGCCAGCTCCTGTGGTAACCAGGGGACCAGTTACCAATCTTTCCTGCGTCCTCCTGGTTGTTAAGAAGAACACACTTTATTAGTGTATTATTTTTTATGTCACACACACACACACACACACACACACAGCATGCAGTCGGTGGTGGCCGCCAAACACACACACGCATGCAGGGAGGGTGGCTGCGGGAAATTTGTCCTCTGCTTTTGACCCATCCTGGTTTACGCAGTGGGCAGCAGGGGGCAGTGTGGCGCCCGGGGACCAACGGTCTAGGTGTTGAGACCACGTCGTGGTCGGGACAGGAGATGGCGATCTTCTTAATTCTTGTATGTGCAAAACATTGAAGAAAGCTTTTCAGTCAGTAATCCCACATAACTGCTGCGCTCGGCTGTGCCTCACATAGCAGGAACATCCTCACAGGTAGTACTGCTATATTACACTGCTAGGCACAGCATGGTGCAGATATAATGACTCAAAGGCTAGCGTTACCTTCTACTGCAGACACCTTCACTATACACCACGGACTGTTTCAAATCCGTCATTACTGCAGCAATACCTCATACATTTTAATGAACACACACACACACACACACCGATGGCGGAAGTGACATGTGGCTTGGATAGGTCTGCTTCACACCCACACAGCTGCTAATAAGGCAGAACATATCTGGGAAATAATGTAATATACTCCCCACCTCATCCAAAATGGAGAGAGAGAGAGAGAGAGAGAGAGAGAGAGAGAGAGAGAGAGACAGAAGAAGTGATGGAGAGAGGGAGAAGAAAGAGGGAGAGTTAAAGGAAGAGATGGGGGTGGAAGGGGTGAGGTAGGTAGGGGGGGTGGAGACCAGAGCCACTGACTGAATAGAAAGGAAGATATAAAAAGACATGGCTAAATAGAGGAGCGTACATGTGGTCATGTGGTCCCTGCCTGACGAGGCCGAGGGCGCAGGTCTAAAGTCTATGGCATCCGGTGAAAGTGGGCGTGTCCAGTCTATTTTGGTATTTTGGTGACCAGAGGTGCGAAGCCCAACTACAGTGGGCAAAGAGGTTGGATGGAGAGGAGGACAGTATCAGTAGGTGTGGCTTCAATCAGCTCATTTCACCTACAGGCCTCTGCACTACATCTCCTATAGGTTGGGACCCAACAAAGAAGAAACCATTTCAATATGATCAAAGGCAGAAAGATGACGATAAAAAGACATTAATATTACCAGCATCATCCAGGATCTTCTCCCTGTCTTACATTGAGATTGTTCCCTGTGTGTAATGAGTCACATTCATCCAGCTACCAGGTGAAATAGTTAGTTGTGCTTAACGTATTAAAGGTTGCATTCAGTTAGTCCATGGGTGAAGGACTAACCTCAGAGTGGGTGAAATATAGCCCAACATGAAACCATGTGGGATTCTGGACAGGTAGTGAAAATAGCACCGTGTGATTGGCGGAAGGCACAGGCGTCACTTCAGACTACGCCGCCTGGTTTTGACTGACACGCCCCCTGTAGCGCCACGCCGCCGTCCCGGGGCCAAACTGACGACAGCGGGGAAAAGTTGTCATTGCACCTCACAAAATCGCCAATGCGCCGGCACGAAAATAGAGCCCAGAGATGCACTTCCTGCTCACATGTGAAATATATATAAATATACTCTTCAGTGAGAGTCGAAGAATTTCTTCACTACAATGAAGAACAATTCAAACTCTTCACGGGCGAAGGAGCAGATATAGAACCACAAGATGAGGAGATACTGAGGGACTACATCTGAGCGCCTGCCTATAAATGCTTATAAATAACTGAATCTATGAATCTGTCATTTAATATACACACACACACACACACACACACACACACACACACACACACACATAATCATTTCACCTATTGTAATAGAAGCTTTGGCAATATTGTTAATTTTAAACTTTATTTCAATAAAACATTGAATTGAGGCAGAGAGTTAGATGGGGATGTAGAGAGAGAGAGGGAGAGAGAGAGAGAGAGAGAGAGAGAGAGAGGGAGAGAGGAATGATGAAATGATGAACCTATATTGGCTGAAATCTGCGTCGGGGAACAGAAATGTCTTTCGCTACAGTGTGGATCTCTCTTGGTGGATCTCTCTTGGTGGATCTCTCTTGGTGGATCTCTTCAAGGAGGTCTCTTGTGTTCAGAACACAAGTCCTTGTAACTGCACGTTTTTGTAATCACAGTCTTCATCGATGAAGCTGTGTTAGTTTGTTAGCTGTGTTAGCTGTGTTAGCTGTGTTAGCTTGTTAGCTTTGTTAGCTGTGTTAGCTTGTTAGCTTTGTTAGCTGTGTTAGCTGTGCTGGTTCAGTTTTTTCATGAATCTTCGGGCACCTTGGGTTAGGGTGAGCAAGGTGCGAACAAGGTGCATGGAACAGGCAGGTAACACTGGGAAGGAGGAAAGACCAACGCTGCCGAGGGCCACGTGACGAAGGACGTTTGCTTTACTAGTTAATCTTTATTTTCAGTACTGCAAGTGCAAAATAAATGCTACCCAACTGAACTGACTGAACTGTGGATATCACAAACTCAACTGAACCACAAGTGAGGAGCATTTCAAACGTCTGTCAGCCGAAGCTCTGGAGGCAAGTAAAGGATGTCAGGCCCTTTGTTCAAAGCCAAAAGGTACGGAACTGATCTCTGGTCAGTTTGCTCCAAGTAAGAACCTGAAAGGGGCTGCGACACCTCTGGTGCTGTGGGCTCTCAGACCCAGAGACAAAGACAGGAGGATGAGATGAGGTGGAGTAGGGTTAGGAGGAGAAGGGAGTAGGGTTAGGAGGAGAGGGGAGTAGGGTTAGGAGGAGAGGGGAGTAGAGTTAGGAGGAGAGGGGAGTAGGGTTAGGAGGAGAGGGGAGTAGAGTTAGGAGGAGAGGGGAGTAGGGTTAGGAGGAGAGGGGAGTAGGGTTAGGAGGAGAGGGGGAGTAGAGTTAGGAGGAGAAGGGAGTAGGGTTAGGAGGAGAGGGGAGTAGAGTTAGGAGGAGAGGGGAGTAGGGTTAGGAGGAGAGGGGAGTAGGGTTAGGAGGAGAGGGGGAGTAGAGTTAGGAGGAGAAGGGAGTAGGGTTAGGAGGAGAGGGGAGTAGAGTTAGGAGGAGAGGGGGAGTAGGGTTAGGAGGAGAGGGGGAGGGGAGAAAAGAGAGGGGGGTTCTCCTGGCTCTCCTACTAGTACTTCAACACCACTGTGAAACTGAATTCAATACTGTTCAGTACCTTACTGCCATGTTGTGGCTTTAAACTGTAAATCCTTTTTATCAGCTGCACTCATAGTAAGTGATGTATGAGATCGAGGACCAATGGGAGACACCCTGACAGACTGAACTATCCAAGCACATAACAATGTTAACGATGTTATGTCGGGTCCAGGAAGGGTTTATAAAATGCTGGACAACTAAGTTAAGGATATCTGAAGGACAACCACTTTTCAGAAAAACACTGTGGCATGCATTCAGCTGCACCTTCCAATGCTAATGGTCCAAACAGAGAGAGAGCATCCTTTTACCATTTCACTGACTCCTTCTGTAGCATCTCCAAACAGTGACACGCTCCAAAAGCACTAAAGGTCCTTGACAAATCCACCAACACCTTTCACTCATTTATCTGACACAACAAAACCCGCTAACAAGATGAAAGGTCTACATCTAACCCTAACCCACTGTCTATCTCGCTAATGGTCAATATTACTGATCAACAACTGCCAAACCACAGCTTATTCTAAAATGTATAAAATGCTCTTTGATATAATCCTTAATTCCATTGATCGATCATTTCAAAGAATGTGATAAAAAGTAACATTTTAAAAGTATCGCATTCACTCCTTTGATATCATAAAGAACGTTTTAGTCCATTTTAGTTTTGATATATCTCAAAACAATGAGAACATCAAAGCATCACACTGATTTCATCGGTGTTTGGTTTAGATTTGAACCTTTTACATGATCAACAACTCAAGACACTCACTGCTCCTGGAGGATAAAATCCACGTTCTCTGCAGAAATGTGTCCCGTCACAGGATGCTGAAAGGCCGTGGTCCTCTGGTTATGACTGTAGCGACAGAGAGGGAAGAGAGAGAGCAGGGGGGAGTCAGGGAGAGGGAGGAGAGAGAGGAGAGATAAAATTAGTAAGTTTGGTTGCACTGTGAGGCCGTCACCCTGGCTTTCAGATCTCACCCCCTCTCTGTTCACAAGTACAGCAGACACAAGCTGATCATTCCCCAGGGGAGTAGTCGGCTTAGAAGGTCTGTCCAACCTCTCCACCCTGACTCTCCACCCTGACTCTCCCAGGCCTGTGTAGAATGTCAGGGGTGGCTGTGGATCACCCTTCACCCCCCACCCCCACCCCACCCCCTGTTCTGTACTGCCTGTGTGGACCAAAGTGTTGGGCTCAGCACAAAATGCCGGGCGGTGCAGGCCTGGGCCTCCATCAGTTTCAGCCTCTGCCAGTCAGTCATTCATGGCCTCAACCAGGGTGTAAAAGCATTCCACTGCTGGAGGGGGTAAACAACAAGCGGGGTGGGAGGGGTGGGGTGGCAGCAGGGGGGCTTTAAGAGGACTGGCATTCATCGCTCTCCAATTCAACAGGAGCTGACAGTGTGGGAGTGACCTGAGTTATCTACTCTTACAAAATGACTGATAGCACAAAATCAAAACTCTTTTACAGATTGATTCATGTGAGTTTTAGAAATAGTTAATAGTTAAATTAACTCTTCAATTTTTTTTAATTGTATAAATATTATGAGACAAAATTAGAATTACTATCAAAATCACTTCAACTGCCAAGTGCAATAAATACGCAGGAATTTGCCTTGTTGAAATATTGACATGAAGACATATTGACAACCTCCAGAATTTCACAGTACATACTGAGGGACAACAGGACCTCACATACACATGAGAATAGTTTTAGCGCTGCAACTGTAGTCGATCCCTGACTAGGACCCAAACAGTAACAGGACCTGGAACCCAAACCAAACCAAACCAAACCAAAGCATCAGCAGAAACAAACAAACACAGAGAACTGGGCCAGAACAGAGCAGCTTCCAGGTGTGACTGTGTCCAACGGTAGGAACCTGAATCAGGATGGTGTTAAAAAAAGAGCATGCATACTCAGCAAAAACCTCCTTTGTATAAATACCGGGTCAGAAACCATCTCCAACGACAATCAACACCTAGCAGCCATGGTTTCCATTCCACTAGCAGCTCACATTAGTTATGGTTTGCCTACTATTGCTTGATCTAGCAGAAGATTAAATCTGGTGGGAAACCCCTCCAAGGCAGCAGAGCTCCTCACAGGGACTTACAATGCAATCAGTTAGCGCCCAGCATGAGACTACACAACCTGTCACAGGGAACACAGCACCATGGAAACATGCTGATGGATGGATGGATGGATGGATGGATGGATGGATGGATAGATAGATAGACAGACAGACAGATATTTTTTCTTCTACGGTGGCCCGTGGGGATCAGTAGTCACATGCACACGTGGAGTTTTGAGAACTCACCGAAAACCAGGATGAAATGTGAAAAAGGGTACCAACTTCATGGTCATTTTATGAACCATCAAGGACATTTTTACCCCGAGCCCCCGTTAATGTCTGACCGTGATTTTGCCGGGGCAGGCTCCTCTGAAGCCTCGGCGGGGCCAGACCGCTACAGACTGCTACAGACCGCTAAGAGCATTTCCTGGTGCTGAGGTGAAGAACCGTCGCTCCTCATCCACAAGGGGAGAGAACTGCACTGGAGGAGCGGTGGTGTTTGTCATGCTGCTGGAGCAGTGTGTCTCCCAGGGCAAAAACACAATGCTCTAGATAGCAGCATCCCTGAGGCGATGTGCTTACTACTGCAGCGTCAGTAGGAGCGAGTCCAAATTAATAACTGTCGGAATAGCAGTGAGTGATAATCGATCAGTTGCAGCGCGAGAAGGAAAACAGATCATTTCCAGTGAGTTACGACTGTGACACTCTCCTTGCAGAGCCGCATCAAATTCAACATCAGATGCTAACTGGCTGCCGCAGGATGTCAAAGCTGCTTTCTGGTAAACAGCTACAGGGTCGGCGCAGGTGACGACAGGTATATTGCTGTAGGCAGTAACTTCTTGTTAATGTAGTTAACCATTACTAGTGTAGTAATCCTGTTGAAGTGATGCATTTCCCATTGATGTAATAACCATTTTCCTGTTAACGTTAATAATTGTTTTAGAGAAGTCTGAAATTTTCTGTTTCTAAAAACAGTCAAAATTCAAGAATAAATGTGACCCGTTAAATATGGTGCTGCATCTGATGCATGGAAGAGGTCTTTGGTAATCATTGTGAATGGATTCACATTTCAAAACCTGCAACCTTCCTGTTAATGAAATAAAATCCAATGTAATATAACAATTATTAGCTTGACAGGATGAAAGTTACTGCATTAATCACAGCTAGCATATTACATTAATAGGATTATTACACTATTAACTGGATTGGTATTCCATTGATGATTTATTACAATAAGAAGTTATTACATTGGAACAGAGGTGTGGATGCTGGGGTAATACTGGACAACCCTCATGTGTGGATGTGTGTAAATGAGGCACGGCATTGCTAAAAAACAGAATTCATTCTCTATCATTCATTCTCTATCATTCATTCTCGCTCCTGGAATAAAATCTCAAGAAAATACTGTCACCTACCCTGTGAAAATATCACTCAAGCCAATATATCAATGCGTCACGCTGTCGAGTTATGAAGTGATAAACAGTCAAAAGTCCATTTCTCATTTGCACAATTGTATTACAACTAATAAATCCTGGTAATGAAGTCAGATTCATAATGATCTTATGAAAGATAAAAGAAATGATGAACGCAAAATGCTACAACTATAAACCCTGATCTCTATGACAGACTATGAAGTCGTAAAGAGGTGTTGCCTCAAATCCTTTCAATAAGCCCAGCGGTCCGTCTGGTATTGATCACACACAGTAAAATAATAGTTTGTCTATTTGTGATACTCAATGCGTTGCTCTGATAAATCCATGTCTGACTGCTCTGACACAGAATATGGATGGAACAAGGTGCTGTGATTTTACAAAGTAGAACAAGATGTAATAGGTGTGATAGTGTCATTTCAGAATAGGTGACGCATCCATGACCCGCATTGTAGAGGACTATGAAAGTGACTCGACCGGCTTTATATAGTCCCATTTTGCTCTGCCGGGACTGACAGCAATGTACCTTGTATTTCTGGGCCCATGTGTGTTGTTTGCTGGTGTATCTTTCTGCAGACGATTTGCTGTCACTTTGAAATATTTCCAGCACATTTACAACAGAGTTTAATAGCAGAAACCTTTTCTGACACCATTTTCAGGTTTTGGTGTCAGTCCCTCAGAATCAAGTCCAAGGTCTTCTTTCTAGACCCATTTTGCCCCGACGTTGAATCAAACAGGGAGAAATCCATCATAGAACAGGCAGAGATACCAATTTCTCCACTGACAGAACATGACATGCTGCTTTTTGAGTAAGGGGCATGACTCACTTTTTCTTGACTGGATATGCTCTCACTCTTGCTCTCACTATGCTATCACTGTCACTCTCTCCACCTACACCTGTCACCCACAGCTGAATGCAGAAGAAGATAGAAATAGGAAGGGGAACACTTAGTGGTAAACCAGACAACACAATTTCGTTTAAAAATATATATACTCGATTTTGCTGTAAAACACCTGAGAAAGAATCGTCTGCAGTGTTGATACAGTATAAATGCAACTGTAAGTGATGTGTGACGGGATGTGCTGGCTGAAGAATGAATGTTTGTGCCAGGTTAAGTTTCTCACGAGGAGAGAGCAACCTGAACCGACGCTTAACCTACATTTGATTTACATGCTACCAGTTTAGACTGAATCCGATTTCCCCGTGGAGAGGTGTATATGTTACAGTGGGAAAGCAGTAACGTTAGGATTGTTGCTCAGTTGCTCAGTTGCCAACAGTAGAAGATTCTGGTTGCATCCATCAGCTGCCAGTTGAATAGCTTATGGGTGAATGTCTACAAGCTGCCAGTGGTTGCTCTCCACTGAGCCATGTCAGGGCCCTGTCAGCAACATGCACTGTGTTGGATAGCTTTGGGCGCTGTTACAGCACTGATCCCAGCAAGGAATATACACTCTCTTATCAAAACCATTGCAACCCATCACCACATTTCGCCTGTACACCATCTGACATATAGACTGAAAAGTCAAATAGAAGACCCAGAACTTTTACTTTGAAATGTCTAAAAAACTAAGCAGACATAGAAAACCAGACAGCAGCTCATTGCTTCGCTGTCTGAGAAAAGCAACACACCAACGACCGTTCTCCCTTTCACACCAGCGTTCAACGTAATACCTTAATTTTGCGATCATATAAACTTCTATTGATCCATGAAAGCTCTCCTGCAGCTGATACAGACTCACACTTCACAGGGAATCGAACTGGAACCTTCCCTTTACAGAACGGTCTCGACCACTAGGCCGTCCTGCTGTCCATATAAACCGTCTTTAGCACAAGCTGCTGTCAGCTGACCCTGCTAGAGGATCTGGTGTCATATGTTCCTCTTTGTGTAACTTTTTCACCCTCTTCGATATCCACATGACCTTTATGAGGGCCGGTGGTAAACTCCTGGGGTTACATCAACAGGGTTGTCCATGACAGCACTCGCACGGCACAACACACCTCCCATGCAAACACACATGATCACACATACCACACTTGATCTCTCTCTCTCTCTCTCTCTCACACACACACACACACACACACATATATACATATTGCACCTGCTGTGTCATGTGACTTGGGTGTCACCCTCTTCCTCCAGGAACTGTTGCTTTGCTCCCACTCGTCCTTGTGGTCAAGTCGAAGACCAAGGTAAAGCCTTGTTTGTCCAATCTGTGCCTCTCGATGTTGAAATGCTACATGTAGCACTTTAACATTTTTTATATTGATGATGGATTGGCACGTCTATCAATGTGGCACGTCTGACAATAGGCCACACCCCTAACCGGGTGTGAGTTATGCTTCAAAAACAGAAATCGTTGGCTTTGATGGTTGGCTCTTAAATAGCGTAAATGTTGGGGATTTGTCTCTATATCTCTTGTCATTACACAGACAACCTGTGTTCTGACAAATGTGCGGCAGACTGAGAGTTTCAAAATGTCGGTTTGGTGAGTGGGCGTGTCCTCAGTCAAAGGTCATGTCTATTTAAAGGGCTTTCCAGATGAAATGTGTTTGAAGTGCAACAAGGGAGGGTGGGGATGAGTGCTGCCGGTGCAGTATGGGACCACAGCAAGGTCATTCCCATTCAGAGCACAGTGAAAGAGAGGTAAAGAGAGAGAGAAAGTGTGTGTGTGTGTGTGTGTGTGTGTGTGTGTGTGTGTGTGTACACTGTACATACCTACTAGCTAGTGAATTATGTACAACTGTCCATCTACAGGCAAAGACACACACACACACCCACATGTCACTATGAGTGAAGAGCTCGCTTTCACTAATCTGAGTACAGGCGCAATAGAGTTTGGTATGGGCATTTCATCCATCTACACACACACACACACACACACACACAGAGAGAGAGAGAGAGTGCTGCCAAGAACAGAATTACACTCTGAGCTAGTCTACAGTACCACAGCGATGTAGCGATGACATATAGACCCAATTAGCTCTTCGGTTCATCAGCCAGCTTCATCTCTTCTATGGAGAGTACAGTAACGTTAGGCTACTTGACCTGCTAGTTAGCATTAGCAACTGAACTTCTACAGCAATGTGTCTTAGGAGATTTAGCTATATATATTGTAATAAATGTCACTTTATCGCAGCAGTCCATGCCAATAATAGACTTCTGTAAGTAAGGATTATGGGAAATTAAAATCACAGCTAAGGTCTGAAGAACTACATTTTCACAATAATACAACTTTTTTGCCTTCATTTGATAGTCCCAGTGGAGAGGCCAGATTCGAACCCAAGACGTCACAGTTACATGGTGCGTGTCTTAGCTACCTGAGCCACCAGGACACCCTGTTTTATTATTTATATACTGTTCAATAAAAACAGAGTAGACTTGTACAAAATGACTTTCACCACACCATGATGAAGTTTTATAGTGCTCTGGTATAGAGGAGTGAAGTGAAGTTTTGATTGCTTTGCCTGAATTTTGGCTCTTGAGGTCCACGCTGCTGTAGCGAAGGCGGCGTGGTAAAAATAACAGTCCACTACCCACAGCTGGTCTGCACCAACACACGGCCCACAGCCAGGGATACAGGACTCTATGAACTAATATTAGCAGAGCTATTAAGCGTAGTGAACTACCAATAGTCCAAGCATCATTTGAGAGGCACTTTGCTTTGTTCTGCTAGATGCCAGCAGCTCCATATTGGTGCTTCACTCTACAGCTACTGTAACTCAATAGCCTCGGTCCACCTTGCTCTGCCTACTGCCTCTCTCTGAAAATTGCACTGCAACAACGTTCCACAACGTTTTGGAAAAGCAGGAGACTGAAAAGCATTGGTTGTTTTTTTTACCTGTTTCCACCTGTGGTCACTGCTGTGGCTTCATTGCTTTGTTTCCCCACCGGGCATGTGAATGGTAAGCTCTTCCTGTCTAGAGCGAGGGAGGGAGGGGTGAAGCGCCAGCATGCTAGCTGGGTCCTGTAACTGGCCAGGGGGTAAAGATGGGGAATACAATCTCTCTCTCTCTCTCTCTCTCTCTCTCTCTCTCTCTCTCTCTCTCTCTCTCTCTCTCTCTCTCTCTCTCTCTCTCTCTCTCTCTCTCTCTCTCTCTCTCTCTCTCTCTCTCTCTCTCTCTCTCTCTCTCTCTCTCTCTCTCTCTCTCTCTCTCTCTCTCTCTCTCTCTCTCTCTCTCTCTCTCTCTCTCTCTCTCTCTCTCTCTCTCTCTCTCTCTCTCTCTCTCTCTCTCTCTCTGAATTCCCAGCAGACCCTGCTGCTAGTGAATTCCTCCCCTGGCCCAGTGAGCATCAGGCAGTGACACAGTGTGGTCCAGCTCCAGAATGCCGCTGCCACCAACTCTGTTCATGTTTCACAACCACCCACATCCACCAACCCATCAACACATCAGCACAACAAACAAAAACATGCTCTCTCATTTTCTCTCTCTCTTCCCCATCTCTCCATTCCTCCCACTCATGCTGCAAAGCATTCTGAATTGCCTTGTGTTTGATTAAATGAAGGTCTATAAAAGTCCACGGCGGTGATGCCAGAGTAAGCGGTGAAACCAGACGTATCTACCAGTGTAGGCTGGCTGTGAGCCGAGTGCTATTGGTGTGCCCACTAGCACATAAATCAGTGTAATGAGGGTTATTAACCATCTCAAATAACAGCAGCCTATTGGGCTGATAAACAAGACCTATTAAAATACCCATAATGCCAGTCTTTTCATATGTTGGACACTAAGCTTTTAAGTTACATAAGACTGTTCATTTATGGCAAATTGTGCGAGGCTTTTAGAGTTGGGCCTATGTAGGTTACTGTGAAAAGCTACACTGCATCAAATAGGCTTTTTTCCCCTCACCATACCGAACATGATTCTGATGTCTGCTGTTTGTACGGTATGCCTCGCTCTTTATCCCCTCGCCGCCTCAATCCACCACTCCACCATCTTTTTCATACCAACTATTCTCTATTGATGAAGGAAGTATAGCTGGCTCAAGTGAGCGGGATCGCTGCAACCCTAGTGTATGACGTCAAGCTCCCAGCAGCATTTTGCAGTTGCCAGTGCCAGGCAGCTCGCCCCCTCTCTGGTTTCCTCTGACCCAGTGAAATAAAGAGCATCTCCATCACCAGAGAAGGGATGAGGAGGGGGGGGGTCATTCAGCGTTGCTGGCAGACCGGCTTCAATACCCTGCCAGTAATTACTGAAGTAGGCACGGGCGTTATTGACATCACAGCCCTGCTGCCCAGACCCAGACAGACAGGGGAGTTGGTTACAGGGTTCAGATGCCAGGTGATTTAATGGAGTGAAAGGCTGTTGACAACAAACGATGCTGACGCTGGAACTGTCATACTGTAAGTTATGTTGCTCCCAGCACCTGCAGGTATGAAGGTAGGATTATGTTTACATGTGTTGGAAAAAAAACTAACAAGACAGCTGAAGTCTAGAGGTCTCAAGAGCAGATGGGAAGCAGAATGAACAGTGAACAATACAAGATATCATTTGATATCAAAACCATGTAAAACACAGTTCAAGTAACTGACCTTGAACTTCCATTGACTTCTGCCCTCTTAACCTTAGAAACCCTGAACAAAAAGCTTTCTTTCCTACTTTGATATTGATTCTGGTGACAGGTTGTCAAACTCCTAACAGGAAATGCATCCAAGGCCAAGCCAACCTTCTTCCGTTGCAGTTGTGATCAAAGATGGCTAGATGTGAGACTGGTCACTCATTATGACTTCCTGGAATTAAAAAGACAGGCTGAACAAGACCAAAAGCTCTTGACAGTAAATCATCAGACCTGCAGCTCATTGCTGAACACAACAAAGCTGCAACGCCCACCTCTCTATGTGTGATGGACACATCTATGACGCCAACATTACAATAGCAAACACTCTCCATACTCTTCATTATTCCATGATAAGCAAGTTAAACCATGACCTACCAACAGAGGTTCATGTGCTAATGCTGAGGTCTGTAGTTCATATCATAAAACTGACATCTGTCAGAAAAGATTATCCCCCTCTATCTCTGGACTTGGCAGCAGCTAAAGCCAAAAAGCAGAACAACAGTCAGCCTCCAATGAACAGCCCTCACCCTTGGGCTGTAGTTGTGGCACTTGGCTCAGAACACATGCACATCTCCAATACATCAATCGCTGTGTTGGCAGTCTGCAAAAGGTAAGGACTTTACAGTGCTGGTAAAAGAGAAGCCCAGCAGGCATTTCAGTACCAAATGCAACTCCAACACATTGCATGGTGATGAAATGAGGCCTGGCACTATTTGAAGGAAGACCGGTGTTTTTATGGTGTCCCTGTACTAGTGAGGTGCTGAGATTATATGGGTGTTTGAGTGATTCTCTACACACTACACCATCTGCATATGGTAAATCCTTGAAGTCCATTTTCTTGTGAGGATGTCCCAGGATCAAATACACTACATGAATCATAGTTACCGTTGCAGTTAAGAGGACATGTTAACTTCAGAGGATTTGAAATAGTGCTCGTTGACCGTTTTGAGTTTTATTTACACTAGTGCTACATTATGGGAAAAAAGTTTTCCATTTGTCTTTCAGCGGCCCTCAAAATGGATTATTAGCACTTATCATGAAAACACATTCAACTGGCAATGAGTGAACAAGCTTGCAGCAAGAGGTGCCCATTAGTTTGAAAGAGAAATGCTAACAAACCATTGTTCATTATCACCACAATGTTACAGATGCCTAACAAGGTAGGAAGGTGTCTCAAGTGTTACTCACACTACCAAGTCTAATGAACCAATTTTCATATATCATCATTATATCATTTGTCTCTCACTCAAATTCAGGTTCACTTTAACCCGAGTTTTACACCCACTGAAAAACACTTCAACACAATGTAAAAGTCCTACTTTTTACTGCATGCTTGCTGAAATAATATTGCACTCTGCTCCATCCACACAAGTTTCATATTTCTCTTTTCAGCCACAGCAAATTGCTAGAAATGATCTAGTAACTAGTTTGTTAAGGGTGACTAGAGTTTTTTGTTAGTGTTCTTCTGTGATTTTACTGTACAACATTAAAAATAACTGTCCACAGCACTAATGCTAGATAAATGCATGAAGGGAGACATCTACAATGGTTACCACGATATGCACTTATAATACTACATTAGCTGATGATATGTTTTGAACATTGATTGTTATCATCTTTAGACCAGTTTCAAAAGCTTTCCCTGATAGCTATGGAAATCAGATCGGCGCTTGTTCGACACTTGTCCACATACGAATCAGCGGTGACATTTTGGCCCCCTGCCTCGGTGTCTGACTGACTCTAATTATATCCATTCGACACCAGGCTGGGGAACAGATTGCCTATTAAATGTCTTATTGCAGAGATAATGAAAATATTTGCATTAGCAGAAACAGTGATGGTGGAATGGAGCCTTGTGATTGGGATGAGCATGGAGAACACTGAGCAATGCTTAGACTCACCACAAAAGTGCCTACACTGAATAAAGATTAGCCTTCACACTACGGTTTATGCCTTCACAGCAAATAAGCTTCTTTCTATGCCCATTGAGAAGCTACTTGTGAGAGGAGGGATTTTGGGAAGCTATTTAGGGGGTGCAAAGAATGTTAGATTTTCACAGATTTTCACAGATTTCTATGATTATAAATGCACTCCTTCTGCATGAGTGAAAATTCTCGTCTTACTTTTTCTGGGTGTCATAGACAATGACATGCCCACCAGTTACTGAAATAGTGCAAGGTATATAAATGAACAGTGAATGGAGAGTTGCAGATGGAAGGTGAGCTTGACATTAAGACATTAGGGGAAGGTGAAAGAGACATTACAAGAGGCAAGATGTTCAAGGCCGTAGAGCACGAGAATGCAGGATAACATCATCAGCATAGAAAATGTCTTGGCCACTCTTCAGCTGTGGCTGGGCTACATGGGAGGGAGGGGGTCAACACCGAGAGGTCAAGTGGAGGATAAATGTGTCACTAGTGCTGCACCCATACATCCTTCAGCCTCAGAGCAGCAGAACACCTGCCTACATTATGCAGGGTTAATACTCTAAATAGGGCTTTCAGATGACATAACACCCTCTGGCAGCCATATTGAAAGCCACAGGAACGGCTGCTTGCATTTCTAAACACACAATTAGGCCATCTCAACAGTATTCATTACATTACATTACATTACAGTCATTTAGCAGACGCTTTTATCCAAAGCGACTTACAATAAGTGCATTCAACATAGGTAGGCAAGAGAGACGATAGACACTGTTCATTTCTGTGCTGTTTTTTGGGAACTGATCGTTTCACCACTGATATATTTGAAACTCAGCACATTATCAAAATCATTCAGCTTGATCTTTGGTAGAGGAATCTTGACAGTGGTCCTGTGTAGCTCAGTAGGTAGAGCAAGGCACTAACACTGCCAGGGTTAAGGGTTTGATTCCCATTGGGCCATTCATACTAAAAATGTACTATTGCACTATTGTAAGTACTCTGGATAAAATGCCCACCAAATGAATCTGTTCCAAAAAACAATCCTAGCAAAATAAATGGCTATGACTGAGATGTTAATGTCATTATAATCTTTTTTATAATGAATTTATTGTGTATATAATGTGTGTTTATATCTATAGTGATCAGTACCAGAATGGGAAAATAAGAGATTGGGATCAATATTCAATTAAATCAATTCAAAACATGAACTGAAACTACAATTAAAATAAATATAGTAGAGCCTTCATACTTCTTATACGATCTTATATCCACTCTCTTAAGATATTATTAAGCTATACAAGAAACCAGGTGACTGATAGTGGTTGTCTCCTGGGTTGACGTGATGTTGTGTTGAACTAAATGTCATGTTAGTTTTCTTCAGTGTTCCAGATCAGTGCTCGTCTCCCTCTTAACCAAGTGGCTGGTCCATATCAGTGTAAAACATCGGTAGATCGACTCCATCAGATCTCTAGCGGAAAATTAGCTCCTTCATGAATATTTATGTAGGACAATTCTGACACCATCCATCACGAGAACGAGAACCGGAGTCTTCTTAGAGGCGTAGCGGCAATAAAAGGCCTGTGAGGAATGTTTATGGTCAGATCGATGGTGTCGGCGCCTGGATCATGTAGGATGTGTCTTGTAAATTAGAGAGAGAGAGAGAGAGAGAGAGAGAGAGAGAGAGAGTGAGAGTGAGAGTGAGAGTGAGAGTGAGAGTGAGAGTGAGTGTGTGTGTGTGTGTGTGTGTGTGTGTGTTGAGGGTATGGGGGGCAAGGAGGGTAATGTTCTCACAACTAATTATTGTTAGCCCAGACAAGGACAACTCTTAAATACCCTGGAAACCTTATTGCAATAGAATAGAATAGAATTAAGCAGCATAGAACAGAACATAATAGAACAGAATTAAGTAGGTATTTAACACAAGAGCCCACAATAAATCTCTAAAACTGAAACACTGATCTATCACTGATCTATCTATCACTGATCTATCACTGATCTATCGCTGATCTATCTATCACTGACCTATCACTGATCTATCACTGATCTATCTATCACTGACCTATCACTGATCTATCACTGATCTATCTAAAACTAAAACTATATTGGTTGTAATTATGATGTCATACTTCAGCCTCACACACTGATACACCAACTAACCCATATCAAGAGATATGTATAGATATATATATATCTCATATCTTATAGATCTATATATCTCATATCTTATAGATATATATATCTCATATCTTATAGATCTACGTATATATATATATATATATATCATATCTTATAGATCTATATATCTCATATCTTATAGATATATATAGCTCATATCGTATAGATCTATATATCTCATATCTTATAGATATATATAGCTCATATCGTATAGATCTATATATCTCATATCTTATATATATCTCATATCTTATAGATCTATATATCTCATATCTTATAGATCTATATAGCTCATATCGTATAGATCTATATATCTCATATCTTATAGATATATATATCTCATATCTTATAGATCTATATATATATATCATATCTTATAGATCTATATAGCTCATATCTTATAGATCTATATATATCTCATATCTTATATATATTGCATATCTTATAGATCTATATATATCTCATATCTTATAGATAGATAGATATATATATATATATCTCATATCTTATAGATCTATATCTCATGTCTTATAGATCTATATATCTCATATCTTATAGATCTATATATATCTCATATCTTATAGATCTATATCTCATATCTTATAGATCTATATATATCTCATATCTTATAGATATATATATATATATATATATATCTCATATCTTATAGATCTATATCTCATATCTTATAGATCTATATCTCATGTCTTATAGATCTATATATCTCATATCTTATAGATCTATATCTCATATCTTATAGATCTATATATCTCATATCTTATAGATCTATATATCTCATATCTTATAGATCTATATAGCTCATATCGTATAGATCTATATATCTCATATCTTATAGATCTATATATATATATCATATCTTATAGATCTATATAGCTCATATCTTATAGATCTATATATATCTCATATCTTATATATATTGCATATCTTATAGATCTATATATATCTCATATCTTATAGATCTATATCTCATATCTTATAGATCTATATATCTCATATCTTATAGATATATATATCTCATATCTTATAGATCTACGTATATATATATATATATATATATATATATCTTATAGATCTCTATATCTCATATCTTATAGATCTATATAGCTCATATCGTATAGATCTATATATCTCATATCTTATAGATCTATATCTCATATCTTATAGATCTATATATCTCATATCTTATAGATCTATATAGCTCATATCGTATAGATCTATATATCTCATATCTTATAGATATATATATCTCATATCTTATATATCTATATAGCTCATATCGTATAGATCTATATATCTCATATCTTATAGATCTATATAGCTCATATCGTATAGATATATATATCTCATATCTTATAGATATATATATCTCATATCTTATAGATCTATATATATATATCATATCTTATAGATCTATATAGCTCATATCTTATAGATCTATATATATCTCATATCTTATATATATTGCATATCTTATAGATCTATATATATCTCATATCTTATAGATCTATATCTCATATCTTATAGATCTATATCTCGTCTTACAGATCTATATATCTCATATCTTATAGATCTATATCTCATATCTTATAGATCTATATATCTCATATCTTATAGATCTATATATCTCATATCTTATATATCTTCATGAGCACGTCACCCCGTCCAACTCTGGAGGGTTTGACGCCTAGTTAACAGTGAAGGAGCCACAGAGCCATCCACTCCCCTGATCTCAACATACCCCGGATGGGTGGCAGTTGTGAGCTTTTTTCAGCCGTTGGTGTATCTGTCGAGTATCTGCTTCCACCATCTCTTATCTCATCTGTCTTGACAGGATCTGGACACGGGAGAATACCTTGTGCACACTAGGGCTCACCCTAAACATTGCAGGGCCGGTCGAACTGTACTCAAATAATGTGCTGATGACGAGAGAAAATATAACTGGAGGAACTGCTATAGATGAACTATAGATGATAAAGACAAAGCAGGTTTTAATGCCATTGTAATGAATAGCAGCTTTAACAGTTGAGTCACAAATCTCCCAACAACCACGGCTGGAGCCATCATGGACAACTGGCTGTACACAAATAATGTCTAAATATATGATAACCAGGCTAGAAAAAGAAGAGATACCAGGAAGATTGTTGTGGTGTGTCTGTAGATCATCCAGTAACGTTCTCAATAAAAGTGATCAGTGTGATCAGGTAGATTTGTCTCCAAATGTAGGTTACTGTGACTCAGTAAACTGTCTTGTCTTTAGCCCTAGTCTCTACTCCAAAACACTCTGAGTTGGAGCTGGAGAAGAGTCAGCTAGTTAACCTGAACTAACTGGTAGCTAGCTAACTAGCCAGCAGGCTAGTTTAGTTACTGTTAACATGGGACTACTAGCCACTGCTAACGCTAGCTTCTACTAGATGAATTTGCTAGTGTACAAATCTGTTTGCAACAAGACAGTGATGGTTAGCTGACCAGATATGATTAGCTTATTAGCTGGTTAGCATCATTTAAACATGAAATCAATCAGATGTATCAGTGATGAAATGATCAGTTCCCAGTTAAAAGAAGCACAGAAATGAACAAGGCATTTTTAAATCTGTTCAGATGGCCACTGTTGCTCAAGGGCTGAGGACCTCCAATATGGCTGCCTATGGTGTCTCTGTTGAACGTCTTCAATGTTTTCTTAACCTCAAAATACCCTCTGGAGCAAAACAAGTATTTCAAAGAGGAGCTTGTGTTTATTCTCTAAAACCATATTAACCAAATTACCTGTCCTATGATTGTTTGAGGTGATCGGATTTACATTGATTCTAGGAAACCAACCTTTATACCTCTCACAAGTACATAGCACTATTTATATTGCGAGGTCTATATAATGTACTCCCAACATCGCAGCTCATGACCTTTCTTGCATGGCATCCTCTCTATCTCGATTTCCTGCGTTCCTCTGCTAAACTATAATACTGAAATAATGCAAACCAAATCAATCTTTAAAGTACCATTTATCCTCTGCCCATTCCTTTATTGTGTGCTTTCTCTCCATTCCTCCCCACTTTACTTTAAAGTCTATTTCTCTTTCTCCCTGTCTGGGTCTGACAACCCCTCATTTTTTTTTTTACATCATTTCCTTCCTTTCCTCCCTCCCTCCCTCCAGCATCATCCATCTCAACATCCTGCTTTCAACAGGGATGTGATTTTACAGAATTCATTTTGGACAAACTACTGCCATTCATTTCTAATGGGACATCATCTTCATCATCTTTTTTATATTTTTCTGATCCCATCCTGGCTCCTCTCCATCCCCACAGCTGCCCCCCCCATGCCACCACCCTCCCCAGACAGGCACACAGGGGTATGAAGCAGCCCTAACAGTTAATTGCGGCTCCATCGAGTAGGAGGATGGAGATTCTTCAGCCCTGATGAGCAGCTCCATCTTGATTGTGGCTGTATTTTGAGAGATGGGGGCGGGGGGGGGCAACACGTCATTGGTGCAATAGACAGAGACGTCCATTCCGACCAATCAGAAACAGCAAATGGAGTGCCGTCCACCTCTGTTGCTATTGGCGATGTCACAAGGCAGAAGAGGCTTTTTTCAGTCCCCCAACCATCCCTCCAAGGACTGCTTCGGGACACTTTGTTGCTATGGCGACGTTGAGATGAGGCCATCTTTGGCTTTAAATAAGCCCCAATGTTGTCCATTGCAATAAATACTGCCAAATTCGCTGGGATCTTTCAAAAGGGGGAAGTGAGTGTTTGCTGCACGCAACGCATCTTCTAAAAAAGTGTGTGGACGACAGAAGAGCAGCGGTCGGCCAGAGAGCGAGCGAGTCGGCGTGGAGACGGACAGCTTGGCATGCTAATGGAAGACAAGTCCAAATCGCATTCACATTCAAAACACTTCACAGCATCCTGACAGGCCCGTCTCTGAGAGAGAGGAAAGCATTGTGTGTGTGTGTGTGTGTGTGTGTGTGTGTGTGTGTGTGTGTGTGTGTGTGTGTGTGTGTGTGTGTGTGTGTGTATCAATGGGAAAAGAAAGAAAGACAAAGAAAGAACCAAAGAGAGAGAAAGAAAGAAGGACATGAAGAAAAAAAGACAAAGCCTGAAAGAAAGAGGAAAAAGAAGAAACAAACTAACCAATCAATCAATCAATCAATCAATCAATCAATCAATCAACTAATGAAAAGAAGGAAGACAGGTGAAGTAGTAGAAAACATCTGTATATATACAGAAGTACAGAACACCTCTGTGAAGGTAAAGCTGACACTGGTTCCACTAACGCACCATCAGTCACACAAAAACTAGTAACTTGCAATTATTTTTAACTATTTTTAACAATACATTCAAATTGTAATATTTAGCATTAAGGCATCATTAGCAGCCTCGTATCCACAGCAGGTCCCAGGTCAGTGGCTTGACACTCTCAGGACATTCACATTCACAGACCGACATCAATTCATCGCCATAAACAACTGTAAATCCTCCACCTCCTCAGTCACTCATGGTGTCCCCCAAGGTTCCGTGCTTGGTCCCCTCCTCTTCATCATTTACATCCTTCCCCTTGGACAAATCATTCGTCGACATGGCCTCCATTTTCACTGTTACGCTGAGGACACCCAACTCTACCTCTCCTCCAAGACCATCACCTCAGCCACCCACTCCACTCTCACCACCTGTCTCACTGATATAAAATCATGGATGCAACAGAACTTTCTCAAACTCAACTGCAATAAATCAGAAATACTCATCATCGGCCCAAACTCCCTCACCCGCTCAGCTCAGACCTTCTCTCTCACCATCGATGGCTCCAACGTCACCCCCTCCACCCAGGTCCGTAACCTCGGAATCATCCTCGACCCCACCCTCTCTTTCCTACCCCACGCCAACCACATCACCAAAACTGCCTTCTTTCACCTCAGGAACATTGCACGCCTCCGGCCCTCCCTGTCCTTTGCCGCCACCGAAATTCTTATCCATGCCCTCATAACCTCCAGACTGGACTACTGCAACAGCATCTTCTACGGCTCACCCAACAAAATCCTCAATAAACTCCAATACGTCCAGAACTCTGCCGCTCGATTGCTCACCTCCACCCGTCGCTGTGACCACATCACCCCGGTCCTCCACAACCTCCACTGGCTCCCGGTCAAATACAGGATTGACTTCAAAATATTACTCACCACCTACAAAGCCCTAAATAACCTGGCCCCTCCCTACCTCTCAGACCTCCTCCCCCGCCACGCCCCAACCCGTTGCCTCAGGTACGCCGATGCAAACACTCTCAAGACCATCAGGACCAAGCTCCGGACCTGGGGCGACAGGGCCTTTTCAGTTGCTGCACCCTCCCTCTGGAACGCCCTCCCCATCCACATCCGCCAGGCTCCCACCCTACCATCGTTCAAACAAGCCCTCAAAACCCACCTCTTCAAACTCGCTTTCACCTGCTAACCCCTGTTCCCTTTCTCTCCCTTCCCTCCATTCCATGACTTGTTCCGTACAGCTTCTCTAGTTTTCTTTATTACTAAAATGTTCTGTTTGTTTTGTTTGCTCTTTTTTGTGTTTTTTGTTTTGTTTGTTCTCCCCTCCATGTAAAGCGTCTTTGGGTACTTAGAAAAGCGCTATATAAGTCCAATGTATTATTATTATTATTATTATTACATGTGACATGCACCAGAGTTCAGAATGCATGTGTGTGTATGGAGGAAGCAGTAACAACAAATATTTTCTTCCTGCTATTTCTATTGGTCACGTGAGACAGAGGGAGACAGAGGGAGGCAGAGGAGGGAGGAGACAGAGGGAGACAGAGGGAGGAGACAGAGGGAGACAGAGGGAGGAGGAGACAGAGGGAGACAGAGGGAGGCAGAGGGAGGAGACAGAGGGAGACAGAGGGAGACAGAGGGAGGCAGAGGGAGGAGACAGAGGGAGACAGAGGGAGACAGAGGGAGAGACAGAGGGAGGCAGAGGGAGGAGACAGAGGGAGACAGAGGGAGACAGAGGGAGGAGACAGAGGGAGGCAGAGGGAGGAGACAGAGGGAGACAGAGGGAGACAGAGGGAGGCAGAGGGAGGAGACAGAGGGAGACAGAGGGAGGAGACAGAGGGAGGAGACAGAGGGAGACAGAGGGAGGCAGAGGGAGGCAGAGGGAGGAGACAGAGGGAGACAGAGGGAGGAGACAGAGGGAGACAGAGGGAGGCAGAGGGAGGAGACAGAGGGAGACAGAGGGAGGCAGAGGGAGGAGACAGAGGGAGGCAGAGGGAGACAGAGGGAGGAGACAGAGGGAGGAGACAGAGGGAGGAGGCAGAGGGAGGAGACAGAGGGAGGAGGCAGAGGGAGGAGACAGAGGCTTTAGAGGCAGTGTTTGATTCATGTGTTGTTCCTCCTCAGGCTCTCTGACTCATAAGACAGAGTGACAGCAGGATTACACAGCTCGCAATGAAAGGTGGTGGAGAGACAATAAGAGAGAAAGTGATAGACAGAACACACAATCTCACACACACACACACACACACACACACACACTTCACACTTTACACTTGAGGCCCACTGATGAGCATCTTGTTCTTGATCCCTCCCTGATCTGACACGCCAGGACATCACGCTGTGACATTTCATATGACTACATCAACACTCCCACACTCCATGAAGGGAATACGCTGCTAATCCAGGTGATTAGAAGTGACATCACCACTTCTTTGAGTGGAATATACAGTCTTGGAGACTTGTCCTTTGCCCGAGACATAACAAGAACCCATTTCTCTTCATAAACATCAACGTAACTCAGTAGTAATTGAGAGAAACACATCTGTAGTGAAGTTGGACAGAAATGACCCGCTGGTGTAAAGCCAGTTTCCGTCACTGCTTCCATGTTCCTGTAGCCATTCTACCATGGTGTGGAAGAAAATACTATGTACCTATGTTGTCTTTGTAATACTGTATATCCATGTGTTGGATGCTGAAGACTGTCAGAAATACTGACTGAGCATGATGCTTCCTTCATCTCTGTGCTCTTCATCATTAAGTTAGGGCCCCTTTGACATCACAAGAGTTTACTCCTAGTTCTTCCTGATCCCATATCAGGTAGCTGGGTATCCTTGAAGTGGCTGGTCTGTCTGAAACTGTCATAGTGAGAGTTACAGCTGATTAGGTCATGGAGGGTTACCGAGCTCTTATACCTCTTCATGTATGTTAGCCACTCTCCCTATAAAGGTTGTGCACACTTAACATTTTGTTGAAGACTTCCATAACACTTGCTGTGTCTGGATCTCTTCCCATGATCATGCTTTTATATTAAAGACACTTGATGCAAGAGAAACTGTCTGAGAGGAGAATTTATTCAACACATGGTCTTTTCCTGTTTGGGCATTCAAGTCACGAGCCTGTAGTCGGCTCTACTAATCAGAAGTAACGTAACACGAGCCTCAAGCCTGCAGCCTCCACCTAGCCCACCGCCTGAGAGTCACTCCCCATTCAGCTGGTTTGGCCCAAGATAACAGAGCAGCAGTGAATTATAGACTACTGCCAATTCTGAACCATTAGATTATTTAATCAAGACAATAAAAGATAAAAACCCCAAGATGATGAAATCTCTCCCAATCTACAACCAAGATGACTAAGTCACCAATTTGCATTGTCTGGCCACTGCTGCAGCATTCATCACTTCATGGAAACTTTTCTTCAAAGACATCTGCAGTGTTATTTCTCTAAATTGAAAAGGTTAGAAGCACAGTAGAGAAATGTAGGTGCTAAAAGTGAAATCCATCCCTTTGAATCTCAAGTTGCTCAATGAGCTCCTTTTTCGGGTCTCTAGGTGCAGTGGAGTACATTTATTTTCAGGTGCCACTAAAATGTGGGAAATCTGGACCTTCAGGCCTCATTAGTAGGTGGAGGGAGGAATCCAGTCTACCCACTGAGACTCTGGGAGGAGAATCGGTCCAGTTCTGCTCTGGCCTACGCTTGGCTCGCCGTGTCCTCCGGGACTGAAGCGAGACAAGAGTTTCTTGTTGTTTGAGGCTGCCAACGTGGGCAGAGAAACACATGCACTGGAAATTTGTTTGGGCTGTTGTATTTGTCCTACTTCCTACCGTCTTCCTCCACAGCAGATCGTTTCTGCACTTAACGCTTGTCTGCTTGCCAAACACACAAGGCTTCACAAATTCATACACACATAAAACCGTCATTATGAGCAATGCTTCGTTAGGCGTTCACGCTCAACAGTGCTCCGCTGCCATGCCAAATACACAAAAGTTCAGAAATTCATACACAGATAAAACTGGAATTATAAACAGTGCATTTGTTAAGCTTCCTCTTCAAACCACCCACATTAGACCACAGTGATTTGAACCATTACAACAAGCAAATACCAGTCAGCTGGTCTGTGGTGGGAAGCGGCTTTGACCTAAAAGGTCCCATATTATTCAGTTTTCATGATTTTGTGTTCAAATATAAACTGTGGCTCAGGATAACAATACTGTTCTCCATGATGTTACGTGTAGTTTAGCTAAAAGGATATTTACTGAATGAATTTGCAGAACAGTCACAATACTGGAGCAATTGTTTAGCGAGGGGATCCAAGACCAAGTTCAGCTGTGATGCTTTTATTGGAGTTAGTCCAAAACATCCAAAGGATCAACCCATCAAAATAAATCAAATGTTAACAATGTCTCCGTTAAACATCTTTGATCGTATATGTAGGACAATATGAATTCCTATAATAGGACCCCTACACACAGATCATCTGAGTACTGTGATACTACCAATCTCTCCTCATGTCTGTTAGCATTACTAAGTTAACAATTTTAACCATTTTCCAGTCTGTTGATATTGGAGAAAACCAGATATATGGAAGTCGCTATGGCTGACATGATGACAGGCTAACAAAAACACAAAATAGAGGTTGAGATTTGGCATTTTAAAACGTGTGGTTTGGATGGGAGTCTATAGCGTGTACCCGGTTAGCGTGTTTTTGTCATGCCTAGCCCCGCCTCCTTTGTGCCTGTACAGTGCAGTCTTTGATTGTACACAAAGCTGTCTCAGATTAGGCAGGATTAGAGCAGCGCTGCCCACGCGGACCGGGTCGGCCTGGGAGTAACGTGAGACCGGAGACTCAAAGGGTTTCAGTGACAACAGATGGAGACCGGGCTGACAGGAAACCCACACAACGTCTCTCGAATGGAAGTATTAAAACGGCAGGACTTCTCAGGAGTTTGTATCATCCCCAGGCCACATCAATGGGAAAAGCCCTACTTTAAATCTGCAGAGACTATTTTTTCTCTTGGTGTCTAGTAAACAGTGTTTCCTCTGTATTTAGCAGTGCTGGGCCATCTCAGCAGGAAAACTGCCAACTCTGCTGCAGATAACTCCAATATAAAAACAAGTATTAGAATTTTGCCTGATTTCCCCTGAGACCACAAAAGTTATCATCCCAATATTAAGAACTGGTGCTTTTTAATCATAATAAAGCATCTCAATAGGGATTGTGCATTTAAAGTCCCTGCACAACCAAACAGTGCTTTCACCTTAGACCTATTTACCTCTAATACATTTTCTTACCAGGACCACTGGAATTCTTTCAATTTTCCCTTAACAAAACCAACGTAATACAAGGCCATGATGTGCTTTCTCTATCAAACACAGTTAAAGAACACTGAGTGTATATCAGCGTTATATAAGAGCTATATGTATCAGTGTTTTGTCCATTTGAACTGTATGCAAGGTCCTGTTTTGTGTGTCATAATGTGTGACCATGCATGTTGTCCATATGTCACCAAGACAAATTCCTGGACATTCATTGGTTTTGTTTGCTTTTCTATTACATGCCGACGGCGTGGGAGAGTGGCCATCACCGGCGGCGACAACCTACCGAGCTCTGCGGAGGATGCAGCCGGGCGCAGCCTGGAAGGGCTGCCCAGTCGGGGTTGGGGAAGCCTGGAAGCCTGGCGGACTGGGGCAGCCTTGGTGCTCTGCGGCTGGCCTGCCGGGAGAGAGGGAGGGAGACGGCGCTACATACTGCCGTCAAAACCCGGGTCGTCTTTATGTTGCTGTTGTGGTGCAAATAAAACGGCCCTGCTGGCCTGTTAACTCTGCTCTCCTGCCTTGTCTCTGTCTGTCACGGACCCGGTACCGTAGCAAGTACAGTATGACAATACAAACAACCCACACACATTTCTGCACCAATGACACCAGGTCAAATCCCTGATGTACATTTATTTTACTTGGAGACAGAAGTGACCCTAACCCTTTCCTACTAGACCCAAGGCCCTTGCAGGACCCCACACTTCCCCAACAAGTGCTTAGCATCTTTGCTCTTCTCCAATGCACCAAAAACCAGCAGAACAACAGCCTTCATCGGATGCAGCGAGCTAGCTGCGGTCCATCAGGCTCCTGGGCGGTTCTGTCTGACGCCAGTAAACTCGCATCCAACAAGACTTTGGGTGAGATTCGGGGAATAGTGGAGAGATCTCCTCATCTCGTAACTCAAACTGCCCATGTTCACAGCTGCTTTCTCTCCTCTCAGCCCTGATCCTCTCACTCATCTGATGAAACCAACGTCAAAAAACACCGATTACACTCGCTACCCACACTACAGTGAAAACAAGTTCAGGTTTTTTTTCTCCCACTCATGAATAAGGCAATATGAAACAAGTCCACCAGTGTGAACATGGTGATATTTGTACAGGGTGTCACATCTAAGAAAGGGGAATGAGCGAGTAGGGGTGGACATAATGCTAATAAATCCCATCACCAAGCAGAAGATGGATTTTTCTGGACGCGTTGGGTTACATAAAATAGATCATGGATTCTAATCGAAAATGTGATCACTTGAAACTATGATTTCTCTCCCCCTCCCCAAACAACGGCAGCCACGGCGCCTTTCAGCAGAGGTACTTAAGGTACTTCATCCTCAATTGCTCCAGAGAAGCTGCTGACACCGCTACCCACCTCCACAAACTAAGAGAAATGTTACGGTCTAAATTCAGTATGAGAGCGATGGAAGCCACATGAAAGGACTTGAAGAAAAATCTAATTTCAAATGAAACAGATCCTTGTCAGCCTATACTACTAACACTACTAGACAATTGGTCCAATTCTGTTGAAAATACTCAGGACTGTGATCCTGTGGTACTGCACCTTGTGTTGTCTCTCACCTATTATTGTGTAACTGTCTTGCAACGTATCAGCAGCAATTAACTAAGGTCAAACTCCTTATGCGCCCGTTGTGAATCTGACAATGTGGCTGCTCTCATTGCAGTGATCACCGACTGGCACAGATAGTTTACCCACCTTTCTTTTCACCACGCCACCCGAGCAACCAAATGCTGACAGCCTGATACTTCATGACAGAAGGACCTCTCTCAGAGTGACTGGTCGGGGGATTCATTTTGTCAAAGTGTCAGTCTCATCAAACATCCAACCGCAGCATGTCAACACTCAGGAGGAGGAGAGGACCGCTAGACGACGAATGACAGATTCTGCTGGAGATGTTTGGACAGATGCTTCCTTCACACATTCACACAGTCCAATTCTCCTCTTGAGAAACACACAGGTATCCAAGTGTGTGTGTGTGTGTGTGTGTGTGTGTGTGTGTGTGTGTGTCCCAGGGTAAGAAATCCACTTTTTGTCAGAGGGCATTTTGTGCCCCTTGATCTTCAGGGCTTTTTGGTCCTTTTCAGGGGTAATTAATAATGAAATAATACATTTGCATGGCATATTGGCAAATAAACCCTTCACTGTTTCAGCTGCTGCGGTCAGGCAAGCGCCTCCGTAGTCACAACAGAGAGACTGAGACGGAGTTTCTTTCCTCAGGCCATCAGGAGTGTGAACTCTGACCTCACCAGGACCCCACCAAGACACACACACTGCCCCTCTTATGCACACACACACTCACACACTTAGGTAGCGACTACACATAATTTATATTATATTACATACATAAGATTTCCCTTTTTTACTATATTTTTATTTCCAAAGTGCTTACTGTAAATATTGTGTTGTTTTTTATATAGAGCTCTTACTGTAATATTGTAAATATTGTGTTGGTTTTTTATTGTAAATAGTGTGAACCTGTTATTTTGTTCTTTGCACATTTCTGTTGAGCATTGCCACTTTTTACATTTCACTGTGTGTATGTGACAAATAAACTTCTTGAACTTGATTTAGTTTTAGTTCAAATCATAACATTCCACACTTCATCCCCACTGCTGGAAACTGGCGGCAGGCCTTACAGTCCATCTTCCGCACCTCGGTTGCTGAGATTTTTCCCACATCGGCTCTTTTGTTTTTTGTTGAGGTGATGGTTTGTGTGGGGTCAGCATTTTCCTCTACTGCTAGCTGCATGGTGCCAACATTTTCTACTGCTTCAGGCTGCATACTCCGTTGTTTTCTGATCAAGAGAACACACTGGAAACAATCGCCTGGTCATAGACTCCCACACATCATCTAGGCTCACCACTGGGGGCCGGTAGTCACATTCACATGAGTATTTGACAACTCAATGAAACAAATATAATAATATGAACCCTAGCCCAGATTAATTTCTGACCCTGGTCTGTAGCCCCACCTCAGTATAGAGTCCCTCTGCTACTCATCCACCTTGCAACCCCTTACATCATTACAGCACCTCTCCCCTAACAGCCACGCATCGATCTAGCCTCACCATCACCTCTGCTTTGCCTTCAGCCAGTGGTTTAACACTAACCCTCACCTTTATACCTTCGCCGGCGAGGAGAGGGATCATCCACAAATTCAGTTCAAGGCTTTAAGCAGCGATGACAGGATAGCGCCTCCATAATAGACTTTTTCCCCCTAAGATGTTCGTTTGAGACACATTATTCAATCCACGTTTAAAGATTAGCAGGCTATCGGCAAAACTTTGCGTAAATATTTGAGAGAGCAGTTAAGGTCATCTGCTGGCTCTCTAGTTAAACCAGTTATTAAGAATGGAGTGTTGGAAGATATGAAATGTCTGTAGGAGTTTGTACAAGCATGAGAGTCCTGTGTGTTTTACATGCAAGTATGTGGGACAGAGCAACCTGTGTGTTATATGTGCGAAGTTAAGAAAGAGAGAGCAGACTGTCTGCGGGTGTGTGTGTGTGTGTGTGTGTGTGTGTGTGTGTGTGGATGAAGCAGAGGCTGACAGGCAATCTGCTTCCTCAACTCCCCGCTGTGACATAAGGCCCAATCCATTTACATCCCTGAGCCGCTGCAATGCTGACAGCTACACACACACACACACACACACACACCATCTCTCACACACACAGATGGTTTAATAACATACACCTCTCTGGTCTGTCTTATGCCCTCAGGAGGCGAAGCTGCATAACAGTGGACATAACAGTGGATAATATGTCAAGCCAATCAACACCTTTCATCAATAGGTTAAGGAGATACGCCCACTACATGTGAACACACACAAATACAATTAATCCTCTCAGGAAACTCATTAAGCTTTCACACTCACCTCATGCCTTCACGCCCGACTAGCGCTGCAGGTTTATGCTGGATTAGCGGCCAAACAAGAGTCCGGCTGAATACTTCCTCAAACAGCGAGTGAACATGGAGGGAGAACGAGCAGAGGAATGGGGCGGAGCCTGCCGGTGTCAATGACGTCTGTCGACAGGTGAGGGAATCATTAACTAGACTGGCCTCCAGGAATCATGGTGCTTTATTTGAATGCTCAGAACATGTTTCAGTAAACTGCTGTTGCTTTTGTCTGTTTGATGCATTATGTCATTAACGTTGTAAAGCGTGAGGCAGTACTTTTACTACAAACACAGAACACGAGACACAAGATGAAACTCAAGTAAATGTCTGTGTGCTGCTATGCTTAGTATTCTATAAAACCTCCCTCTCTGAACACCCTGACCCTGCTCAGGGCCAACTGGTCAAATATTTACGACGTTTTGTTGTCATTCTTCCAACATGGTGCATGCCCGTCTAACCACTCTCCAAACAGGCCACTAGACGAGAGGTTTGCCTTTTGTTGCACTCATGACTCTTTCATCTAATTGTGAGATTGTCATGGTGCATGAAAAACTATGACTGCTGAGAGGATTACAGACCACGGTGAGAAGTTTCTGACGAGATCCTATCCAGCTAGAGGTCTTAACCATTATACAACATGGAAAAGAGGGAGAGAAAAATAAATACTGTGCGGGTGTGACAGGAAACCCCTGAAGGTGTTATAAAAATGTTTCATCCAAAAAAAGAATCAAATATCAAGATGACAAAACTCAACAAGGACACATAAAAATAAAATTAAAATTAAAAAATAAATCAATGGAAATACAATAATTTCAGTGGGAGTGTGGTTTGGGGTGAATAGTTCATCTCCTGCAGCGATCCAATCCAATCCGACTGCATCCTAAACATGACGAGGCTACAGGTGGAACATTCAGAGGGTGAGTCAGAGTATCTCACCCTGGGAGACGAGTGGGAGTGGATAGCACTGATGTTTGTTGTGGAGCTCAGGGCTATTTCCTGGATATTCTCTCTCTCTCTCTCTCTCTCTCTCTCTCTCTCTCTCTCTCTCTCTCTCTCTCTCTCTCTCTCTCTCTCTCTCTCTCTCTCTCTCTCTCTCTCTCTCTCTCTCTCTCTCTCTCTCTCTCTCTCTCTCTCTCTCTCTCTCTCTCTCTCTCTCTCTCTCTCTCTCTCTCTCTCTCTCTCTCTCTCTCTCTCTCTCTCTGACCTGCCCAGCAGTCTGAGGGATGACTCACTCACCTAGCTAAGCCCCTCCCCTCCCCGGTAGACCACTGCTGCTGTTATCGCTGACACCCCCACACAAGCAAACACAAATACATCCATTACATGGATAGATAAAGGGAAAAGTAACACGACTGACAAGCTAATATACACGTGTACTTGTCACGTGGCCACATACATACCAGCACCACTGTTACATGATCACACACTGTTACATCAGATCTGTTTAAAACAGCTCCCCGTTATGCTTGACCACACAGGCATTTGGTAAAAAGCCGGTAATGGTGAATCAGTATTCTGGTGGTTAAGCTACGAGAGTCTATAGAGGCTAGAGACTGTTACAGTATCTGACAGAGGAAGAGGAGGAGGTCTGTTCTCCCCTCAGGGAATGAGGATTGATGGTGTTCATTTGAGAGCGGGTCACATCTGCAACCGTGTGATAAATGTAATGATGTCATTACTGTTGCCGGGGGGGGGAACCGGAGAGCCATGATACTCGGATGGAACCGGTAAATCTCTGCACTCTCTGCTTCACACCGAAATTGTTTGGAAAGCAAAGTTTCTATGAGAAATGCAGGTTATTCTCATTTGCTTTTAAAAGTCTAACCACCCCATAGTAGAGGAACAACATGAACTATTGTCAGTTACAATGTGACACTGACCACTAACCCTTCTATTTCACTGCACACGCAAAACCAGTTTCCTCAGCTTCAGTCAAAGCCAGGCACAAAACAATCATTCCAGAGAAACCAGTTCAGCCACTATCACTGCAAAGGACTAAAACCACTAAGACCTTACTCAGACTGAACAAGTATGAATTACATCAGGCATCTAAACATCTGAACCCAACAGTGAAAACATCTTTCCAAAACACAAAAAAACAGTGGTCCAAGTATTGTCCCCTGAGGTACACCACAGTTGAATTATCCAGCCATGGAAACAGAATCACTTTAATCGCCAAATACAAATTGTCTTGGTGTAAAAACATACTCGGCACATACCGAGGACTGCAGGACCTCACAGTGGAGTGGAGCAGGCAGCACTGTCTGAATTTCCCACGCTACAGAGTGCTGAGGCTGTGCAAGAAAGGGGTGGGCATGGGGTTGCGGTACAATACCTGCAGGGCGCATGGTAGAAGGGATGTCCGGGGTGAGGCAAGTGATTGCAGTATCTGGACTGACTCCACATGGTGCTCCTGGTGTTCCAATTGATTACAGTTCACGAGTGCTGGCGCTTTTGCTTCTGCTGCTTCTGCGTTCTAATTCCAGCGAGGTGGAATCAGTCACATTAATCAGTGTCTCTTCTCGCTGTGTTGAGTGGCTCCATGGGGAGATGGAGGGATGTAGGGTTGAGCGGAGGGATTACTGAGAAAATGAGATGAGAAAATAAGGGAGGGGCTGAGAGGAAAGTGTGTCTGGTGCAGTTTACACACCTGGAAATGAAGCCTCCTCCTACCCCCCCCCTCCCCAGCACCACCACTACTCAGCTGGGTCGCCAACGATTGCCCCCGGCGACGTCTGACATCACAGGTCACCCCTTTAGTCCCGCCTCAAGACAGTCATTTTTGCCTCAGGTCACAGGTGTAGTTGAATAGAGGTCTTTCAGGTGAATCTGGCTGAGCTGTATCATGCGTCATGCGTCTATGTCTTACATCTCCTCGATGATTTGGCTTGTACCTCCAGATCTACGGCGGACAGTGTTCAAGACAGGTAACAGATTTCAAGAGGACCTCCTTTTCTCCAGCGATCTCCGATGTATGTACAGCACATTCTCTCCAAAGTTCACGGGCGCCACAAATCCGGCTTTTCTCAACATGAATTGGCGAAATGCAAAGTCCCGCCGTCCCTCCGCGGTATCTAGTTCATCTCTGAGGTAGTCGGCGCCGGCAGAAGCTCGTCTTTCACAATCAGCGGCTTCCCACCGACAACAGCGCTGCACAGAGCTCAACAACTGAGCACAGAGAGAGAGAGGTGGGAGGTGGCAGACAGAGAGAGCGAGAGAGAGAGAGAGAGAGAGAGAGAGAGAGAGAATGCGTATCAGAAAAAGGGTGAGTGAGAGAGAGAGCGAGCGAGCGAGAGAGGAAGAGGTAAACAGAGTGAGGCTGCATTCCCTTTCCCGCCTCATGCTCATCTGGCAGGATATCCACCGAGAGAGAGAGAGAGAGAGAGCAAGAGGGCGAGAGAGAGAGAGCGAGAGACAGTTGCCATGTTTACATGCACACAAAAATGTGATTGCAGTGCAATTAAGACAATAATGTAAGTCATGATGCATGTAAACATCATGTAAACATCATGCTCTTATTTTGTTAGTGTGGATGTGCTCTTAGTCGGAGTAAGCGTAATCGCAGTAATGTATGTTGGGGGGGCTGAATACAACATGTATACGCTGTCATCATATTTCTTTACGTGTGATCAAGTTGCTCATGTTGTTCAGTCAAGGGCGCCTAGCTCTGATAAGTGTGGGGAGCTTTATAGAAACAGCTTGATGGGACTATTCTTCATCACAGTATTGCAATAGTCACTTTACTGTGTGCATGTAAACACAGCCATCTGAAAAAGGCAGAAAGAACTAAAGGAGGTGTCAGAGAGAGAAGAAGAGCAAGAGAAAACAAGACGGACAGAGAGCTGAATACTGTTCTAGTCTACAGTCGGATGCTGTCAGCCTGACTCAAACCTCCCATTCAGCAGAGGAAGCCTGCAGGTGAGAGGTCACCTCTGTGCAGCTAAACAGAGATGTGCTGTCTCCCCAGAGAGGTGGACTACTCCACTGGCCCACTGAGCAGAGCATTGCCATGACCCTGCTGCAAGGACGGCTCCACCTCACCTGGGGGAAGGCTGGCGGCTCAGCCACAAAGCTGGCAGCGACAGCTTCACTCACCACAGGTCAAAGTCCAGACGTGTAATTTGATTTAAGAAGAGAGTTCACGCAGGGAGGTGGCGCCTTGAAAAGCTACCACCATTTTGGTATTGGTTAAGCTCATGAATTTTGTTTTGTATGCTGCTCACTGCAATTTTACCAGCCTGATAATTTGATGGTGAAGTGAATTTCCTTTGCATCATATTGTATATGGAAAAGTTTGCAGCTTTGGTTTTCCCTTGCTTGTAAAGTCATTGAATTATGAGACATCCACATTTCCAGGCGACTGTCCATCTTCTGTACAAAAGGACAGCGCCCTCCCACAGAGGATGTTCGGTCACAGCATTCATAACCCACTAAATGGATTTTCCCCCCATTATTAAATCACATGAGTCAGTTCCGGTAAGCGACCACTAGGGGCAGAATGAGACTGATTTAATCCAATAGAATAGAATGACTGGCAAGGCCCTGGTGCATTTACAGTTTTCATTTTAGACATTTAGCTGACACTCAATGAGATGAGATGAACAATGAGATCAACGGCAGAAAGATTCTTCCTAGATCACCAACATCACAAGCAACAAATGGTAAGGAGGGCAAAGGTCAGAGCGCCCTGACAATGAACATCTAAGAGAAGTGCTTTACTGGAGCCAGTTGTCCCCTTCCTCCCTTTATTGTAAGTCACAGCAAGTGGGAATGAGGTTTATCATTCAATATAGACTATACTATACTATATATTAAACTGTTGTACTCTAATTTAATTTGCCTCAACCATTTAGTGTGTCACTTTAATCAAATGGTGAATGTTTCAATTGGGAACAAGTCTTTGAATATAGTTTAGTAGTAGTAGTAGTAGTAGTAGTAGTAGTAGTAGTAGTGGTGGTAGCAGCACTGTTAGCAGCTACGGTAAATGTACCTTGAATTTCTGGCTCACTTTTGTTGTTTAATGGTGTATTTTTCTTATTCCCATGAAGAACTCAAGCGTAAACAACGTGATGTCCCACCACTTTGATGTTCAACCATCAAGAATACAGCTGATTATATCAAGTTGAAGCAGGTTTTCTGGGGGTTGTCGAACGGCATTCTGGGGAATCTAGGAAATCACTAACAGTAGACGAGGTTGGGGGAAAGTGGATACAGCAAAAAGGTAAATTCCAACACTTCATGACAACATAACTCCTGGAATGTGTTGGACATCACAGACTGATGATCTCTAACCGAGGGAGGATTCTTCCTGGTAATTGTACTAAACCAGACGAGGTTTGCCCAACAGCCACCTGGGAAGAGTCATGAAGCCTGCCGACCTCTGACCCCGTCTAGACTGAATAATGGAGGAGGAACATCATCCTCCTCTCACAGCCTCCGGTGGAATAGGATGGTTACATCATGCATCTGGATGGTGGGAGGAAAGGAGGTGGGGAAGGAGGGAGGGAAGTGAGTTAGGAAGGAAAGGAGGTAGAAAGCGTGATAAGGAGGCAGAGGGCTGGTAGGGAAGGAGGGAGGGAGGGAAAGAGAGGGGTGTAGAGAACAGAGGGAAGGAGGGAGGGAAGGAGGGAAAGAGAGGGGTGTAGAGAACAGAGGGAAGGAGGGAGGGAAGGAGGGAAGGAGAGGGATGTAGAGAACAGAGGGAGGGAGGGAAAGAGAGGGATGTAGAGAACAGAGGGAAGGAGGGAGGGAGGGAGGGAGGGAGGGAAGGAGTCTCCCGCTGTTTGTTTTTTGTGAAATTCAATTCCAGCCAATCTAATCAGGGTTGGGAAACACAAGGGAACCTGCCCCCCCCCCTTTATTCTCCATGTTTGAAGAGGCCGGTGGACTGGTTCCACCTTTGCTCGCCCACACACACACACACACACACACACACACACACACACACACACACACAGTTCCTCGATCTGCAGACAGATGACAGCTGTGTTGAATCGTCATGTCAGCGGGTGAGATGGAAGGAGTGTGGCTTATCAGTCTCTTACAGCCTACCCCCCCACACCCCCTCCTACCCCCCCTCCACCCCCTCTTACCCCCCCCACCACATCCCCTCCAGCCCCCCCACACCCCCCAGCCCTAACATCCACCGCCACGCCTCCTTTTGCCCGCTGTCAAGGTTACGTCTCAGCCCATATTTCAGGAATGCCCTACATGCTCACTGGCTCTCTCTCCGTCTTTCTCTCAGTTTGACTCGTTACTTCTGTCGGACTTGAAGCTGCACTAGGCCATCAGCCTAAATCACAACAGGGAAGCCAGCCTCCCTGACTGAGACGCTGTAGACTAAACCTTTCTGCCCAAATGAAACTGTTGTCAGGCACCGTCATCACAGGAAACCTCCGCCCACAGGAAGTGACGAATCACAAAAAAAAAAAAGTGCCAAATAGAAAAAATGCGAACAGCAGCGAGGCCTCCGCCCAGAGGAAGTCTGCAAAATTTAAACAATTACCTCTAACGGCCATTTGGGGCCGCCAAAACACAAAGTAGCCTAGCGTAGCTTTAATTTCCTCCCATTTCCTTCTCTCCCTGGACCCCCTCCCACATAGTCTCTCTCACTTTCTCTCACCCTTGTTCAAAGTCTCTCTCTCATACTCGCTCGTAGTCTCTCTCTCTCTCTCTCACTCACACAAAGTTTCACAATCTCTCTCTCTCACTCTCTCTTCCTCATTTCCTCCACCTCTGCTATGTTCAGTCGCTGCCTGTTGGGACTCAGGAGAACTTGATCCATCATACAGCTGGTCAGATCTCAGAGTCCTGGCTAAGAGCAGACATTCAAAACATGGTCATTAGTGTGTGTGTGTGTGTGTGTGTGTGTGTGTGTGTGTGTGTGTGTGTAACTCCTGGTGGATGCACTATTATTTGACTCATTATTCATAATCATTATTATTATTCTCGTGTTTCTCGGAGGAAGACTTTGGTAGCATGACGACACTTGTAACGTCTGTATGTGTGTGTGTGTGTTTACATCCCGGGGATCCTCTGATCCAGAATTTTCAATCTTCATTCTCATACTTGCTGCACACACACACACACACACACACACACACACACACACAGTCCTACTATTAATAAGCCTCCACTGAGCTTCTTCCTTTCATCATAGCGTTGCCTTGAGGCTCAGGGCCGATCCATCTCCCTGGCTAGGACATGACACCACAATTAGAAGGAATCCTTTACATGGTGGATGGGAACAAGACTCAGAGAAATGCAGGAGCACCTTCTTCAAAAGTTAAAGAATCAGTTTTCCTGGACCGCAGGATTTGATCATCTGATTAGCGAGGCATGTTTTGGCTCAAACAGTCAAACACAGATTTCATTGAGGCATGTCTCGTTGCGTCATCAAATAGTGAAAGAAAACCAAGAGGAAAGCAACGGGCGGTGTTCGAGCTGGCTATTCCTGCCCCATCTCAGCTACGGGAACGGGGGGAGGCGGGTGTTTGATGATTTGATTGAAAATGTATGGTCAAAGCGTTTTTTGTTTTTTCTGTTTTATTGTCTCAGTTGATCTAACAACCTAATGGTAGACCCTAACTCACTAGGTTTAAATGGCGTGCTGCCATCTTGGTCTACGGCAGATCTCATGTTGATGTATTACTCCTGATTTCACTACAGGCTCTCACATTCCCAAAACACCTCCAATGAAAAACCATATTGGTATGCAAGCGTATTCCTCTAAAATAAGATTTTAGACTTTAATGATCCCGTTGGGGAAATTAGGTTGTTGCAGCAGCAAACAGCAATAGAATAGAAGAAAAATAGAATAGAAATAGTAACATAGCAACCCGACGGTTATGTGAACATACACAAACGGACATTTGAGCACTAGAACAAGCCAAGTAGGAATGCATGAATGAAAAGGTATGGATTATTAGGCATGGATTATCGCAATGAGGTCAGCCGAAGGCACAAAAACAGGCTAGTGCACATAATCTTTATCCAATCCAAAACACATTTACTGCACTCAAACATCCTTTATGCTTTGAGAATCAAAGCACAACAGGCCGTCCTCGACTATGAAGAGGCTCAAGTTCAAAGTCAAGCTCCGTTTCGAGCCACACAGCCAGTCGGATTCACTTCTGTCCAGGAGAACAACATTGACATTCACCACACACAACAGACAACACCAAGCAAACCAGTGTCACACACATTATTCTCATTTCCACTGTGAACTGCATCTATGGAGTGTTTTTCAACCGGGCTCCGTCCAGACACTTCTCTTTTCTCCTGATGACTGGCCTCAGAGCTTGACTGATTGGTCTGGGTTTGAAATGACGGGTCACTAACCGGGGCACCACAACACCCTGACCACCTCTCAGACAGCCAAACCCTCGGCTGCTCAGTGGGTCCCATCATACTAAACCTGAACTTCCTTCAGAAAGGAGACAATGATAACGTGATTAAGCCATGATAGTTTTGTGAAAATATTAAGAAACAGTTATTTTTCAAAAAGGATTTATGGCATTTTGGAATTAATGTTTTGTGGTTTTCCAGTGCTTCTATCACGTTAAGAGATAAGGTCTAAATATTCAGTTACTCCCAGTAAAGAAGAAGGCAGAAAATTAAAGACGCAATTGTGAAAAATCTGGCTTTAATGTCGCTTTCATTTTAAAGACTATAGCTGGTGGAAGTGTCTTCCTTTGGTTTGTGAGTTGGTTTGGTTGTGATTGACAGAGGGAGGGTCCTAATGTAACTGTGGAAACGTTAGCTATTGGTTGAAAGATTTATTTTGGAGAGGAAAAAGCAGAAGCTCTCTTCTTGTTTACAAGCAGAAACCAGAATTAAGACACCCACTCCCGTCTGGTCGTGGCTCCTCGGTGTCCTCAAATACGAACTGAACTTTCAAAATGTAAAAGTTCATAATGACAGTAGCTTTCTGATGCAACTTTAAACAATGTGACTGTTGGCTTCTCATTCACAGTGATGATTACCTTAAATGACCAAGTTTTCTATGCCTCATGGAATTGAATGGCATATGCATGTACAAATAGTCAGAATCAACGTTAGACGAATGGAAAATGCAAAAACGGAGCAGAACAATCCAATCAGGCTGGACTAGACCTTTAAAATCGGTTAGCTAAATGCCAAAATATAAATAAAATAGTATTTACTTTACTAATAGTACCTTAATAGAACGCCAGACAATCCAAACATGCAACTGCTTCTCTCAATATTCATGATTACTGTCTGAAACAGACTGAATCTCAGAAGATGAGGATTCTCTCACCCTCATAACAGTTACTGTCTCTGGGCAGATGATGCTCCATGTGAAAATCATACAGTGCACCACCATCTCAAATCCATATAAATCGCGATCCATTAACTTTACCTCTTCACCATCATTACTGCTGGGGACTTATCTTCTGGTTCCCTTGGATTCCCACGGACAAGGTAAAGGCCAGTTCCCTGCTGGTTCTTTATGAATGAGGAATGGTGGCTCCCTTCTGCCTTGAAAGCATTGGATGGCCTAATAGTTACTGCCAGGAATAGAGGAGAGACTGACAGCGAGTCACCAGTGGGGTAGACACAAGAGGAAATTCAAGGTTACACATTTCTGTTTCCAATTAAGACAGAACTGTGACAACCTATCAGACAGATCAATGTCAGAGAGATAGACAGAAAAGCTGCAAGCAAAATAACACTAAAAAACTGGAAAGATATAAACAGTTAAATGTTGACAACTCAGGAGAATCTTAAACAAATGTTACAGCCTTTAGTTTGTGCTTCTGTGACTAGTAGCTGCAAGTGGTCTCAGTCTTTAACCACCATTGTGTGTGTGCTATAATCGGCCTATTTTGGGTGGTGGCTGTTCTAATGAGGCATTCAAAATTGTGTTATGAGAAGGCAAGGAGAATTATGCCAGGACAAAGGGCTAGAGTGTTTGTAGGGGGCATTCAGTCTCAGCGAAGCCTTTCCTATCCTTTTGGCTTTGAGGAAAATGAAAAGGGAAATTCTCCATGCGCTCATCTTTCTGTCAGCGCCTCCCCATTGTTTGGAAATGTCACTCGGTCATGCAGTGAAGGTCAAGAGTTGACTTTTAATCGCAGGTAATTTGAGGGAGCAGGACTGCTGAGTGGGGAAGTCTTGGTTCATTGCTTTAAATGTCTCAGTCCCACAGCAGCCAGTAGACCAACAGCAGTATTGAAATGCCATGGACTGGGCCCAATGCATTGCTTTGTACATGCATCATATGTGCATTATCTTCTGCCCTTATGTTATGTCCCCATACAAACCTTGGTAGATAGCCAACTCAGCCGACATCTCCAAGAAAACAGTCGAGCCCTATCTTTTCTTTCCTTTTTACTTGGAGGTAGGCTGCAAAACGAGTATAATTGTAAAGTGAACAAAAGGTAAAAGGTATCACACATTGTTCAACATATCCTTCACAGTATTAGGTACATTACTTTCTAGTCCAAGCTAACCACATGATGTGTATCACTACTTGCTAACAAGATTAGCTTAACAAACTAATTACCAGCTAACCTAAATGTACATGCAATTTAAAATAAAATTGTTTTGTAAAAAAAAAAATGTTTTACTACCTCATTCACAGATCAACATCTAAATGAACAGAGCGCAATTAGAAACGTACGATAAAATGAGTTACGGTATATTTCGTAGGCCATCTTAAGAAGAAACTGCTGTTGGGGTTGTAGCTCGTCTGATGAAGACAAGAAAGACATTTCAACATGAATATAACATCGAGCTGCAGCGTCTACCATTACATCTACAATAAATGCAGCTGTGATGTTCGTAACCAACCTGCTTTGGGGGAACAAAGCTTTTCATTAAATAGGAACGGTAAAAAGTAGGGAGGTTGGTTTTCTGTCCAACTGGCTCCTGCCACAGTCTGTGAATGGTCTACCATTACAATACCTCAGGGAACAGGACAAAAGCAGTCCCTTTACTAATGGACTGCTTTTTACTGCTAACCTGATTCAGTCAAATAGACAGAGCTTCGTGGCAAGCTAACAGCCAATTCACTACCTGAATACCAAACAGGCTGGCCAATAAGCAAAAATACTGACAGAAATGTGTGACTGGAGGTGTCCTGGTGGCTTGGCAGACTATTGTGCATACATTGCATAGTGGTAGCCATCCAAAAAGTCCCATCCTGCATCTCTCCTGCACTAGTACAGCCCCTGCAGCCTATTCCTTCTCAAATGATGTAAATAGAAGTTCATAGTTGTATTGTAACATACAATTCTAGTCTGTCAAACTGCTAATAGCTCAAAACGAGACACAATCTGAATTATGTGGAGCAACAACATGCGTTCTGTCAGGGTTCGAACCTGGACCTGAACCGCTTGACGTCATATCTTCTCCCTCTTCCATCTTTCCTGTCACACTCCACTGTATGCTATGTAATAAAGCACAAAATGCCTTCACAATAATATTAAAAAAGAAACAGGTGCTTGCATGAATTCACATGGAGAAATGAGCCAATGACTGAGGTCTTGAGCTTCCATAAACATTACCATTGCCGACGTATGAGACAGACAACAATACGCACTTTTTTGACTTGCCTCACTGAGTGCATACACAAATCTGACATCTAACCAGGTTAAATCCTGCAGGGAGACTCGATGACAACAGTTTCTGTCTTGATCAAATCAATATTATTACCTTAGGCAAGTTAGACAGACGATGAAAGCTCAACAAAGGGGATGAGCATTGAAAACCATGTCTTTCCCATTTACAATTGACAGGAATCATCAACAGTGTCACAACAGAGGAGCGTTAGCTAAATCCTCCTCATGAATTATTGACTATGCCTCCAGATACAAAGCAACAGCCTTCCACCCATGACAGACATTGAAGTTGACAGAATTAGATGCCTGCAGAGAGCTCCTCCCCCCGCTGGTGGAGGGAGAAACGCTCAGAGGACAAAGTGTTTCCTATGTGAAACATTAACCATGTTGTTCCAGAGTGGATGTTTCATACTACACTCAATGCTGCACACCCAGGTATCGTTTCCATAGTTACCCTGATATTTACATTTTCATACATTTTCACAACGAAATCAGTGTATTCAAGAGCAGGGCCCGGTGGCTAATTGGTGTGCAACACAGTTTTTACCTTTCATTGAAGCAAATCAAGTTTTTTTGTGTGATGGCTTATTACGTTTCCAAAGTGGCAGGGTGGAAAAACACTGAGCCAACGTGTCCATCAGCAGCCTAGCATCATTCTGCAAAACACTGAACACCTCCCTGCTCATTCTGTACGGTGGCGCACTGCTTGCACTGCTGCCTCACAGCAAGAAGGTCCTGGGTTCGATTCCCGCCTGGGGCGCTGTTGACTCTGGGGTGTCCAGGTGGGTTATCGTCAATTATGTGTCTGAGCTCTTGTTTATTGGCTCTTGTTCATTTGATACACTTATTTGTCTTAGCTCTTGCTTATTTGGTTCACTTATTTGTCTTAGCTCTTGTTTATTTGATTCTCTTATTTGTCTCATTTGTTTAAGATATAGTAGGTTGCTAACTTATTGCACTCTTACCTTAACACTAGTTATGCTCTTAGTTGCTTGTTTAGGAAGGAAATGCACTTACGATTTCTGGTGACTAGTAGTTTTCTTGCCTACCTATGTTGAATGCACTTATTGTAAGTCGCTTTGGATAAAAGCGTCTGCTAAATGACTGTAATGTAATGTAATGTAATGTAATCTCCCGGGCCTTTCTGTGTGGAGTTTGCATGTTCTCCCCGTGCTCACATGGGTCTCCTCCTATAAAGAACCCATCTAAAAACATGCAACATCCTGTCCTGTCCCTGACCAAGATGAGGACCTACACCTGGAACTGGTCCCCGGGCACTGCCCACTGCTCCCTGGCTGTCCCTGGAGGAAGGTCGGCGGGGATGGGGAAATGCAGAGACCTCATTCAACTCGGACACCCTACCCTGCATGTGTGTGTGTGTGTGTTGTGTTCGGCGGCCACTTCCCCCCTTGCATGTGTTGTGTGTTGGTGCGTGTGTGCACCCCGAGTTGCAAATAAAGTAATCTTCTTCTTCTTCTTCATTTATTGTAAGTGACTCTGAATAAGAGTGTCAGCTAAAAGCATTGGGTCTGTGTGTGTGTGTGTGTGTGTGTGTGTGTGTGTGTGTGTGTGTGTGTGTGTGTGTGTGTGTGTGTGTGTGTGTGTGTGTGTGTGTGTGTGTGTAATGTTATCAAAGCAAGAACTGAATAGCAAATCTGGTAACTTTCATAAAAACCTATTGGACTTTTATTATGACGTATCAACGTATGTGTGTGTGGGTGGTCAAAAATATTTGTTTCTTATTTTTATCTGTATTCATCCTAACTATACACTCCATACTCCATCACTCCATACTCGATTCCTCTCATATGTGGATGAAAGGCAAAACAGCTTTCTACCTTTTCATTTCCAGCTACTCTGTTCGATTAAGAACACATAAAACACTACAGGTGAATAGCAATCAAATAGTGCTGTAAGACCGTACACTTCAGCTTGGTCATCAAACCCCCTGCATATTTAGCCCCTCAGTGTCGCCTGCACATTTACCTGTTTCAACACTCCAGATGCAAAACAGTGCTACTTGGGTTTGATGTGACTCCCATCCACGGTGATTTGAATTTCAAATGGTTTCTGGAGGCATATGTGGATATTCAGTGTAGATTCCATCTGGCACGGTGCATCACAGGAGGCTTTCAGAAAAGCTACTGTTTGAGTCTTTTCCATGCATTTACAACACTGAAATACAATGTAGTAGTTACTTTGCTGGGGGTTAGTGCCAAGTGAGCAATAAGTCAGATCTTTAAGTCTCAACTGAGTCTGCAAGACAATGGCAGTATAATGCAGTAACATCCAATCATTTCTACGATAATATGTCCTCTTCTGCAGCCCTCTCCAGACGGCATTAACATTACAAGGGGAGGTTGGTAATTTGATTTTGCCCATGCACATCAGTGATTTCACTGATCATCAGTCATCCGGCCGGTAAAATATTTTACTGGAGAAGCGTGGTAATGCAGGAACCCGCCACACAACATCACCTACAGTACAGCAACACTGGCTAAACTTCAAGTGCCTCCATATCATTGTAACGCCAGATGCAGCAGCTCCTGTGCTCTCTCTCTTCCTTTTATTGCTTATTTTCTATTCTGTCTGTGTTCCACAATTTGATCTGTTTTTTTGGCACCAGACTGGGTTTAAATGCACCATCTCTTCCTTTTATTGCTTATTTTCTGTTATATTTGTGTGCTTATGTTCGATTCTTTTTCCCCTGCTGAATCCTTTTACTTTTGCTGCTGCAACAACCTAATTTCCCCACAGGATCATTAAAGTTTCATCTAATCTAATGCAAAGAGTGATGCTGGTCTATCGCCAGTAGTTATAGGACCCTGGTAATCCAGATGCCATGTGGAAGTCGGCAATTGCGTGGAACACCAGACGTTGATCCGGACGGGATTAAAACTACCCCAGGTTGTCAGAATCATTTCAGATGAAACTTTCGTTCCAGGCAAGATCAAATTCCTGTAGTACTCAGCAGACCTCCTCTGGTAATGCCGTCCAGAGAGGGCTTACCCTCCCCGTTTCTTCAGCCTTGTCAGAGTCTCACAGTAGGAGGCTATCCACCTTTTTGATGGGCTGACCGGCTGAGTGGGGCTGGGCAAAGTGCTGAGCACACCACAAAGCTGTCTTACACCTCTTGCCAGCCTGATGTTTGCTTTCAGCGAGGGAGAAGTGTGTGTATGTAGTTAAAGCCCCACAGTGCGGTGTGTGTACATGTGCGTTGTGTTATGTACAGTCCCATAAAGCACACGAACAGCAGCACACCCACAACTGACAGTGTGTATGTCTACGTTTATGTTTCTCATGTACCATTAAAATCCCCTAAAGCTGACAAACCGCGCCTCACACTCCTCGTCACACACACTTGTTATATGATGTGCAGTCTGGGTGCTGCACCACAGGGGACAGCGCTACACTCTGAAACAAGGAGCTAACAAGCTGTAATCCACTTCAGGCTCCTCAGGCACAGCGGAGAAAACCCATACCACTATAAAGAGTCTCTGTTTACACAGAGGTCAATGCTCAGCAGCACTGTGTTAAGACGTAGTTCTTTATGGTGCGTTTACCTTGTGTCACGCATCGGGTCCCACGTGGTGAATTCATATTCGTCGAGGCTAGTGACCACTTTGGCCGTCCTTGGCCAGAAGGCGTGACGTTTGATGGGCACCAGCTTGTGACCCGCCTCCCGGCTGGGGTCATGGCTGCAGCAGGTACCCATCCCTCCAGCGGACCTCTAGACGATCAGCTGCTCTTTCCGACTCGATCTCTCTTGACACATCACTGGTACTTGTTCGGCACTCTTTGTCTTCCTTTTCCCGATTTTAAACTTCTGTGAACGTTTGCCCACCTGTTCTGTGTCTTCTCCTGGCCTCTCCAAGTTTCCCTCTAGATTTTAAGTTTAAAATCTGCATGAACGTTTCTTCCAGCAAAGGTAAATACGATGCAAGAGTGCAGGTTGGACAAGGACAAGTCGACGCTCTGCTGTTCATTGTCCTCCCAGTTTTAAACAATGTCCTCTCTCACTCCATTTCTCTCCTTTGCTCTGTCCAAACCAGTATCACCCCTTTCTTTGTGTCTCCACCATCTTCCCCTCTCCTCTCTGTCTCCAACCTCCCCAGTGCTCCTCACATGATGAAGTGGCCTGGCGCTGTCTCGCCCGTCTCCTGACAGTGGCACAATTCTTACCGTCTCCCACGAGCAGCCAGACTTTTTTAGAGGCTCAACATTGCATCAACCATCTTGTTGTCTCTCTCCCCCTGTGCATCTGTGTCCTTCAATCCCTCCTTTGTGTGTGCCCTCCTTTGCTCGGTGTTGAGTACAGATGGACCCCCGCACTTTCCAACCCCAAGCCCCCCTTGTGGTCCACGGATATCAGTCATGTCGAGAAGAGCCGAGGCAGTCCTACGCTGTCATGCCGCGTGGGCTCGTCATGTGGAGCCACAACAAATTCAACAACAACAACAAGCTTCTGAACAATATTTTCCTTTGTTTGCGCAGCACATGTTCATTTCATACACTTTTCCTTTCTGAAGTCTGTTGTTTCCATAGCATGTAGATTGAAGTGCTGGCTATATGGCATGCACTGGCAAAGAATAGCATCATCTTGTTAGATAGAGATGACAATGATCACTTTCACCAACATGAGCCTCTTTGCAAAATGAATTCTGCCTGGTTTTTGATCCTGTGGGTGATGTGTTCTTTAATTGACTCAACATGTATTCAAGCATTCAGTGCTTCAGTGCTCTTTCTTGATTTAGATTTTGATGTGTTTTACATCAAGGTGAAAGAGCGCATGTGGCAATCACAGATTTCCATTGATGTCTGAGAGTCCGTGGGGTCAGAGCGAGCCGCCCCAGACATCATGTGTTGATTTGGTTGAGAGCCGTCTCATGCTCGGTCTCATTCTTACTCTTGTATTTATGAGTGTTGCGCAACTGCTTATTCAAGGGACAGAGAAAAGCAGCCAGAGAAAAAAAATCAAAGGACGGAGGAAAAAATAAAAAATAAATAAGAGTGGAGCCATCGGTAGCATGCAGAGGAGAGAGGGCGAGAGGTTTCAACAATTGTACATGGCCACAAGAAGCAGGGCTGAATAGACAAAGGACTCTTTGATAGTAAAGCTGCAAAATCACCCCTGTTTGATGACTTGACTGATTAGGGTTGGAATAAAACTGGTAATAGGTCCAAGGGTCACAGCACTCACAACCGAAAGACCAGACTTAGGTGTTGACACCTAAGTCTGGTCCCCTAGTCGTGTCTATTATAGTTCCATAACCCAAAAGCAAGTATCAGTAAACCTCTACCACACTCTTCTACCACTGACATGAAAGAGGTTAAAACGTCCAATATTCTTCCGTTTCCATGGTTTTGGTTTTACAAGTACTGTGCAAAAGTTTTAGACACCCTGGATGTTTTTATATAAATTTGGTTTTAGATGTTTATTTTCTGCAATAGTGTTTTACATTACTGTTTATAGTATTTGTTTTGATATTTAAAAACTTTTCTTTTCATTATTTTTGAAAGCATCTTCACTTTACGGATTTTTTTTTACATGTGCCTAAGACTTTTGCACGGTACTGTACAAATGCTCAGGATAGGAATCATTGTGATGTTATTCCTCTTCTGAGGACAATACTAACAGAAGCATGTGGAGGAAAGAGGTGATGAATGCTAGGAACAGCCAAACTCTTCAAGTCCTGTTTCAATTTGTGTTGCACCTTTAGGTATATGCCATTTTGAAAGAGCGTCACTTTGACTTATGCAGAGTGACGCGTTTGTGCCAAATAGTGAGCCCTTTGTTTGTGGACTCATGTTGACCTTCATATCCTGTCAGCCGTTATTATCACCTCAAAAAAACAAAGAACATGACAAAAACTTGCTGTGCTGCCCTTAAGTAGACGAAGGTGTCAGAGATGATGGTGCAGCCAGGAAAAAAAAGAAAAAGAAAAGAAAAAAAAATTAGTGTGTCGATCGGCATGGAGGCAGGTGTAACCATGGTGATCTCTTCTGATATCTGGCTTTTGTACTGATGGACTGTTACCCACACACACACACACACACACACACACACACACACACACACACATGTATATGGTGTGTATACAAACGCATACCGCAAAGACTTATTTTGCAGGCCAATTTTGGAACTAAACTAAAATTTGTTGTAATTTTGTGCTAACAATCCTTTAATAGGAGCAGGTGTCCCTTTAACCAAAACTGTGGATGAAGTCATACATGCACGTACATGATGTCTTGTGCGTTTCTTGTGAATTATGCTGTAGGAGTGTTTAGTTTCTGTTAAAAGCTCATTGCTATCAGACTCTGTGTAGCAAACCAGTTACATTGAGGTTACAATCTGACGTCAATGTTCCCAGAGAGATCAGTCTGACAGATCTACGTCATACTCAGATCCTCCATGAGAGGCTGTGGATTAATACCGCAGCCTCGGGGCAAGGTTACATTTTCAGAGTAACTTCAAAGGTATTGAACACACGCACACACACACGCACACGACCCCAAAGACTGTAACTACTATAGGCAGAGACAAATGGCAAAAGACAGGAGAGAGAGAGAGAGAGAGAGAGAGAGAGAGAGAGAGAGAGAGAGAGAGAGAGAGAGAGATGAACTGAAATGACAGGGTGGTGATAGTAAAATAAAAGCTAATCGCTCTGGGCGGTTTTTAACCAATACCGAATTACAGACAGAGTGTAGTTTGGTCAAAGTTCACGGATGCAACAGTCACTGTGCATAAAACCTGCTAGCTGTTTACCAGTTGGACCACAGGTAGACATTAGGTCACTTCCACTGAGGCTCCACAACTTCAACCCTGCTTAGCCTGGAGACGTAGCCTAGACTTACACAATCACCTGCAGCTGTCATTGCAACGGACAATCATCGCAGCCTGCAGGATCTGGTGGACTTTAACTCCCGCCTTCGTCTTCTTGGCTCCCAAGACGTAGTGTATACTATTGGTGTAGGTGGGTTCACACCAGTCAAGTCCCCCTGTCTTCACTTTCACTGACAACAATTAAATAAATGAAACTGTGCACTCACTGGCAAACAGGAAGTAGCGTGACTGGAGCCCAAATCATCTGCAAATGAGTTGAAACAAGTACTTGGGGCAAAAATTAATACTACGTTCAAGATTCAAGATTCTTCAGCACAATATTTACAATAAGAGCACTATTTACAATAGGATAGAAATATAAACCAAAAATATAGTAAAATATGAAAAAAAATTTATATGTAATATAAATTATGTGTAGTCGCTTCCTAAGTGTGTGTGTGTGTGTGTGTGTGTGTGTGTGTGTGTGTGAGTGTGTGTGTGTGCATAAGAGGGGCAGTGTGTGTGTCTTGGTGGGGGCCCTGGTGAGGTCAGAGTTCACAGTCCTGATGGCCTGAGGAAAGAAACTCCGTCTCAGTCTCTCTGTTTTGGCAGCATGACTACGGAGTCCGTTGTTGGGGTGGTGAGGATCCTTCATGATCCTGCAGGCTCTGGTCCTGCACCTCCTGGTGTATAAGTCCTGCAGGGTGGGGAGTGTAGTTCAGCCGAACGCACTACTCTCTGCAGAGCCTTCCTGTCCTGAGCAGAGCTGTTGCCAACCCTAACCAGGCAGTGATGCTTCCTGTCACTGCCTGGTTTGGCAACAGCTCCACTCAGGATAGGAAGGCTCTGTTTCCCCTCAGAGGGGAAACCACTGACACAGCCGCTCCAGGAGGGATTCAAATGATCAAACAGCTCAAGTAATAATTATATTTACCCTACCTGCCCTGAGGAAACTAATCCTGCCCAAATGGGGCTAAAAGCCCTATTGATACGGGACTACCATTACCTGGAGATGAGATCGTCTGACTTTAATCCCACTGTAATGTGTAAAGGAAAAACTCCAGTCCAAATCACCCACGGTATTTTGGTGAATCCAGAGGTCTACTGACAAAACTCACGTGCAAATGGAACTCTATGTCTTCTTCTTCGTCTTCGTCTTCTTCTTCTATGGAGCTAGTACTGTAATCTATAGAGGAAGGGTTTGAATGTATTTTCGGGGCAAACCTTTGCTTTGCTAAATCAGGATGTGTCAAATTGCAAAATCTTGACCTGATATAATTGTATCTGTCATTTTAGCGAATTTCATTGTCCTGTGTGCAGCGTTAGGAAATAACAATACTTTACATGAGCGTTATATACTCGAAATATAAGTAACTGTATTCTGTTACATTACCCCCCAAAAAAAAGTATTCTGATTACAGATACTTGTGAAAAATTACTGAGGATGTGAGGATTACTTCTGGGAATACTTTTGAAGTGAAAATTATACATGAATTCATACAATATTTATAGAATACAATATACAATTCAAATGACTAAAATATCACAAAATACCACAAAGAGATACTACATGTAGTACAACACGCAGCCATGTTTATCTTGTTGCCATGGATACAGGTAGTGCTGCGTAAGCCTTGAAATTCTTTACCAAACATAAACTGGACTGCTTGGTCTTGTTTGTTAGTCAATCAGTTGCTAATATTTTTCAATTATCAAATATCAATTCTTTACAAATTCTATCACTTTTAGGTTTACTGGCTACTGTGGACCTACCAATAGTAATAATAATGGCCTTGCTCTCTTTTGAGGTAAATAAATGACCCGGTCATTATTGGTTTCATTAGTTGTACTGTACCTTTACACTGTAGATATGGCACAGTAATCTTAAAGTAACTAAAAGTAATCAGAATACAGGTACTAGGTTTTTAAAGTACCCCGTGCGAATGCGTGTCACAGAATGCAGGTAAACTGTTGATTACATCAGGTCGCCACATAATATCGGGCCCGTGCAAGCAGGGCTTAAGAGAGAGAAACGAATAGATGTCTTGGCTCAAACCAGCCAGCAGCGGCCAAAGCACCAGACTGAACACGAACGCTTCCACCAGGCCGGCTGTCACTGACACCGAGCCCCAGGCGACAGGCCAGCCATTGTGTGGCCATGGTCTTCCTCTAGCTGTCCCACTACACCACAGAGACAGGACACAAGGAGAAACCATAGGACTGTCACAGCAGAGCTACCACACCAGGCGGACATGTCAAGATAAACAGCTTACATTCATCTTATAACACACGCACGCACACACACACACACACACGCACACACGCACACACGCACGCACACGCACACACTCGCACACTAACTGCTCCTCCACAGCTGCAACCATATTGTAAAGCCGCTGTGTGAATAGACTGAATGCGATATGCTCAAATACATCAAAGTTTCAGCTGACAGTGTGAACTTGTGAAAGTGAAACGACACCTTAAGAGAAATACGTACAGAAGTCATTGTGGCTGAAATTGGTAAACGGATGCACTGTATATAATCTCCAATGTCAAAATGTCTACCAGCATTTTAAGACAGACACTGAGGTAAGTATGGAAAGCACTTGGAAAGAGAAGAGCTGTAAAAAAATAAAAATAATCTTTCATGCCAATACGCCTCCTCCAAGTTGGGCTGGGGAGAGGTCTCTCTCTCGCCCTCTCTCTCTCTGTTCCACCTTCTTGACCTCGCAGAGAGAAACAGACAGAAAAATTGATGGCAGAGCTAGTGAAAGATTTGGTAGGGCAGGGCACATAGCGAGAGAGAGAGAGAGAGAGAGAGAGAGAGCAGATGCTATCTCCTGGGAAGCTTCCTCAACTCAATGAAAAAGTACTCGTCTTGTTTCCAATGACATTCACAGCAAAAACCTCAAGCCCTCCTCCTCCCAAAACTTTTTCTTTCTCTAGGCAAACAAACATCAAATATTCATTTCACTCCAGCAGAGTGTGTTTATTCTCTTGACTTTGTGCAGGTGAAAACTACTCTATCTAGCCAAGCAAATCACAAAACAAATGCTAACCAAGTTAGAATGAAATGAATTCACGGTTCTGATTTCTCGATTGGCCAAAACATCTGAAGTGCACTTCATTAAGGATACGTGGCATTCAACCTACGTAGGATGTGCACCTGTAGAGCTTTAAGCCACATATGCAGTCACATTTCACTTGAAAAAAGGAAATTCTGGCACCGTTTCTGCCAAGGACCTTTGCAAAGACACTGCCAACTTTAAGTTGTGTGGGAACAGACAGACAGGAAGTCAGAGGACAGTGAGGGAATGATTTACCTGTGACACCTCTGGGAGTTACTAATTTACCTACTTACTCCAACCTAAGTTGACAGTCAAAGAGGTAAAACACAGTATGGAAATATACTACCAAAATGAGACACAAAACGCTGAGTTGAGCCCTCGGTGTGGAAGCAGGTCCATCGCTAGCTATGCCATGCAGCCCATGAAGACAGCGTTGGATCTAAACATCGTCCTCGGGTTGCCATGTCTGAGAAATAATCTTTAACTCTCCTGCTGTTCCGAGAAGCAAACATGGAGATTGGTTGGCCGCCTTGAACCGATGAAAACAAAAGAAAAGCTATTGTTTGCAAAGCTTTCTCCTCACAAGCCTTTATTTGGCTGCCAGGGAACTGTTGGTTCTTTGGTTTAGCCACGGCTCCACAGCAAAACAAAGACCCTTTTTCATTTGAAGACAAAGAGCGCAAGACAGCAAACACAAACTAACCCTATGTTCTTACAACTTTAACGTGATCCATCACTTGCATGTTCAAAGCATTTTGCATCATTGTTGAAGTTGAACATTTTTTTTCACTTTGCCTGGAAACTGAATGAAGGTGTCCTTTAAGTCTGAGCAAACAAGCTCAATGCAGCCAGTCAGTGGATCAGTGTAATGCACCACTGCGTTCTCTGCAGACAACATCTATATTTAGGCCCATTCATTATTGTGCTCACCGGGTGACCAACCACCTCTTATCCTTAATCAAGAATACATTACTTGATAATGAATGAAAAAAAATCCTTTCTCCCTTTTCTCCTTAGCTCTTATTTCCTTACCGAGCACTCACCTGTCATAAATAACCATTCTAGGGCCACGGGAGCTACCTATGGTTGCTTGTAATGTTTTCCTGCTGTTGCACTCGTTGTAAAACACACAGGATAAGAGCATCAGCTACTGTTTCACCTAATATATAGATCTAAATCAACAGGACCATGGCTGTACGGGGCAGCCCCCAGGTGTGAATGTGTGTGACTGTACAAATGTGAAGTCGGACATTGCTGAGAAAAAGCATGCAATGCACGTTCAGCAAACCTTCCTTGGAGAAATAAAAGGTTTGAAGAAAGAATTCATTCAAACATTAAAAAGGTAGAAAACTTCAGCAGTCTTGATTGTATCTGCACCCAGTGGAGCGCTGAGCTTTAAAGGGTCTTAGTCTTGCGAGGCCATACTCCTAACATAATTGTAAGCGGCTTTGAGATAAGCCTCTTTGTCATGCCTTCATGATACTATCATTGTGCTTACACTGCCATTCATGCATCAGCATACCACTAAAATCACTGCACAACCAATTGCAGACTTTTTTCCATGAGTATCATGTCTGCAATGCTGAGCAAGGTCCTTCTGCATACTGTAAAAGGTGAGCGTAATATTTTTAACACTGAAATTAAAGTGCACTAAGAGGAAAGTTGGATCTCTGGAGTAATTAACCATTGTAATACTCACTCACTGTTGATCCACTTTTTCATTAAAAAACTACATAGGGAAGCTTAAATGAACTAGGTACTAGAGCAAGCAAGACAGTAAAGCCAAACCCATTTATTGGTTTAGTGCGAGGTTGACCATGTTTCTCACACCTTTCTAGATTAGCGGAACTACAGGATAATGGATCAGACAGAGCTGAGGGCAGTGGGATTGAACCACCTGACAGCTTCTATTACCAACAGGCCTTTCTGACATCTCCCTCTGTGTGTCTCTTTGGGTGTCTCTCTCTCTCTTTTTTTATTCACTGTGTGTGTGTCTCTCTCTCTCTCTGTCCTTCTCTCGTTCCTGTTGGAGCTTTATCCCTCATGCCTTGGATCTGATCGGCTCTGCTCCCCACCTCCCCATACAAGGAGCCTCCTGCTGGGTGGGGGTTGGAGAAGGAGGAGGACCCATCTGTAGCCCCTCAGGGATAGGCAGACAATCACACATCGTGTCTGTGTGTGAGCAAACGCTAGAGAGACAGACGCACAAATGGCATGAGAGGAAGAACATTCTTAGCCAAACAAACATCATCATACGCACGATGAGTAATACTTCTGACTCTGAGGTATGTGTAAGGGGGTTTAGCCCGGGGAGGTGGAAGTCCTCAAACAAACGCACTTCACACTTACATCCCACCGACGAGCACCGTGGCGCGTCTATAGGGGGATTATTACAACAAGCCCAGGCAAGAAACAGCTGAGCGTTAGGAGTGGGGATGGATAGGAAGGTGGTACTGCGCAAACAGACACAATCTGGCCGCCAATGCTGCAGTTACATCATCAACACCTATAGGACTCAATGCATTGTAGAAGCAGATTGTCTATGCCAAAACCATAGAGAAGGTTTTGATGCTCCGATTCAGAAAGAGTTGGAGTTGTAGCTGAAAAACACATGAAATACAGATGTAGATGGCCAGGCAAAACAACAAAGTGGGACAACAAAAAGCTCTGTGAGGCCATTATCAAGGTTTCTTTTATCCCTGTTCTCATTGAGGGTTGAAGTTTGGGGGGGGTGTCGCTTTTCATTTTTCATTTATTGTGTTAAAATGTGTGCATGTGAAGCCCTTTGAGGCTGTAACTGTGATTAATAGCTATATGGGTCACTCTATTCTGACCGATTGTGGGCAGTGCCAGAGGCCGGTTGCATCTATGCAGCGGTCATGTCAACACAGCTAGCTAGCTAGCTAGCAAGTACTAATTAGGTAGCATTAATCTCAATAACTACTTTCAGAGCTTACCATCAATCATAATGATGGATGCAGTCACTCTCCAAGCATCATTTGTGAGACATTTAGTCTTTCAAATAAAACTGTAGAGAACTGAGAAGATTTGAACGGCTGGAATCAACTTCTCGTCTATTTTGACACTTGCCAGGCAGAACTAATGTTCATGGACTGAAATCACATCAGTAGGGAAACAGGGAAGCGTAGAAATCTGAAAAGCTCTATAGGAAATGATTGGACTTCTAGTGACGTATTGATCATGTTGCTCAGTGTGACCATGGGGTTATTGTGTCATGGTGCCAGGGCTCTGAAAAGGTTGACAATCACTTATTTGAAGCATCAGAACACATATTTATCCTCGGCACTTTCACTTTTCTCATTGCCCAACTATGAGATCTACTGCTGGAGAGATTGCTGCTATGGCCATGTAAGGAATGTATCCCACGGCACTAGCTGTTTCTCACCCACACCCTGTTTGAGTATCTACAGGGAGATTAGGGTGGTGCTCCATCAAGTGGCCAGCGTGCCATCACATGACAAATAGGTCCTGTAATGACTTCTTGATGTGATTCATCCTGGCCAGGTACCGGTACCAAAGATGAATGAATTGCTCTAAAGGTCTCCAACTTGGATCTGCTGACTTTGTTTTGATAGAAATCCACAGGGGATCGTTCTTTTATAGCATTAAAGAAAAAGATAAAAGCTTTGGACTGTATTTCAAAGTGGACTCCCGTCACTTTGAAACACAACATCATTAAGAGATGTTTTTAAGGGGGGGGGGGGTTTGGGGGGTAAAATGGGACTTTAGTCTTGGCAAACGCCGTTACTAAGAACTCTGTCAGTGTCCGGAGACAATGAAAAACACACTCAGGCGCAGAGGGAGCCGTGTTGTTCTTTTTGCTCGCAATAAAAACATGAAAACAATTTTCGGTCAGAAACGGCCCCAGAACAGACATTGGTTAAACCCCGAGGAGCCGTTAGATAAACATGGCCTCTGGAAAAATAGTCCCCCTTAAACTAGAATAGGATATTGGATTTCGAGGCTGTTATTACTTCACCTTGTTGTTGCTGTACAAGAAATACCATTCATAAGGCAATTAAAGGCTTGGAGAGGGAGACAGGCACAGGAGACAGATGGTATTAGTGTCAAACAAGACTCAACTTTTTCTGATGTCGGTCTTGATCACTTTTGTCTCGGCTAACCTGGGATGTAGTCTGTACCTGATTTGTGAAATAGTGTTTTGAGTCTTATATAAATCTTTATGATCTAAAATCCATAGTATACATCATCCTAAGTAGTATCAAACTGATTTATGTTATAGTTAAATCTGATGCTGCTGTGATACAACGGCAAATAAAGAAAGAAAACCCATCAAGCAATGTGCTGCCACACTTGACTTGGACAGCCTTGCAGCAACTTTTGCAGAGCAATTTTGATTTGTTGGTTGTGTGTCCATCTTGGCGGCTGTTGAATGTTTTCAGCTGTGTTGGATTTTGTGCTGACTGCAGCGGAACATTCATAGAATTTGATATTTGATATTGAAGTAATATTGACATTTCAGTTATCATGACAAACTAATCCCAAACTATACATACTCTCCCTATCCTCTAGACTGGAGAAAAAACACATAAATAAATGTTTTGTTTCTACTGGTCATATGATGATTACCGATGGGAAGTCATATTTTTATTTACCACTATATCACATCACTGACTTGACTCATACTTGACTAGGCCAGGTCTTGGTTTGTCTTCAAGTCCACTATCAATAAGCCTAGCAGTAACCTATTAGCTAACCTATTGCTAAACATGCATCCATGTGTTTATATTCTCTCTCTGACAGCCCAACATGATGATGCTATGTCTCCCAGTCTGTTACTGTAGGAGAGACAGACTAGTGTGTGTGCACTACAAATGCTCCTCTGGGGACATGCTGTTACTCAGCAAAAACACACTAAGGCCTTGATGGCCAATTAAAACACTCAACACACTGTAGGTAGGGTTGAGGTACACGGCAAGGCTAAAAAAAGAAACATGATCTTTTGCAATAAGCCTCAATTCCAACAGCATTTTCCCTAACTCTCTAAATGGAACTGTCCAGCTCTACCTGAAAATAAACTCAGTTTGTACCAAAGGAACAGACCCTTGACCTGTTTATCTACAATGACACTTTAATCTCTAAACGCCCATCTATCAGGACAATAGCTCAGTGTCATAAAACACTAAATCACAGTGTAGTTTTTAACAACAGAACAAGACGTTCACATGACAGCAGTAGATAAACTTACCAGCCACTGTCAGCTGTTAATTTACCACCCTACACTATATAGAAGAGGAAGTGGTGCTCTTATATGGATAATCAACTACCAGGTTGAGGCTAAGGGTTGAGGTTAGGCAACTACAACAACTTTGGTTAGGGTTAGGTTTTGGTCATGGTTAAATAAGAAAAACATTGGGTTACTGAAAATGAAAGTTGGGAGTTAAACCCCGGGTTGTCAGAGTAGAAGGCCTCCACACCCTTACTTTTCCAGTGTCTACTGCCTGCCTACTACTACTACTACTACTACTTTACTACTGTCTGTTTCAGTCATGTGAGCTCACTTGATTCATAAAATATCATGAAATTACAGTGCATGACTTTTCATAACTACGAATCTGACATAACAGGCTGAACGTCAGGTTTTGGTGTCAGTCCCATAGAATCAAAGAGCAAGGGCTTCTTTCTAGAGAAATCCATCATAGGAGAGTGACCAATTTCTCCACCCACAGTAGCCAAGATAGCCCAGAATGCAATGCAGCCACAAGACATGTTTTGAGAAAGGGACTCGTGATGCTCACTTTGTCCTCTGGAAATACTCTCGCTCTCACTATGCTGTCACTATGGCTCTCTACCTACACGTATAACCCACAGCTGAACGCAACAAGTTCAGGCCTGTTCTCTGGGGGTTGTCGAAAGGCATTCTGGGAGGAATTCACTAACTGAAGTAGAAGCAGACAAGGCTGGTTGAGGGAAAGTGGGTAAAACGTAAAAATCAATTACAACACTTCATCACAAAATAGCTCCTGGAATGCATTGAACTTCACTTGATTGATTGATTGATGTATAACAGGATGAGCTGTACGGGGGGGGGGGTTGCATAGCCAAAGTATTTTGAACCATTTTTCTACGACAAAAACAATTAAGATGTCCAGATCAGACCCCAAGTCTCAGTGCCAGTCCAGTTGCAACTCTTATTCACTCTTGCATGTTGTATTGTTGTTTGCTGAGCACATCAATGTCAATTGCGGAAGTTGCGTTTGGTAAAAATGCACCATACATTTTTAGTGTGATGACAACACATAAATGGAGTAGACACTCCCACCTCTGTAATGTTGGAGGCTGATAATAGAGATCTCTTATCCCGTGTGAACTGGCCATTTCAGATACAGATGTCCCGTGTTAACAATAAACAACTACAGCCATATTGTCCTGAAAAGTAATAAAATGCCTAATAGGGCTTAAGCATCCGAGGGTGGATTTTTCCTTTAATGAAATAACCAGCCCAGTTAAAATGACAAAAGGAAGAATACTGAAGGGGGACCATCAACAAAAAATAAACTAACCAGTGAAAGAGAGAATACATACTTGACTTTTGCACTGCAGATTACAAGACAAATGACAGCAGTGGGTCATCGGAGGGTCACCAGGTCAGTCCCAGTCACACCCTATTTAAATCCACACACTCCCTGTGGTAGTAGTGAGGAATTAGCGGCACGAGCCACATTTACCTCCACGGCAACTTCAACTGATAAAGGTGACTTCATAACAACCATGCAACAGGGAAAAAAACTTACTTTATGAAGTAGCTGGCCCCTTCGTCCGTAAAACCTTCCTCCCATCCCCTCGGTAAGTCTGAAATGTAACGAAAAGAGACAGGTACGCGTCACCTCAAAGTTTTCTTCTCCTCCTCCTCCTCCTCCAGGCAGGGCCCAAAATGTAAACAGCTCCCCACAGCAGCAACGAAAACACAATAAAGTCAACAGACGCTGCTGGAAAAAGCCTGTCAACGAACAAATGAAAGCTGTCACAGCCTACCTGAGCGGATCATGTGTCCGGAGTTGACGGGCTCACCGGAGCGGGGATGCAGCCAGGTAGTGGTCCGCGTCTCATCGCTGCCGCACAGAGAAAACACCTGTTACACCACCGGGGAGGAAACACTACAGCCAGACCTGCCAAGTCCCGTTAAACCGAGACAGACAAGCACGACACGTTCATTAAAGCGCATATTAACCGACTCACTTGATGAAGAACACCCTGCCGTCCCTGCAGACACCGTAGGACCAGTGTTCAGGTAAGGTGTCCCGCGCGAGAGGCGCCGCCATGATCCGGTCTGAAGTCCTATTTCATTTCATTCCGCCTCCGTTGAGTCTCCAGGGAGCTCAATGATCGTCTGCTAGGGCCAATGCTGCCTTCAAGGACTCCTCATAAACTCGTACTTCTAACTATCGGAGTTGTAAACAATCTGAGGCGTCAATTCACGCAAAGTCCTTGCATCTATTGTCCGTTCATGTACTAATGGGAATGTCCGACATGCGGGATTTTTAAACAGCATTGCATTTCTGTGCTACTTTGTCGGAAAATCAAACCCGGTAGAAAAATGGTAAACGAACATGGAGACTTAAATGCCTTTTGCGGTCCTCAAATATTTATACATATTTTATATTTATATTTCACACTGCTCCGGTTTTGAAACACAGATTGGTTGAAATCTATAAATCTGCAAATAAAGAAAGCTTCATGGTGATGTGATCTTTTCTTCTTCTCTTCTTCCCAGTAAGAATCCTAGCTGCCGTTTTCCGGGACAAACTGGAACAAGCAGGAATAAAATCTGCCTCTGCTTTCCATGTTCAGACTAAAACAAAACTGTCCTCTCTAGACAGATTTTGAACCGGGGACAACTGGTGAAAGTTTGGTTATGACAGCTGATTAGCGTTATCAGTGTAGCTCCCAAAACAAATAATTTCAATCAGGGTTGTGTCTGATAATTGATCAGTAAATGATGGTGTGGAGGGGTGTTGGAGTTATGGATGGGTAGATATGGATAGATGTTTGTCATAGATGGAATAATGGTGGTGTGGGATCGAGAGGAAAGTGGAGGGGGGCCCATAGTGGCCTTCTGTATAGAGGGCCCATAATTCCTACGCCATTGTTTGCCACCAAACCTTCTACAAATCGACTTATATCAACTAAATGTCTGGGGACAAGTGGAGCAATTATTGATGACTGACAAGATAGTAGTATTTGGTAAATGTGAAAACTTATTAGATTTGGTCACCAGATTATCTTTCACAGACACCTACAGCTTCGAGGAAACATTATCCATGAAGTTCCACACCTTGTCACACCCAATTGACGTTCATCGTTTTGTGATTTGCATTTGTTTTTAATTCAATTTTTACTTTCAAATTGGAGTTCAGTTTTGCATTGGTTTCAGTTATTTTCCAAACGGGGTTGTCTACTCTCTAATTTTCAGAAATGTTCAGCTTCACGTTTTTTCAGTTTCAGTGTTTTGACGGGTTGGATGAGGAAAATGTGTCCCATTTCACTATGCATGTGTCCGGCAAAAGACAGGAAGATACACAAGTACACACAGTTGGAGAATTACCGTAGCAGTGTCATGTATGTATGAATGTAATGTGGCTTTTACTGATTTCGAGATAGTTCCACTCTATACACCACTGTAAGTTTGCCATTGACTGAAAGACTTAAACTGAAAGTAATATTTGAGTATATTTTCACTTAGTTTAGGAGGCAGTGATTATAGTTTAACTTTAGTTTCATTTTTCATACTCTCCAATTTCTATTTTATTTCATTTCACTAAAATGTTTTATGTTTAGTTTTAGTCTTAGTTTTAGTCAACTGTAATAATCTTGATCCAAAGTGCTTTTGGTTGCAAATAATAGCAAAATGGACCTTGCTTCAAAAGGAATGTTTTGGTGGATGTTGTAATGTTGTAGAAACCAAGTGGTGCCAAGTTATGTGCTGCTGCAGCAGAATGAGGAGGAGAAAATGTGCATCAGACATGTAATTGATGTTTTAATTTATTTACAGAGTGACAATAGAAACTAAATTAGTACACTGTACTAATTTACAGATAATAACATTATAATAAAAGACACAACCTTTACCACCAGTTGTTTCCATGCTCTCACATCTCGGCAACTGAGGTAGGATTGAAAACTCTCTTTTCCAGTCTTGTTGGGATATTCATTATGTGCGCTCTACTCTCAATCGCGGTATTTCCGACAGCACCTGAAGGCATCAAAAGACGCTATTAAAGGAGAGTGCCATAGGCTGCGAAGGCGAGAGGAGCAGCGACTCGGGAACTGTTTTTGCCGGCCGACATTAATTGGGGAGACGAATGAATGAAAAAAATGGGAGTTTGAGCTTTAGAAAAACATCAGCCACATTATTATTTAACTAGAGCAATGTTGGTTATTAGATTAAAAGCTCATCATTCTTAAAATATGATCACATTAAGAATGCAATTTAATATTTACTGGATATTTCAATAAATCAATATGGACTACAGAATTACCCAGCATCTTAGCCTGCTCTGTACATTGACTGCATTCTCCACCTGAAGGTATGATAGCCTACAGACTTTCCTTTGTTCGCCAGTAGTAAACATTTTAACAGGGGTTCCTTGCTTGGCCTTGAAAATACTTGAAAGTTTGTGAGAAAATAAGTGCTGTGAACATGTTGTTGGGTTTCCTCAGTTGGTCATTTAGGTAAATAAGCCCCTCCAACAAGGCAGCTGTCAACTTATTCTGAGGTGCTCATCAGGATCCATTAGGTCATTGGAGCTGCATTTGCTAAAGTGACTCCTTATCAACCAGACATGTGGTAGCATGCTCGTGACACATTCACCATCCAGCCCTTTCTGACTACACCTATTATTTTGAATTCCACTCTCAAAGAAAACACTTCACCTGTCTTGTTTTTAACTCTGCAGTGACCAGGGATTTCCCTATGAAAAACAATAATTTCCAAAGGTCAGAGTGGTACATGATGAAGAAGAGAATTGTGACGCTGAGGTTCTTCACACTCCTAAAGCATAGACATGAAAATAGGTGTTAGTATAGAATGAAACGTAGAAGAAGTGGATTACAGTTAGTCCAGAGAGAAAACAGTTTTCACTGCATAACTGAAACAAAACAGTTTTGAAAAGACCGTAAATAAAAGTCAGAGAAGTCAGAGTTATTCATGAAACACATTTATTGGCAGATGTAGGCCACAACAGTTTCCATGTTGATGTTTGTTTAAAGGCAGACTGAAATTATGGTGATTGAAGAGACAAGGAATGAAGTGAAGGAAGGAGAGGATGAAGTGACGGTGCTCCTCTTGTCCTGAGAAGCTCTCCGTATAAAACTGAGATACAAAGTGTACGTTTTGAGTTGGATATTGTTAAGTCACAGCTGCCATTGTTCACTGTTTGAAGTTTTTACAACCCTGACAATTCAATTAAATACATTTAGCCATTTCATTTCAATTCTTAACAAGATGAGAATATTTTTGCAGGTCTTATTAGTGCAATCATGTATGCTGCCTGCAGTTTTATGGAAGAAGATGCGAACAGAGGGAAGGTCAGAGCATTGTAAGAGTTGGTAAAACTTACAGTGCCTGGGGTGTCGTTTCCTGTCCCCCTTCTGGAACTTGTGAAAGTTGCCAATTGGCTGTCGATCAGCCATGGTTCAATCAATCACTAATGTGAGTAATAATGCCAGGAAAAAAGATCAGTGTGTGTGTCTTCAAGTTGCAGTCATCGAAACAGAGCAAAGTTCCAGTTGTTCCAATAATGTGATGACATCATCCTTGTTCCAATAATGTGATGACATCATGAGAGCCACAGACTTGCTGCCTCACGTTGTTTTGTGTTGGGTATTTATTTATTTATTTATTTATTGCACTTTTTTATAAGTCAACTTTAAAAAAGCTTGTTCCCCTTCAGAACTCAAGGAGCTGCACATATTTAATGTGTTTTTTTTAGTATTAACAGATTGGAGGAATTTACAGCATTGACTGTCATTGCCAATATGAAGCCCATACTGACAGCTTGCAAATCACAGTTTGAATGAAGTTCTGGCTAGAATAGTGCTTCAGGGAGCTGAAAACCCTGTTTCTCTTTCAGGAATTGGTTCAACTTCTAAAACGGGAGTTGCATTTTCTCTAATAACCAGTAGGGGAATTGTATACATGTTTAGGTTATCCTAGTTGTCTCTACATCCTCTGTCTTCAACTAGAGGCTTGATCTTATTTTACATGTATACATAGGGGAATTTGATCTAAAGCTAAAGTACATTATCCAGTCTTTCAATAATAATAAGGCCCTTAATACATTTTTCTACATCAAAGGAGTTCCCTTGGCTTTTTTTGTGGTTTCCCTGTTTTCACCTATGCTAATTCCTGTTTCCGCTAGGCTTGACTGCCAGAGGAAGGAACCCCGAGGAACCGATATGCAAGCTTAATTTGACAATTATCCAAAACACCCTGAATTAAACAGAATTAAACCTTTTTTCACATCTGGCTGACTCGGTGTGTGTGTGTGTGTGTGTGTGTGTGTGTGTGTGTGAGAGAGAGAGATTTCCTCTCCCCTGCTGGGTTTCAGTGGGCAGCGTGTTGGAAGCATTTCTACATCAACAAAAGAAACTCCTGACAAGGCAAGATGAGGTGTAGGGCAGGGAGAGGTCGGCACAGAGCATCGCAGCTGAAAGCACAGTTGAATTGTTTTATTTGAAGTGCGATAAAATGCTCCTATAATAGAAAGAAAAGTGCAAGATGTGTCCAACCAAGTTATAATATTAACGGTTAATCACTCCATTAGTCAAGGCTAATGGTAATGTGGTGTGTCTGTTCATTTCAGGCACCCACTGTCCCATTGCTGAACTTGCACACATACTGTAGAACCTAACACACACACACACACACACACACACTTTAGCATAACAAGATGTTTGATGTGTCAGTTGTAGTCCTGTATGAGTGACATATGAATTAAATTGAACCAGAGTAGTTACATTACAGTCATTGAGCAGACGCTTTCATCCAAAGCGACTTACAAAAGGTATTTGACGCTATGTGGGGATTGAACCCACGACCCTGAGACTGAGAGTCTCATGCTCTACCGACTGAGCTGTCCGGGTCAGAAAGTTGTTGGCATTGATAATCAATCAACTGTCTTAGATTAAGATTGGACAACTAAAACAACGTTTAGGGGACTTTAATGGGTTACAGTTAGGGTAAGGTATTCGTCATGGTTAAATAAGAAAGAAAAACTTAAATCAGAAAATGTCTGTGTCTATTTTTCTCATATTTTAATCAGTGTGTTTTTATCACTTTGCTTCATGTTATCACAGTGCAAATAAACTACGAAATGGATTAGTGTGGCATTAACCATGCCAGGGTTAGGGGTTTGATTACTTCTGCGCCCAACCATGCCCAAAAATATGTTCTCATTTCGATAAAATTGTACACCACATGGCATAAGTCATCTCATTCCACCCAATACATGTATTTAAACAAAGAGCAACAACTTCCATAAAGCAGATATTATGTCTCATAAGGCAGCGGTCTAGTGCCTGTTGCTTCCCTGGTTAAGGCCACCAGGACAGCCAATATCTCCAGTTCTGTGTGGAATCAGGTGCTGAAAGAAAAGAAAGAAAACACAGCAACAGACTCAAAGAAGAGGATTCAGGAGAATATTTATACGCCCACCCACTGCAAACACCAAAACACTGCAGATTGTTTCTAGGTTTACGGCAGGGTCCTCTAATGTTTTGGATTACCTACATCATAGACAGGTATTTGGCTCAGAATTGTCATAGGTAGACATTTTAGGAGGAGACACTCTCCCACCTGACAGATTTTGTTTTTTAAAGTGACAAAATGCAGCTTTTCTGACATTAAAATAACAATACATAAATAGGATATACAGTATTATACCTCATCAGTCTGTGCCTGTCTCTGTGTGTACATGCTGAAATTGGCGTGATGTTAATGATGTTCAGGACCTGTTCAAAGACCTGTCAAAAACACAGTGAACATCAGCATTGCTTTTTTATTACTGATTGGCTGCGTTCACCGTCTGCTTCTTCAACACTTGTGGTGGCCTTGCGATGACAGTTTCCTCAGCCTCAGGATAGATGATGTTTCAAGGTAGACAGCTCATCAAGATGAATGACAAATGACTGGGTGGGAACTTCATCAACTGAGGGGAGGAGGGCGGGACTAACAATATACTTCCTGTCTGAAATGATGAAATGATTGAGCATATGAGCATTGGGAAAATTGGCACCCATTATCAGAATACTACTCTCAGTACAACATTGAGTCACACTAACTAGTACTAGGCCCCTTTAGGACCCTCTCAAGGATGCTTTAGGGTCTCCAGACTTGACCTTGAGAACCACTGGCAGGGAATATACAGCCCGTTTCAAAAGTAGGTATACATTTTTAAATACATTATTAATACTCCCTGGATTATTAAATATTTGTCCTGTTTCAAGGTTAATATGATCAATTGAAGTTAAAAATGACATACAGTTTTGATTTTCATTATTATTGTTAAAAATTGTACTACTTGTAACTACTTTTGAAACACCCGGTATTTATAGTTATAATAGATTCTGTATGTGCTTTTGGACACACAGCACTTGATTGATTCTTGTGTTGTAACCCAACACAAGTTAATTTTGTCTTTGTGCGTCCTGTTAGCAAGAGTGCATCAGTTAGGAAGGAGAGAGGGAAGGTGAGTGTGTATAACAAGTACGGGAGATTGAAAGGATTTTTACTGGACTAGTGGAATTAAGATTCAGCTCCGAGATATCAATCAACTGAAAGTCCTCCCCGAGAGAGGCTGGATAAATGAAACCAAACTCCTCTTCATTTAAAGCAGCACTAGGCTCCAAATGGCAGCAAGAACTTAACTAAAAAATTTGAACTTCATCCTGAATTTCAAAAGATTTCCCGCCAGTGTCCATACCCGACGCCAGATTTAATTTGAGCATTCAGCGTCTCAACTAGCGGGATGGGATTCTCTTCTTTGTTGCAGCTCAACTCTGTGATTTAGGCTGGTAAGACAAGGGTATTTCTACATATAAATCTTACCTAGAGCAGCTTTAGCAGCGGTAGATGTGAGACGTGTGTGTTGGTGCTGTGGGTTCAGTGGTTCTCATTCACCCAGGAAAAGTCGACTGAGCACACATGCTCTTTTGTGGTTTGCGCCACACTCTTAGACTCAAGAGCACCACCATCAATCAGTCTAGCCATAAGAGCTTCTTTAACGCTCTTTAAGGCGCCGCTCACTGCCAGTAATCTTTATCTCATAATGAGCTGCCAGTTTTAGGAGCTGAGCTTGGTGAGATGCTCTAGCAACTCTTCAGAAGGGTCATGAATGAAATCTTCAATGGTTGCCATTTCAAAGAGGGACTTAAACAAGTCACTCAATGCAACAACTCAATCACAGGTTACAAATACACAACACAAAACACCACAACACAAGAGACCTGAATGTCCCTGTCTAGCAGAGTATCCCCACTCTATAGCACCCGAAAAACTAAAGACATGCCCGTTCACAACCAAGAGCAAACGCCACAAGCGTCCATACTAAAGCAGCCTACAGATACTGCAAAGCGGCATAACTCGAATGCTCTCCCACTAATGGCTATTAACCATAAACAAAAGTAGAACTAGAGACTACCCATCAGCTACCACAGCAGCTCAGATTACTCACTCAAACCAGTACCATTATCTCCAAATGGAACTCATTAGTAATCACAAATGTCCTCAAGACACTAAAAAACTCAACTAGCCTACCAACAAGCTCACATCAATCACTAGAGCTTTACACAAAAACCACTTACCATAAAAGTTAGGGTCATGGACACAAAACACAGTGCCCAATGAATAGAACATGAAACTCACCTAACTGACACCCTACCCCCACTAGACAGCACAGTGACTAAGTCGCTGAGTGCAGTTTCACAATAAAAGATGAGCAACCCCCCCCGGGTACCTGCCTATCCTATGCTATACCTACTTATCTTCTGAGGCGTGCCAGGCTCGGGGCCACTTTAAAAGCCAACGTCAGCACTAGTATGGTAGTGAACAGCTTACCCCCAACAGAGAACCTTGTCTCCACCTAGGATTAGCCTAAAAAAATAAGAAAGGAAAAATAAGAAAAGTGTGAAAATGATAATTAAGTTTATTGCAACATATACATATCTGTGTCGAACAAAAGAGGATGGTGGAGGCTGGAGACCCTGCTGCTGCAGGGTCAGCTGCCAGGACAAAGAGAGAAAGCGTTTGGTGGTGGAGGAGGGGCTTATATAGCCTTCCTGGCCAGGTGTTCCAGTTAGGGTGGCATTGTTCCAGGGCACCTGAAACTCCACAAACAGATTGTCCTATTCATAACAGCCAGTCACTCACAGGGTGTGGGGGCCTTGTTCCAGAACAGAGTAAGGCCTGGACCGTGAGTTTTGAAAGACAGAAATCTCATCTGGCAAAGTAATAGTTGAGCATCAGTATTGATCAACAACCCTATCAACCCCCTGCAGATATATGATGGGCATTTTGTGCTAAGGGACTGTAAAATCATTCAAAATGCACCTTTAAGTCAGTTGGTGTTACAAACCAGCTTAGGGTGAAAAGGTGAATAGTACATTAAAGGTAACAAACACTAAATGTCAAAACAACAATGCTCTAAACTTTCTGGTTCTCAGTGTATTGTCTATATAACAAACCCTACCCATCTGGAAAAACAAGACAGATAAAAAATGACAATTATTTGCAAATATCTTGTGACACACGTCTGCTGTCTGCATACAACAGGTTTTATTTGACACTATTTAAGAGCACACAGGAGCAGATTTCTAACAACTCTTGGTAAAGTTGATGATACACAAAAGTAAGGGAAATATAATACTTGATCACATTCATCAAAAGTCGTACATTTTGCTTAGAGGAAGCAAGAACTGCAATATAAACCTTTTAATCATTAGTCACTGAAGGACCATATTAAGGAGAACTATTTCCTTGTGAAGTAATTCTGAACTAATTCATTACTGATGATTTGACAACATAAAGTGTTTTGGTTTAAGAGAGAAGAACAATTCAACAATGTGAATAGTCTCGTATTGATGGAAATGTAGGAAATAGTTATAAGGTCTTTGCCCTATCCATATTGAGTCAACAATTGTTGGCAGAACTGCAAACTCACATACACCACACACACACACACACACACACACACACACACACACAGCCTAACCATACACTCCTGTAACGGTTTTTCCTATTGTGTGTTATGTCAAGTAGAGTTTATTGTCATTTCAGCCATACATGTAGCACATACAGCCAAACGAAATGTCGTTCCTCACAGGACCAAGGTGCAGAAAGAATAACAGAACATAATACATGACATAAAATACAACCACCATAATAAATAAAAGAATGTAAATGTGAAGTGAATAATACATGGCTCTGTTCCATACAAGCTCCTCTGACTTGCGTAGCGGCCTGTTTTCTCTCTCTCTCTCTCTCTCTCTCTCATAACAGGTTTATCAGTTATCAGTTTTGTACGCTGTTTATTTGGAATTGAGCACAATAACTCTAGGTAGCACAACATTAGCTTAGAAAATATTGCTCGATCTTGATAAAAGATTTGTGCTGAAAAATATTTTTTAGCATTGAGTAAAAATATTAAGAACAAACTACACCACCACAGGTGATAAATGGCTTGAATACCAACAGGTTTTTTTTACAGCTTTTCCCTTTTGGACGACTACGTTACCCACTAACTCGGTGTTGTAAGTACCATACATACTAAGGCAGCTACAGATGTAACACAAAGGCAGGTGTGGTACAATGTGCAATGGTGTGCGAGATGATCAAGAGTTTGGGCACATGTGCAACTACAACTACAACAACTACTCTATTTTTACATTGCCATATTGTCTACATATTTATTTTATTTGTTAAATGTATTTGTAAGTCTTGTAGTATTTTGTATTATCTCCTAGTTTTAGCCACCTTTTCCTTTTCAACCTTAGCATAGTGATTCAGAGCATGCCACCACGCATTTCACAGCACTTTTGAACCACTATAACTGTGTATGTGACGAATAAAACTTTTTAACCTTTTGAACTTTTACCATGCAGCCCAGACACACCCCAAATGGAGTCTTCCATCCTGAAAGCTGCTGCTCTGTTTGCTGTGTCCTTCAAGGTTCCCACCCGTCATGGAATTTCTGGAATATATATTTATATTGTAATCATTGGTTTTCCTATTACAGTTTCTCAATTGATTTGGCAAATTTCTCCAAACTAAGGTCCATACTCTCAAAACAGTTAACACAGCCATCTAAACATTTGGTAATTTTGCAAAACTAATAGTACATTTTCATTGTTTTCACACAAACTATAAAACTACATACATCATTTTGCCAAACATTACAAACAAAAAGTTCAAATTTAATTTCAATTTGCCATGATATCGCAATCACATGACATGCTCAATTTCCAGCATATTGATGTCAGGTGGGTTAGTAAAGCACACAACACAGAAAGTGCTAATTGCTAAATTGTTCACTCAATAATCAGTGCCTGCACTTCATTATGTATAACAGGAGTCACCTGAAGTCCATTTGTTTTTGTGAAAGCTATGGAGCCTGACCAAAGAATGGAGCAAGAGAATGAAAGCGTTTTCAGATCTGTAAGAATGAGAGGAGGTAGAGTAGGTGGAGGTGGAAGAGGAGGTATGGGAGGTAGAGGACATGGAGGAGGCCTGTGGCGATATAGACATGCCAGGGATGGATCCGGCCAGAGAAAACATACTCTGTGATGTAGATGAAATGCTCTGGCCTGACAGAGGTGAAAGGGTGGATGATGAATAAAGTCATTGGTCACAACAGTAAACATGTTTGTGTTTTTTTTCTTTTGAAGAGATTTCATGTGTAAATCAATATCTCTACCTTCTTACTGTATCGTAAATAGACAAACATGATAGCTATGACTGTGGCAGGGGGGTGTGGTTCTCCCAGCAGCTGTGGGCGGAGAGAAGGGGCAGGGGCTCAGCGGGGAGGTAGACGCACCTGTGAGTGGTTTGGCGGATTGTATGGCAATTAACCTGTGCTTAAATCCCTCACAGTGAAGCTGGGTCGAGGCTAGAGATGCCTGAGAGACAGTGGCAGCCCTCAACGACCGAAGAAGCTAAAAAGCTCGTGATTTATGTTTGTATGTTGGCCGATGGGCCCAGACTGTTTTAAGAATGAGTAAAGCCTCTGTCTCTCCTAAACCTCCCTGTGTCTGCTCCATCCATCAGTTCCCTAGTGCAGTGGTTCCCAACCTGGGGTGCGTGCCCCCCACAGGGGGGTCGTGAGGCCTTGGACGATTTGAGGCATATGTTTAGTAATAGTCAAATATTGGTTCAAAAATTCACAAGTTAATGCAAATACAATAGGGTGACCAGACGTCCCCGTTTTTGGTGGCCTGTCCCCGGCTGGAGCTGTCCCCAGAAATGTCCCCGTTTTTAACAGTGCGTTAAAAACAGACCGCAAAGTGAAATAATATTTTACGTGGCAAGAAAGACCGGGCAGCAGAGCCTACCGGTTGACGTCTCAATCGCGTTGTGCTTGTTTTGGCCAACAGAGGGGGCTGCTCGCTAGAGCTATATATATCACTCTTCTTCTACTACTAACTATCAAACGTCGTTTCAAGCCAGGTAAATTACAATCGTTTGACATACTAGCTAGTGATGTTATAATGTCAAAATGTATTATATAGCTAGATAATAGGGTTGAGCCGAATACTCGAATGAAACGAGTATCCGGTACGGATAATGTACTTTTTACGAGCAGGAGTATCATCCGAGTAAACTTTGTCAATATCTGTACTCGTGATGAAGGAAAATCCTCATTGGGTATCTGTGTCCACATCGTTCCGCGATAGGCAGCCACACACGGAGCTGCTCTACTAAACAGAGCCTATACATAGTTCACTGCTGCTGCCGCGCCACGCAACACAATCTGTCCATCGTCACAGCCACTCTGTCCACAGGGATTAACAGCTCGCGACTCTCACTGCTTCTACACCGGTTAGGTTTTCTTCCATCGGCTCGCTCCTACCTCGGTTTGTAAAATATCTAAAGTCAGCCGAGTTACTTGGAGAATTTGGCTGGTACCGGACGCGGTGCTTTTGACAATAATACAGTCGCGAGGCTGAATGCATATTTCCATGTTTGATCGCCAACACGGGCTGTTTGCATAAATCACCCAGGTTCACACCGTCAGTTCATTTAAAAAAATAAAATAAAACCAGAGTAACGATCTAGGCTGTAAATAAATAACAGGCTGAATCTTGCATTGTGTCTCTCTCACTCTCTCTCTGTCTGTCTCTCTCACTCATTCACGCGCACACACACACACGCACACCACATAATTAACATTGTGTTTTACTTTGTGTAGAAATAAAAAATACCGCCCCCCCCCCCCCCCCCCCACAAAATAGTAGTAAAAAAAGGTAGTAAAAAAGCCCTGTGATCACACACACAAACATCACACTGTTTCAGGCTGCAACAAGTTATTTTGAGTATGAAAACTCTAGTTCATGCATTTTACTTAATGTGTTGTGTTCATTGATTGAAGTTTATTCATTCAAGTTTATAAAAAACTTTTCATGGATAACATTAGCGTCATGTTTTCTGTTAGAGAGTGGAGAGGAGGGAGAGGAGGAAGACTGGATAAGAAGAAGAGTGAAGGAGATAGAGGAGGAAAGGTAAAGATATGATTACAGAGCCTGCCAATTTATTATTCCAAACAATGTTTTGAGATAAAATACAAAAATGAGGCAAGCAATGGGAATCTGTTAAGCAAAGTATTTTATCTGATAGTGTACTATTTATTATTAAAGATTGGAGAGGAAGGAGAAGAGAGTGACAAGGAAAAATTAAGGGAGTAAAGAGATTCAAGATTTCAAGATTCAAGAAGTTTAATTGTCACATACACACACGAGGTGTGTAGTGAAATGCAAAGTGGCAATGCTTAGCAGAAATGTGCAAAATAACAGGTTCACACTATTTACAATAACCAACACAATATTTGAGTGTGAGTGAGAGTGACGGTGAAAAGGTAAAGAGAAGGAAATATACAGATTAGGTTGGTATAAGTATATTATGAAGTCACCAATCGCATCATCATCTTATTTCTTTATTATGTTTAGTATTTCACATACTATTGTCTCTGTTTTTTAAAATTTTTTAAACTTCTGCTCTTATTCTACCCAGACTACCAGGACCACTGAATGGCTGTTCAGATTGGATAGTTCTGTCTTGTCTGTCGTGTTGCTGTAATATAGTGCTTGTTAGTGTTGTTGGCTCACTACCCTGACCCTTCCTCTTAGCCTTGCCTATTTGTCGTCAATTATGTGTCTGAGCTCTTGTTTATTGGCTCTTGTTCATTTGATACACTTATTTGTCTTAGCTCTTGTTTATTTGGTTCACTTATTTGTCTTAGCTCTTGTTTATTTGTTCTCTTATTTGTCTCATTTGTTTAAGATAAAGTAGGTTGCTAACTTATTGCACTCTTACCTTAACACTAGTTATGCTCTTAGTTGCTTGTTTAGGAAGGAAATGCACTTACGATTTCTGGTGACTAGTAGTTTTCTTGCCTACCTATGTTGAATGCACTTATTGTAAGTCGCTTTGGATAAAAGCGTCTGCTAAATGACTGTAATGTAAAAAAAATGACTGTAATGTTGTCTGTCATAGTGTGTCTGTTACAGTGTGTCAGTCTGGTAGTGTTGCTTGTCTGTCTTCTCTGTCTTGTACGTATACCTAATTAAATACACTGTATTGAACCATTGTAGTTGGACCATTTTCTTTATTGTGTGTACCATAGTTTCCATAGCTTCACTCACCATGGTACTGTAAACTATGATTTTCTGACACGGTTTACAAAGTTACTTTGTAAAAGTTAGTACCCAATTTTATCAGTCGGCCTGCACCATAGTTTATTACAGTACAACAGTGGTCAAAATACATGAAACCGGAATTGTCCCCCTTTTTTATTTCATAGATAATAACATTGCATATTTTAATGATATATTGACCGCCGAACTGGAAATGTCCCCGGTTTTCATTTCAGAATTCTGGTCACCTTAAAATACAAACTAACAAAATCCATCACTATATATTATTATGTATTGTATACCCTAAAAACATTGCTCTCTCTACCATGAATATAGAACTAATTCAGACAAAAAACGGCCGCTGTTGTATAACTGTCTCGGCCACGCCCGTCTCAGCCACCGTACTCAGTCTCGCACTGTTCGAAACGCAGCTAACGTTAGCAAGAAGGAAAGGGAGCTAGCTAATGTTAAACATTCGCTAACGTTAGCCTACCTGCTGTTTGTGGTGAAATATGTCGGCGAAATGTAAGGGTACTGGCGATTACGGCTCATCAGCAGCCAAAAAGCAGACTTACTTAGATAGCTACATAGGTTTAGGTTTTATGGAGGGAACAGACAAAACTCGACCAGTGTGTGATATGCAGAGAAAGGTTAGCTAACGATAGCATGAAGCCGAGCAAGATTTACTACGACATATCTGTCAGAAACGTCCTTCAGCGCACTTGTCGTCATCAAAACAAAAGCACGCAACAAACTGGACGTTCACAACGACTTCCGACTAGCTGTCACTCACATTACACCTAACATCCCATCCCTGGTTACGAGCATGCAAGCCCAAGGTTCTCATTAAAACAACAAGACAGAAATGCACTCGTTATGGTTATGAAAAGCTGCTCGTGGTTATGCTCTTATGAAAAGGGTTTTTGAATGCACTAAAAAGAATAAAATAAAGAGCAATTAAATGTGGTAGGCCTTTGCCATAAACAGGAATACATTTATAAATGTGAAACAAACAAATAGATGCTGTAAATGCAATGATGAATAATGAAATTGAATTGAAATTGAATGCACTTGTTATTGTTATGGTTATAAAATGCTGGTTATGCTGTAGTTGTGCACTTATGAAAAAAAAATTTTAAGAACTATCTATCCCCTCTAAAAAAGAATAAAATAAAGAGCAATGAAATGTGGTAGACCTTTGCCATAAGCAGGAATACTTATAGGCCTAAATGTGAAACAATTAGATTTAATGTGAAACACTGTAAATGCAATGATGATATGATATGGGGGGATTGTAAAATTCTACCAGCTAATAAATACATGAAAAAAAAATGCTTCTTTTAAGTAGGGGGGGGGGGCTCAGATTGAATCAGGTTTGAGTCAGGGGGGCTCTGAGAAAAAAGGTTGGGAACCCCTGCCCTAGTGGAGCGGTTTTCAAAGTGTGAGGCGCGCCTCCCCTGGGGGGCACCAGAGTGTTTCAAGGGAGGCGCAGAGAAACTCCTGTGTAAAATAAATTAAATAAATTGGTTTTATGTTTTGAATGAAATGTGATTTTTTTTTTTTAAAGACAAACTATCTAAAGAAATAATGGGACAGATGTGTGTTAAATTTGAGGACATTGCAGGCTGTATTACGTTCTATAAATTCAATAAATGTAGCCTTCCCACCCTACTTTGCGCCAAAACGTCAGCATTTTGATGGATGGATGGATTTGATGGACATTTTGATGGATGTCTAGCTAGCTGTTAGCAAAATGAAGAGGTTTCTGACACCAGCAGTGCCACGGCCTGAGCCTGCTGTGGCAATGGCAACAAACCGAAGCGTTGAAAATACGATGAAGCGTACATCAACTTGGGATTTACATGGATAGGATCTAGCGATACCCCACGACCGCAATGTGTCATTTGCAAAGAGGTGCTGGCTAATGATAGCATGAGACCTGCAAAACTTCGCCGACATCTGGAAACTAAGCACAACGAGCTAGCATCAAAACCACCAGATTATTTCCAAAGGAAACTCGAGACGTTACAAGGACAAAAGCGGGTAATTACAGAATTCAGCAAAGCTAATGTCAAGGCCACTGAGGCTTCATATCGGGTTGCATTACGCATCGCCAAAGCAGGTAAACCACACAATATTGGAGAAACCTTAGTGCTGCCAGCTGCCAAGGAAATGTCTTCCATAATGATGGGAGACAGCAGCGGCTAAGCTAGACCCTATCGCACTATCAAACAATACTGTGGCTCGCCGCATTTCGGACATGTCATTGGATATGAAGGAGCAAGTGCTGGATGGCATTCGGGAGAGCTCTTTCTTCGCTCTGCAGATTGATGAATCCACTGACGTGGCCAACTGCGCACAACTGCTTGTATATGTGCGGTACACCAAAGACATGGACATCCATGGGGAATTTTTATTCTGTCATCCCCTGCTCGCCCATATAACTGGTGAAGACATTTTCAACGCCTTGAATGACTTCATGAGAGAGAATGGGATTGTCTGGGCACGGTGCTGTGGCATCTGTAGTGATGGGGCAAGGGCAATGACAGGCCGCCAAAGTGGTCTCATAATCAGGGTGCAAGAACTGGCTCCAGCTGCTCTTTGGACCCACTGCATGATACATCGTCAGGCCTTGGCAGCCAAGAGGATGCCAGATGAGCTGCGTACTGTCCTAAACGATGCTGTCAAGATTGTGAACTTCATCAAGGCACGCGCCCTAAATGCCCGTCTATGTGAGGAAATGGGCGCGCACCACAAACAGCTGCTTCTTCACACTGAAGTCCGCTGCTGTCTCGGGGCAAGATCCTATGCCGCCTCTGTGATTTGTGCGAGGAAGTCCTGCTTTTCCTTTCAGATGCCAAGTCCCCACTGCTCCAGCACAAGCTGACCTACCTCGCCGATATCTTTGAGCGCATGAACGCGCTTAATGCATCTTTGCAGGGTAAGGAGTGCAATGTGTTTTTGGCACATGAGCGGGTGTCTGCATTTAGGAAGAAGCTGGATCTGTGGGCTACCCATGTGGAGCAGGGATCTGTGGTGATGTTTCCCACCTTGGAGGACGTAATGCAGCGGGCAGAGCTGTCAGTGGTCACTGAACACCTGAGGGGATTGTGTCAGCAGTTTGCAAATTATTTTGCAGAAGAGACTGTGAAGGACGAGTGGATTCGAAATTCATTCATGTTCAAACCAGCTTCAAGTGACCGACTGTCCATTCATGAGAAGGAGGCTTTGGCTGAGCTGAGCACTGACCGGGAGCTGCAGCAGAAGATTGGAAACTTTTGGCTGTCTGTGGAGAGCGAAAAATCACGGAAAAATCACTGACAAAGCTCCTACCCTTCACATCCACTTACCTGTGCGAGTCAGGATTTTCTGCATTGACTTTTATCAAGAACAAGTACCGTTCAAGGCTTCAAGTGGAGAATGACCTTTGTTTATTCCTGTCATCAGTGCATCCCCGCATCCATCACCTGTGCGCAACAAGGGTGCAGATCCATCAAGGGGTGTGCCACCCTAACCCCGACTGGGAGACCCTTGCAGGCTGCCCCCGGCTGCATCCTCCGCGGACCTTGGACGGACTCCGCGGCATGAGACGGCCCGCTCCCGCTCCGTCTCTCCGGCTCCGTCTCTCCGGCTGCTGCTGGCTTGCTCTCTCTCTGTTCACAGTCGACTCCCGATCGCCTGTCGACTCTCAGTCACACAGTCAGTCACACAGTCAGCCTCTCACACTGACGCGCACACCCTCACACATCCACACACAGGTTAAAAAGGCCTCAGCTGGAATCAGCCTCAACTGGCTGCAGCTGGTACCGGATCCAGGGAAGAGGCATTCCACCGACTCACCTCTCTCCTGGATCCAATTAAGCCTCACCCCACCCTCCCCCCAGTCTGCCACAATAATATTTATCCACATTTAATTGGCTTGTCTGAATATTTGAATAGGATTGCCACCATTCAGTCTGAGTGCTCGTGTGTGTGGGGGAGTTCTCTGAAGGGAGGCTCACTGTGTTAGATTTTGAAAACACCTGCCCTAAGAGACCTGTCACAATGACATTACCAGAATTTACACTTTCCACGTGTAAAAATGTAAAATATTGCATACTGCAGTATTTGCAAAATTGTGATGAGCAGAGATGTTTTGCATAAAGAAAAGCATTGTTCATCAACAAATTATGGAAAAAGAAAAAAATCAGTTGATGAAAAAAGGGATGGCTGAACGTTCTGATAAACACATTTTAGCATTAGTACTCCTGTGTGGATATAGCTGAATATATCATCTAATCAATAGATGACACGTGTGTATAGTCTGTTTGTGTAACAGTGTAAATATGGTCATGTTAAATCCCTGCACATGGACAACAGCGCCCTCTGGCGATGAAGTAGAGTTGAATTTTATAGATGTACCGACAGAATTCTGGGTAATCCACAGCAGAACTGTACTGGAATGGTCCCTGATAAATCAGTCAAAAAGTAAAGATAAATCACTTATATGTCATGTTCCTTTTAGTAAATTGTTAGAGTATATTTTTTTGTAATGTCCATAAAAAGTTTGGGGTCAAATGACGTCATTATGTTTTTATAACCAAACGTCTAAATCTTTGTGAACATGTGGGTTTAAGCTAGCTAACTCAGTAGTGATGTGCTTTCTTTTAGGAGGGATGATGTTTCTATGAAAAGACCTCACCATTCTAATATTTGTTGTACTCATTGATGCAGGTAAACCAATGTTTTGATATAGTCCTACCCAAGAATACATTTGAACTACTCTGGTTCTTCATGTAGTTTCAGTTTCATCCAGCAGAGTGCAGCAAAGTACTGTTTTCTTTTGGCACTTATGTTATGCCATGATTTTGGTTTATTTCATGTGGAGAAAGAAAAGGATGAGTAGGTAGGTTAGTAGGATGAGGTAATAGTTTTTTTGTTTCAAGAGATTTAATTGAGGTTTGTAACATGTATTTTATTTCCATAAAACAAACTGTAAATGTTAAAATTCACTGTACGATCACAGTAAGCTAGTAAACTAGTCCAGTAGGATATATTCTGGCCATGTTCTGAGTAATCCTCAGCAGAGCTGTACTGGAATGCTGTGGGAGGGCTGATGTTTCTATGAAAAGACCCGACCATTCTAATATTTGTTGTACTCATTGATGCAGACGCAGGCAACATTAAAAGAGACTACTTCTCATGCACCCTAGCCCTAGATCTGAGTGTTTACTTGGGCAGGGATGGGTACCATAGGTCACATTTGGGGCTTGTATGTTGTATGTGTTGGTAAGCCTTTATAAAGCGGAACATCGCCCTGACCTGCCTCTGGAATACGTTCAATTCCCTCGCGTTCCCCATCTCGTTCAGTGACTCTGTCTAAGTTGATTTGCTTTGTGTATATTTCTGCAAGGACATAAAAGGATATGCGTTGATCCTTCTTCCTTACCCCGACTGCATCCCCTTTCCCCACTTCCCCGATGACTCACCCCTGGAGAATTAGGGGGCCGAGGAGTGCCCCTACCACCCCTCCGCCTCTTAAAAAGCGGGGGGCTGGAGGGGATGGAAAAATCCATCCCTCGCCCCCTCTTTCCCTTTTTTTATTTCTTTCATTTATTTTACCTATTTTATTATTTGGATTTTTTTAAATTCTTTTATTCCTCTATTTTCCCTTCCCTTCCCTTTTTTTGGGGCATACAACACTTCCACGCACAGGACCCCCCACGCTGACTCCATGTGTGCCCAGTTTACTGAGGGCTCTGTGCGCTTTGTGTGAAGTTCCATGATGACTCCGCCGCACGGACAGTTGCCTGCGTGGTTAACGGGGAGCCAAAGGCACAGCACTGGCTGGCGCCTGTTATTTCCTTCACCCTCCTCTCCAATTGGTAGCCACTCTCCTACCCCCCTGCTCCCTACTCCTCAGTCCCCCCTTTTTCGATAGTTTTCCCATTCCTCCCTTAATTCTGTCTTTGTATCAATTTATTTATTTATTTATTTGTTTGCTTAATAATATATTCATTCATTTATTTATTTATTTCTTTATTCCTTCCCCTATTGCTTCATTTATTTGTCCCTTCCTGCCCTCCTTTATTCCTCACCCTCCATTCACCCCTACCACCATGCCCCTATATTTTTCCCTCGCCCTTGCCCCTCTTCCCCCTAATCTCCTCTTCTTTCTTTTTCCGTTTCCCCTTGTCACTATTTTTCTCTTTCCCTTTTTCCACTGTTTTCAGAACACCTCTTCAGTAGTGTGCCTCAGGATCCTTGGGTGTTTCAGCCTTTTCAACACTAGACACCCTCACCCTCACAAGATGGCCAGCTGTAGGTTGATCAGACCTCAGCTTGTGTTCTGTCACCAATTCACCTAGCCTTCACACTCACTTCATTCCCTAGCCAGCCAAAACAGTGGTGTGCAGGGAGCAGGGATTGGGAATAGCTCCAAGGAGGAGTGTGCCAGGGACCTGAAATTCGGTGTGGGGGCGTCTCAGGGGCCCATCTCGGCTCACCCGAAATTTGGTGAGGCTGGGCCCTTCGGTTCCGGAGATCCAGCAAGCGGGCCCTGCTGGCAATGGAAGTGGGTGGGCCCTAGCCCTTGGGGAACCTACTCAAGCTGAGATCTTCACCCCGGGTGGTGAAATTCCCAGTTTGAGTGTTTGTGTATGAAAAAAAATCCTTTCTGTAGAATGTGTTCCAGGTGATAGAGGAGTGCGTTTTTGGGTAGGAGGTCCATAAAATTCGGAACCGAACTGCACTTGGGACGGGTAACGTGGGGAGTTTCAGCACCAGTGGTGATGGTGTTCCAGAATGGTTTGGGGGGGCGTTTCCCCGCATGAAATTCGGTGTGTGGGCACCACAGGGGCCCCTCTACCTGCACCATGCACAGATGGCGCGGCCGTGTCTAGACGCCGTCGTGGTAGCTCCGCGGAGATTGTGCGTTTTTTTAGTTTTTGTGTTTGTTTTTAATATCTTTTTTTGCACAAACACATCGGCACTAACATCATACGAACGCAGCACACTTTTGGACATAAACTTTTGCGCAAAACAAAGATTTTTGTCCACTTTTTCCTTCGACCCAGTGTGGCCGGCAGAGATAGTACGAGCGAGCCACAACAACAACAGTGGAGACGCATCTATGGGGAGACGAAGGAGAAAACATCGGGGAATTCGGAACAGACTGAGAGTTCAAGCCCACCGTCCACCTCTGCCCAGCATCCTTCTTGCTAACGTCCAGTCTCTGGAAAATAAGTTGGATGATGTTAGGGCGAGGATTAGATTCCAACGGGACATGAGGGATTGTAACATCTTTTGTCTGACGGAAACATGGCTGACCCCGCTGGTGCCGGATCGAGTCATATGCCCAACCGAGCCCTTCTCTGTTTTCTGTGCGGATAGAACGGAAGAGTCTGGCAAATCTAAGGGTGGAGGGGTTTGCTTCATGACCAACAACAAGTGATGCAACCCCAAGGACATTAAGACTCTTTCTCGTTCCTGCTCGTCGAACCTGGAACATCTGACGATCTCATGCCGTCCATTCTACCTTCCCCGGGAGTTCAGCTCGGTCATCACCACAGCCATCTACATACCACCACAAGCGGACACCGACGTAGCACTATCGGACCTACAGGATGTGTTATGTCGGCATCAGAACAAGCATCCCGACGCGGCTATGGTGGTGGCTGGGGACTTTAATAGGGCGAACCTAAAGAAAGTCATGCCGAACTTTCACCAGCACATTACGTGTGCTACCAGAGGGGAAAGAACGTTGGACCACTGCTATACGCCGTTCAAGAGAGGCTACAAGGCTGTCTATCTCCCTCTGTTCGGCAAATCAGACCATGCCGCCATTTTCCTGCTACCGGAGTATAAACAAAGGATAGCACGGGAAGCGGTAGTGACGAGGGACGTAAAGCGGTGGTCTGACCAATCAGAGGCTGAGCTACAGGACGCTCTGTGTGACGTCGACTGGGACATGTTCCAATCCAGTTCCAGGGATGTCAGCGAGTTTACGGAAGTAGTAACGAGCTTCATAGCAACGCTAGCGGACACCATCGTCCCCACGGTAAAAGTTAGGTCCTTTCCTAACCAAAAACCGTGGGTTGATAGATCCATCTGCGACGCTTTGAACGCCCGCACTGCTGCCTATAACTCCGGTCTTGTATCCGGCAACATGGACGAGCACAAGGCAGCGTCCTATGGACTGAGAAGGGCTGTGAAGGAGGCCAAGAGGAGGTACAGAGACAGAGTGGAGTCGCAGATGGAGTAGCGCGACACCAGACGCCTATGGCAGGGGCTACGGACTATAACAGACTACCAGGGCAGACCCCCCGCAATTGTGAGTGCCGACGCATCCCTAGCGGACAACCTGAACTCATTTTATGCACGGTTTGAGGCTAGCAACAACAGCGCTAGCTCGCCGGCTAACAACAACACTGTTAGCATAGCCGAAGTGAGTTCTACCGCTGGGGATGAACACACACTCTCGGTGACCGAGCACAGTGTGAGGAGGGCTCTGACGAGGGTGAACACTGCTGGTCCAGATGGCATATCTGGGCGAGTACTGAAGACCTGTGCTAATCAGCTAGCTCCAGTGTTCACCACTATATTCAACATCTCCCTGGCTGAGTCTGTGGTCCCCGCCTGGTTCAAGAGATCCACTATTGTCCCTGTGCCCAAGAATGCTTCTCCAGCATGCTTGAATGATTATCGACCGGTGGCCCTCACCTCGGTGGTCATGAAATGCTTCGAGAGGCTGATTAAGGACTACATCTGGATCCTGGACTTCCTGACCGCCAGGCCCCAGGTGGTCAGGGTGGGCAGACACACCTCCAACCCCCTCACCCTGAACACAGGATCCCCCCAGGGTTGCGTCCTCAGCCCCCTACTGTACTCCCTGTACACACATGACTGTGTGGCCAGGTTCAGCTCCAACTCCATCATTAAGTTTGTGGATGACACAGTGGTGGTGGGCCTGATCTCCAACAATGACGAGAAGGCCTACCTGGAGGAAGTTGCTGATCTGTCACTCTGGTGCCAGGACAACAGCCTCCTCTTGAATGTCACCAAAACTAAGGGGCTGATTGTGGACTTTAGGAGGACACAACAACAGAGGACGTACTCACCACTGGGGATTAATGGGACTACTGTGGAGAGGGTGAGCAGGTATAAATACCTGGGAGTCCACATCACTGAAGATCTGACATGGACAACACACACTGACACTCTGGTGAGAAAGGCGAGGCAGCGCCTTTACCACCTCAGGCAGCTGAGGAAATTCAAAGTCTCCCGGAGGATCCTTCAGTCCTTCTACTCTGGAGCTGTAGAGAGCATCCTGACAGGAAGCATCACTGCCTGGTTTGGCAACAGCTCCGCTCAGGACAGGAAGGCTCTGCAGAGAGTAGTGCGTTCGGCCGAACTCGTGAAAACCCGACATTATTAAATGAAATTAAATTCCCTGACGCGTGATTGGTTCGCCATTGCCAGGGGGCATGTCCCAGGGTTAGGGTTAGGTGAGATTGGTAGGCTGTCCCATGGATCCCCCCGCTTTGGCCGACGCCTCAGCAGTTATGGGTCACCACCGGCAAGGCACGGGCCATCGACCCGCCCCGAAACTACCCCGTCTATACTAAGAATAAATAGAGAACATGGATTCTGTTTTTCTTCTTTTGTAGCTTCCGTAGTTGTCTCATCGATGTTGGTCCCGAGGCAAGCCATCAGACCGTAGTTGCTCAACTAAAATCAAATCAAATCACATTTATTTGTATAGCCCTTAATCACCGTTACAGTCTCTAAGGGCTTCACAGTGCCCAACATGTGAAAATAATAAATGGTTAGTACACGACATCCCCCAGCCTTAGACCCTCACAGAGAACAAGGAAAAACTCCCACAAACCCTCACTGGGAAAATTGGGAGAAACCTTGGGAGGGGCTACTCAGAGAGGGATCCCCCTACCAGGACGGTTGGGCATGCAATAGATGCCGAGTTTGGGCAAGCAGCGTATACACAATATATGAAAGTTTATTTTGGTGGGACATCCAGATCTGATGGGGTGGCATCACAGCAACGGCAACTCAGTCAGCGTCATCATAGGACTAGGGGACCATGCAGGCGCCAACACTGCCCAGATAGGAGAACGCAACGTCCGCTCAGTCAGCATCGTCCTAGGAGGGGGGGCCACGCAGACGCCAACTCTGCCGGGCTGCGGCCTGGAACAGATAGGAGACTCACCCACACACACCCAGACACACACTCTCACTCACACAGACAAACATGACCAGCGTCAGTGGACAGGAGCAGGTAGACCAGGAGAATAGGACATGTAGGCAGGATGCTAGTATCCATCGGCAGGACCCTGATCTAGGATGAGCTAACTGGTCTAGCCTTACTCTGAGAAGAGACTGAGCCACTCCCTCAAGGCTGGTCAAATGACAGAGAGAATAAATGGGTTTTTAGCCTTGACTTAAAGACTTCGATAGAGCCTGCCTCTCTGATTGAGGCAGGCAGACTGTTCCATAGATAGGGAGCCCGGTAAGAAAAGGCTCTGTTACCTGCAGTTTTCTTTTTGACTGTTTATAAGGTTTAATCAAATCGGATAAATAGGACGGTGCCATCCCATGTAATGATTTATATGTAAGTAAAAGCACCTTAAAGTCACACCTGGCCTGAATTGGTAGCCAGTGTAATGAGGACAGGATGGGAGTTATATGGTCGAATTTCCTAGTTTTGGTCAGGATTCTGGCAGCAGCATTCTGGACCAGTTGTAGTTTTTTAGTGCGCCCAGTAGGTAAGCCCGAGAAAAGGACATTGCAATAATCGATTCTGGATGATACAAAGGCATGTACTAAAATTTCTGCGTCTGCCTCTGTTAGCATAGGTCGAATTTTGGCAATATTGCGAAGATGATAAAACGCTGATTTAGTGATCTCCTTAATGTGCAACTCGAATGAGAGGGTAGGGTCGAATTTTACCCCAAGGTTTTTAACGTATGGGCTCTGGGAGATTACACAACTATCAAAGTTAAGAGTACTATTCTCAAATAAGTGTCTATGTCTAGCCGGTCCCACAATCAGCATCTCAGTTTTGCTGCCATTAAGGAGTAGGAAGTTTAGGGACATCCAATATTTGACCTCTGATAGGCAGGCCTCTAGTTTTTGGAATCGGGTGTCATCGGTTGGTTTGACTGGTATGTAAATTTGGGTGTCATCGGCGTAGCAATGGAAGTTAATGCCAAATTTGCGAATGATGCCACCAAGTGGTAGCATATAGATAGAGAATAGCAGTGGTCCTAGGACAGAGCCTTGTGGGACACCAAAGTCCATATTGCAACACTCTGAGGTCATGTTGTTGTAAAAGACGTGGTGTGATCTATCAAGTAGGTAAGACCTAAACCAAGAAAGGACTGATCCCCGGATACCAATATAATGTTCAAGACAGTTCAAGAGTATCGCATGATCAATTGTGTCGAAGGCTGCACTCAGGTCAAGTAGCAATAGTGCTGAGGTTGAATTGGAGTCAATAGCTAACAAAAGATCATTTACCACTCTCGTGAGTGCAGTTTCGGTCGAGTGAAGGGATCTAAAGCCAGATTGGAAGGGATCAAGCAGGTTATTTTTTGACAAAAAATCTGTAAGTTGACTGGCTACTGTTCGTTCAAGTAATTTGGAGAGGAACGGCAAATTTGAGATTGGTCTATAGTTCTGAAGTACTTCGGGGTCAAGGTTCGGTTTTTTCAGTAGTGGCTTGATCACGGCCGTTTTAAAGGCGGAGGGCACCGTGCCAGTGGAGAGCGACTGATTGATCATATAGAGAATGGAGGGTCCTAAGATAGGGAATACTTCTTTAAGCAGTTTAGCAGGTAAAGGGTCAAGCATGCAGGTCGTGGGTTTTGAAGACAGAGTTAGCTTGGTGAGAGAGTCTAAGGAAACTAAATCAAACTGTGAGAAAAGACATTCAGCCCGGGGAACACCAAGTGGACTTTTCAGGGGTGAGACGGCACCGCCAGTAGAGAGTGTACTGGTGATCTCATCTCTAATCAGCGTGATTTTCTGACTAAAAAAGGACATGAAATCATTCGGAGAAAACAGAAAGCTATCAGAGGGGGAGGGATTCCGTGTTAGCTTAGCAACAGTGTCGAATAGAAACTTTGGGTTGTTTTTATTTGCACTGATTAACCTAGAGAAGTGTGCAGTTTTGGCTGACGAGAGTGCACATTTATAATTTAGCAAGCTATCATTCCAGGCAAGCCGGAAGACTTCGAGTTTGGTCAATCGCCATTTACGTTCTAGTTTTCTACAGGCTTGTTTAAGTGCACGAGTGTCGTGGGTAAACCACGGTGCAAACTTCCTAGCGTGGTGTTTTCTAGTGACTAACGGGGCGATTGAGTCAAGCGCGTTGGTAAGGCTAGCGTTTAGTTCGTTGGCAAAATTGTCGAGTGAGCCAACATGACCGGAGAGTAGTGCGAGAAAGCTGGGCAGTTTTTCAGATAGTAACGAGGCCGTAGTGGCATTAATACGACGGCTAATATAAGTATCTTCACATTTTTGGCGTGGGAAGATCAATTTGATTTCAAATTTAATGAGATAGTGATCAGATAGGGCGGGCACATAAGAGGAGACCACTAAAGCAGAAACAGGAATGCCACGGGTCAGAACCAGGTCAAGGGTGTTGCCGCCATGGTGGGTTGGTTCATTAACAAATTGAGTGAGGCCGCAAGTATCAATAAGATCTAGGAAGGCCTTACTGAGAGGATCGGTGGAATTATTCAGGTGAATGTTAAAATCACCGATAATGAGAATATTATCAGCTCGGGTCACTAAGTCCGAAATGAAATTGGAGAACTCTTCTAAGAAGAGCGAATAGGGCCCAGGTGGGCGGTAAAGTACTGCTAAGTAGAATGATGGGAGATTCGTAGCTGTAGGGCGCAGAATCAGGACTTCGAAGGATGTAAATTTGTTGTTAGTGTTGGGAGTAAGACTAAGGATAGGGTTAAATATCAGGGCAACACCTCCTCCTTTTTTCGTCTCCCGGGCAACCTGAGAACTAAGAAAGTTTGGGGGAGAAGCTTCAATTAGAGGCAGAAACTCATTTGGCTTTAGCCAGGTTTCACAGAGACCCATCATGTCTAGATTATGTTCAGTAATCAAATCATTGATCAGTAACGCTTTTGTTGACAATGATCTTATATTGATGAAGCCCACAGTGAGGCGTTCAATACTGCTAGAGTTTTTATCAATGTTAATGGCAGTATGCGTGGGTCGAATTTCAATTAAGTTGCTGTAATTTACTCTGGGTCGGTAGGAAATTTGACGGGCGCGGTGGGAGAAAGATACAGTCTTAATTGGAAGGACTATACTGTAATTTTCAAATCGAGAGGTGCCGCTGCCAGAGGATAAAGTAAAAGCAGACTGGTAAAACTCGGTAGATATGGGGGAAAAATGGCGAGGGGGGGGCACAGTCTCAGTCTGTTCTGCTGTAAGCTCTAACCTGGCAGACTCCACACCCTTTCTAGGCCTAGCAGGTTCTCTAATCACCTGCATCCCGGTGAGCTCTACGGACAGATGTCAGCTTTCCCTTAAACATCTATCTATGTTGCTAGATAATAAAGCAGCGCCTACCCCATTAGGGTGGAGGCCGTCAGCTTTCAGCAAGCCGGGTTTGCCCCAGAAGGAGGGCCAGTTATCTAAGAAGACTAATCCCTTTTCTTCACAGTACTTCACCAGCCAGAGGTTGAGGGAGACTAATCTGCTATAACTCTCATCATTGCCCCTCGCGAAAGGTAAGGGGCCAGAGACAATTAATCGATGCCGACACATCTTCCTAGCGAGGTCACATGTCCTGGCTATGTTGAGCTTGGTGACCTCCGATTGCCTCATCCCAATGTCATTGGCGCCGACATGTACTATGATGTTGCTATACTCACTGGGTGGACCGTTTGCCTCTTTCTTACCCTTGTGTCTGAACCTATTGTTCGCCAGCACCCTTAAGTTAGCCTCAATGTCGGTAGCTCTGGCCCCAGGTAAACAGAAAACCTCGGCCGGCGACTCAAGCCTAACATTACGGGTGATGGAATCGCCGATAACTAGGGTGCGAGACAGTCGGCGGGTCCGGGGAGCAGGGGAGACGCGCCGACCACGGGGACTAGCAAGAACAGTGAAACGATTAGCCATCGGTGGCACCGGTGGCGAATCGGGCCGCACAAGTGGTGGCTGGAACCGGCGGGCTCTCCGACGTCCGGAGACCGGGACAAACTCGTCACCCACTGCCGATGGAGCTACACTATCTTCGCTAACGCTCGGGCTACTGCTAGTGCTCGTGAGCCGGCTAGATGGCCACGTATCTAGGCTGTCTGGGGTGCCCGTCTCGTCTAAGGTAATCGGCCTATCCGCTTCTAACTGACGGACACGTCTCTCTAACAGAGACAACCTCTCTAAAACGAGCACACAAGAGGGGCACGGAGAACAAGAAGCCATGCTTACCCTTGCCGGTATGGTTGGGAGACTAGGTCGGGTTGTATGGGGGAGCCGGCAGCTGAGATCGAAAAATACGCTGGTGGAAAAATTGACACGGTCGGATGCAAAAAAACCAAAACAAAGACAAAACAAAGACAAAACAAATAAAGTAAACCGAATCTGTAGTTGTCTGGTAGGATTCGGTGATCTAAAGTTTTAGATGGAGCGAAGTTTAGCGGAGCTGTTTGCAAAACACCGGGCGGCGAGAACGGCAAACAGGAACAGGAACGGCAAACAGGAAACAGGAAACAGGATTGGATTTCTTTCTAAAAGGATCCTATTAAGGATTCTTGAAGATGAAGGTGAAGATGATGATGATGATGAAGAAGATGATGATGAGGAAGATGAAGATGCTGATGCTGAAGATGAGAACTTGCTCTGAAGTCGACTAGTACACTGTTGGCCAATGGTGTTGGAGCGGGTCCTGTTGAGGATTTCAACGTGAGGTAGATTTAATCTGTGTTTAATTCGGGGTTTAATTTAAAAGTTGAAACTGCTAGTTGGAGCGGGTCCTATTAAGGATTCTATAGAGGTGTAGTATGTAGATGTAGTATAAATATTAGTATAGATATTAGTTGTTTTGGATGTATTAATGTATAATAATAATGTATTATTTGGTGTGCGTGTCTAGGAGAGTTTAGAGAGTGGACCCCATGGTTGCGGGTGAACCACTCCCCCAGGTCAATTACCTTCACACTCTCCTCCCCCCCTCTCTCCCCCGGTCTATCAGTCCAGCAGAGTCGGAGGGGGAGCGCATAGCATAACTGATGTTACTGAGGAAAAGACCAGTGGAGATCATCCAGGAGCAGCTAAGTATAGTAGGACGTGTAAATGTCTAGGAGAGCCTAGAAAGTGGACCCCATGGTTGCGGGTGAACCACTCCCCCAGGTCAATTACCTTCACACTCTCCTCCCCCCCTCCAGTCCACCGGTCAGGTAGAGTCGGAGGGGGAGCGCACAACATAACCGGCATTGCCGAGGAACCAGTGGAGATCATCCGGAAGCCGGTAAGTATAGTAGAACGTATAGATGTCTAGGAGAGCCTAGAGAGTTGACCCCATGGTTGCGGGTGAAACACTCCCCCAGGTCAATTACCTTCGCACTCTCCTCCCCGCCTCCGGTCTACTGGTCAGGCAGATTCAGAGGGGGAGCGCATAGCAAAACCGACGCCGTTGAGGAACAGACCAGTGGAGATCACCCAGAGGCAGGTAAGTATAGTAGAACGTGTAAATGTTCAGGAGAGCTTAGAGAGTGGACCCCATGATTGTGGGTGAACCACTCCCCCAGGTCAATTACCTTTACACTCTCCTCCCCCCCTCCGGTCTACTGGTCAGGTAGAGTCAGAGGGGGAGCGCATAGCAGAACCAACGTCATTGGAGAAGCAGGTGAGTAGAGTTATCAGGAAGCAGGTAAGTGATGTGAGTCATATTCTCTTATCCCCTCACCCGGTCCACCAAGTAGGCAGAATCGGAGGGGGAATGTAAGCAGGTAAGTAGAATCTTCCTCTCCCACCGGTCCATCAATTAGGCAGAGTCGGGGGGGGGGGGGAATTTTTTATTTTTATGGTGGAATTAATGTTATTTGACAAGCACGAAAGTGGAGGTTATCCTGGAAGTAGGTAAGTGATGTCAATCATGTAGAAGTCAAGGAGAGCGGATCCCATGGTTGCGGGTGAACTGCTCCACCAGGTAAATTACATCCACATTTCTTCTTATCCCCCCCTCTGGTCCACCAATTAGGCAGAGTCGGGGGGGGGGGGACGAATAGCAGGAATGATGTTGTTGACAAGCAGGTAGTAGAAGATATCCAGAAGCAGGTAAGTAATTATTAATCTTGAAGATGACAAGGAGAGTTTGGGGAGTGGACCCCATGGTGAACCACTCCCTCAGATCAACTAACCCCACACACATTTTTTTCTTTCTTTCTCTCTCTCTTTCTCTCTCTCCCCTTCTCTACTAAGGTCCTCCCTCGGTCCACCAATTAGGCAGAGTCGGAGGGGGAGGGTATGGCAGAATTTATGTTGTTGACAGGAGGTAAGTAGAGGTTTTCCAGGAGTAGGTAAGTGATGTTGATCGTGGAAGCATTCGGGAGAGCCTAGAGAGTGGACCCCATGGTTGCGGGTGAATCACACACTCAGGTCGACTGAATCCCTGAATCACTGAATCACATTATCCTCCCCCCCGGTCCACCAATTAGGCAGAGTCGGAGAGGAAGCGAATAGCAGAGATGATGTCGTTGGCAAGCGGGTAAGTAGAGGTAATCCAGAAGTAGGTAAGTAATATTAATTGTATAGATGTTAAGGATGTCATGGATCCATGATGAGTAGAGGTCAATCCGGGTCAGGTAAGTATTTTTGACATAACAGTTCAAGGGGATTAGGCGGGTGGATCCTATGGGCATAAAGCTAATGGTAATTAAATAATTACATAGTCCCTATTAGGATAATATAAGTGCTCAGAGTAATTCAATTGAATTGTATTGAAGAAATAAGGGAACCTCAGCAGGGTCATGCCAGGATCGAGTCCTTAGAATGGGTCCCAACTCATCTGGAGTTCCAAGTTTTATTATGAGCACATATTACAACAAAAACAGGTGAGTTTTGAGAACAACTATAATGTAACCCCAGGAGAAACATTAGGGCTGGGGGTAATTGTGAAGGGAATTGTAATGATTTGAACAGTAGTAATAATAAACAGTCAACAAGTTAACAAAAGGGAATTTGAACTATTTACAAGGATTCCCCAATTGAAGTGTTAAGTTGGTCCTAATAGATTGAGTGTTTATCTGATGTTGAGGCCTTTAGGGTGTTTAGTGCCTAGTCGATGGATCCACCCTCGTTCCGCTCTTCGTCTTTGGGCTGTAGACCATTCCGGGTTATCCTCCAGGACCAGGCCTCGGAGATGATGAATGCCATGGTCCCGGAAGTGTTGTGCCACGTACTTATCGGCATGTTGTCCAGTCCGGTGAGTGTTACTCCTTATGGTGTATCTATGGGAGTTCAAACGAGCTCCCAGCCCATTTCGGGTTTCTCCCACGTATTGTGCATTGCACAGTGTGCAGCTGAGAAGGTACACGCAATTTTTCAGTTTGTTGCTTTTCGAAGATAGATTGCTCGACCAGGTTAAGGTGTATGCCGTTCCGTCTCCTCTGTTCCTCACTGTCGGTCGTCGAGTCAAATCCAGTGTTTGGGTATTAACCCTACCCAACTTGGTCCGGACTAAGTAGTCCTTAATGTTGGGATTTCTTTTGTAGGCCGAAATGATCTTGAAGTCCCGACCAAGGTCTTCGTCTTTCAGGATGTCTTCGAAATTCTTCTTAAGAATCCTATTAGCCCGCGTCGTATATTGTGAGTATGTCGTGATCAATGGAATGATCTGTCTGTCATCCCTTGTTGCTTTGGGTGTAGGTATTAGGTCTCCTCCTTGAGGGGTTTGAGGTTGGAAGACTTCTTTCTGGATGCGTCTCAGGAAAGATCTGGAGTATCCGCGTGTTTGCAGGGCCTTAAAGAGGGTCCTGGTCGCCCAATGCCTATCCTCCAGGCGGGTACATATCCGATGGAACCTCAAAAGTTGTGATTTGAGGATTCCGCGGAAAGTGTGTTGAGGATGAAAACTCGCTTTGTGTAAAAGGGCATGGGTATCCGTGGTCTTGAAAAAGACCTTGATATCCAAGGTTCCTGTAGCTTGGAATTCCGGGCCCTTGAATGTAGTAGTATCCAAGAAATCCATGCTAGATTCATGAATGATTGGTTTAACCTTGATTGAATGATGATGGGCATTGAAGATGGAAACGAAATCTTCAAATTCTTCTTTCGAGTGGGACCAGATCCCCCAGATGTCGTCAAGATATCGTAGGTAAGTGGTTACATTTTGGAAAAATGGATTCCTCCCAGTCAACCATGTAGATGTTAGCGTAAGATGGTGCAAATTTCTTGCCCATGGCTGTCCCTTTGATCTGAAGGAAGACTTCTCCATTGAACTCAAAGTCATTCTTTAGAAGACTGAGTTCCAAGAGTTGCAGAAGCTCCTTATCCGGTCGTGTGGAATCTGGGTATTTGAGGAACCATTTCTTCACTGCTGCTAATCCTGGGATAGACTCTATGTTTGTGTAAAGACTTTCCACATCCATAGAGAAAAGGAAGCAGGGTTCCTTGAGGGTGAGGCTTTTTACTTTTGACACAAAGTCATATGTATCCTTTACATAACTGTCGTGGCGTGTCGACAGTGGATTTAGATGGTAGTCGATGTACTCAGCTATGTTGTAGCTTTCACTGCTACAATCCGACACAATCGGTCGGCCTCCTGGAATCCGGTTTGGTGTTGGCCATGATTCTGGGGGCTTATGAATTTTAGGCAGTAGGTAAAACTGCCTGGGCCGAGGTGGAGATTTTCCAATCAGGTAAGTATATTGGTCAGTGGTGATGAATTTCTTATTCATCAGTGTCTTGAGGATCTCTTTGATTTGTGTAGCCGAGGTCAAATAGATTGGTTGGGTTAATTTGCTGTAGTATCTAGAATCCTGTAGCTGCCGGTTAGCCTCGTGGACATAGTCCACTCGGTCCATTATGACCGTTGCACTCCCTTTGTCGGCTGGTTTGATGACGATTAGGTTATTTGATCTCAATTCTTTAAGGGCCCTGATCTCCTCAGCCGTCAGGTTCTTGTTTTCTTCCTGGGTCATGAGATGTTTTATGTCTAATTGGTCTTTTTCGATAAGGCTTATAAGTTCCTTGGGAAGATCCGATCTCCTCGGTTCCCAATGGGACGGAAGTCAAAAGGGTGGCCTCTCAATAGGACCCATGCTAGGTCCAAAGTAGGCGCATAGTTTCAGTTTCCGGTGGTAGGTTGTTAAATGAGCTGCCAGTGCCTCCTTCTTCTTGTTTGTGTTCCAGGTCGGAACAAAGGACAGGCCCTTTTTAAGTAAACCCTTTTGTGCTTGGGTTAGGGTGAGATGTTTGGACAGGTTTATAATGTCCCCACCTCGTTGATCCTGAGGCACTGACAGCTCACCTACGCTAAAAAAGACAGCCAATGTTCCCAGATGGCTCTTCCTGTTTGGGGTGTCCAGTGTATTAGATCTCTTTCTGTGGTAAACTTTTCGTGGGCCACCCTGGGGATTGTATTTGGGGTGTTCTTTATTATTGAGTTCAGGTTATTGATGTTCCGCTGGACTTGGTGCGGTAGCCGGCCTGAGCAACGGATCAGGGGTATGTGAATTCTTGCGCTGGGGAAGGTAGCTGTAGCCGTAGTCATTCATTTCCTGATGATCTTGTCTAATTCCCGATCATTGTTGCGTTCCTTATCATTGAGTCCAAACGATAGAATTACCTCTCGAACCTCTGGGGATGTAGGCGTTTTATATCTGAGGAGGTGGATGGCATGAGAGAGTTTTGCCCCGGGATAGCAGTCCACTTGAATTTCAGCATGAAAGATCAAGGGGAGTCGGGAATTATTGGAGTCTCCAATTATGAGAATTGGTCTTTCTTTTTAGGGACCAATTCTTATTCTTGTCGCCGTTGTGGTCGTGTTTCTTGAATAAGTTATCTTCGATAGGATTAGTAAATGAGGGGCCCGATACTTCCGTATCCACTACTACTGTTGTTGGTCTTTTTCTGTTTTCCTTTTCTTTGGCATTACAGGTCTTTCTTGTCTGTCCTGTTTTTGGGACTCTTTGTGGCTGTTGTGGCAAACCTAGTGGGTCCCAGAGGGGTGCATTTCGGTCCGGAGACCATTCTCTTCCATGTTCCTCACCCCAATCATTAGTGGTTGGGGCCATTGGCTTGACTGGTAGCCCCAAATCTGTGTGAGGTGACTTACAGGGTGGAGGAATATCCTCGTTGGTTTGTCCCTGTGGAAAAGGGCTTCTTGAAATCTCCTGGTTTGGTATAAACAATCGGCGTTTTGGTCTTAGGGGGAATCCGGATTGGATTCTGGACAGGTCAAACTGTGGAAGGCAGGCCCTACTTGGGGTAAATTTCCCAGGGGTTAATTCTGGGCTGTAGATATTGCGTTTAGGAGGGCCCTTTGAAAGGGGTCACTGGTCCTCCGAAGACATGGATTGGTGAAGATTCAAGTTTGGGGATGAAGAATCTTTCCGTCTGCATGCTTCTGTGGGTCGATGTTATATAGGATGTTCCGGAATTACTTTCTATTCTTACCAATCTCCTGGTTGGTGACTGGATCAATGGTGTTCCTTTTTTAGGGGGGGGATTGGTCTAGATCATCCCTATTGTTTGAGCTTCGCTTGAAACCCCGGGTTGGAGGAATCAGTGGATCATGGCTTAAGGTAAGTTTTGACTGTTTGCTGTAGGGTACTTGGTACCTTGGTTCGAGGTAACTATTGTATGTCTGTTGCAGGGTACTTGGAATCCTGGTTTGAGGTAAGTCTCGTTTGTTTGCTGCAGGAAACTTGGTATCCTGGTTTAAGGTAAGTTTTGACTGTTTGCTGCAGGGTACTAGGTGCCCTGGTTCGAGGTAAGTCTTGTCTGTTTGTTGCAGGGTACTTGGTATCCCGGTACGAGGTAAGTCTTGTTTGCTTATCTGTTTGCAGGGTACCTGGTTCCTGTAGAACGGCAATAACCTGGCGTTCTATGAGATCGTCAGCTGATGTTTGGTTGATAATAACCGTTCTTTTTCCCACGGAAGGGGAGCGCCTGGGATCCAGGGAGCATTTTGTTGGTGAGGTTGAGGGTCTGACCATTGTTGGATTCCGGGTAATCTCAACCGAACGTCTGGTAGAGGTATTTTTAGGGGGGTGCCCGTGTGGTGTTGGTTTTTGTGTAATTGTGATCAATCTTTGACTAAACCAAACTAAACAAATCATGGTGGGAGTATGAGGTTGAGGCCCTGTTGGTTGTTGGATTGTGGGTAATCTCAACTGAACGTCTGGTAGGGGTCTCTTTAGGGGGTTGCCCCCGTAGTAGTGGTGATGTTCGTCTTTGTGTAATTGTAACCAATCTTTGATGGTTTGATCCGGGAGGTCGGTGGTGTTGTGATGTTGGAGTGGTATCCCCAGGGAGTGGGGTCTCTTCGGGAGAGAGTAGATCCTTAAGTTCAATGGCTGTCCAATGGATTATGCCGTCATTCATTCTAGGGAACTTATTTTTTGACCCATCTTACGGCCGTGTCCCATGGTTTCAGCCAATCAGAGTTAGATAATGTAGGAAGATTCCTCTTGGTTTCGGCAATTAGTTTCATGTAGTGGTCTTCCAGGATTTGCCTTCCTGAATGTGCCCATTCTTTGGAGTTGGCCGTAAGGAGATCTGTCGTTTCCGTGGTGGGGTAGGCCGGTGACATGGTCTTTGTCAGACCGTCTAGAATTTGGAGTATGTGTGGAGGCAGCTGAGATTCTCCTGTGGTTCGCTGTGTCCACCATAGGTGGTAGTGGGTTCTTAGGAATTTATAGATGGTCCGAGTCAGAGTAGCAGAGGTGGTATTCTTGGTCCTTGGAGCCATTTTGTACTGTTCAAGAAGATAAGAGCAGAATTCCATGATCATAAGTTGAGGTACTGTGTAGTGTAATCATAAGTATTCTTTTCAGGTTCAAGAGTATGGAGGTTATTGAACTGGAAGCGGTATCATGAGACTAAGGGGTCTCCCAAGGAGAGTGGAGGCACTGGCGGGTTAGGTGGGGTTGGTAAGCTGTCCCATGGCTCTCTCCACTTTGGCCGCCGCCTCAGTAGTTTGATGGAGAGCCACCGGCAAGGCACGGGCCATCACACCACCCCTGAGATTCCCCCGTCTCGATTTAGGGTTAGGGTTAGGATTAGGTGTGGTTAGGTGAGGGGAATCAAAATGTCTGTCTGCCTTAGGGCCTACAGAATGCACGGGCACAACAAACTAATTCTCTTTTCTTTCTGCTTCCAGGTCTCCAGAAGAATCAGCATCCGCCATCCACCCTTGGAGAATCTCCAATTCGGATTACAGGTACGTATTCGGGTAAGTATTCAAATTTACTGTACTTTTTTAATCCATCAGGTTCTACTGGATCACAGGTAAGTATTTTTCTCTTTCAGGTCTTCGGGTAAGTATTAACTTTTTGAGGATGTGAGCGGTCCAAAAAGGGGAAGGGGGGCAAGTCATAAGTGCTATAGGCTAAGTGCTCATTGTTGGAGGCCTAATAAGCATGCTAGGTCTCTTACTCCTATCCACACACACACACACAAAGTAAGTGCATAAGAATAACCTGTTTCCCTCCTCCCCATAGCTCCCTCTACTCCCGTCAGAGGATCCACTCATTCCAAGTAAATATTTATACTTCATTTAGGCCACTAGGAGAAATCGTATTTAATTCTCTAATCCAGTGCCTTTCCCTGCTTATCCTCTGTCTTTGAGACCAACATGTCCCGGATTCCAGGCCTGCGATTAAAAGGTTCGCACTCCCATGGCTCCTGAAGTGCTCATATAGTACGGTAAGTTTATCGGTTCGGTTTATCCTGTAGAGGTGCTGTTTCAAACGTTCCCGTAATTGGTTTTTAGTTTGACCAATATACCATTTTCCACAGGCCCCACATTCTATCCCGTATACCAGATTTTTTGATTCCAACCCGAAGACGTTCCAGACTGGCGCACTTCTTCCCGTGTATTTATTGGTAACATATTTTAATATTCTAAAATATTTCCTAAAAGTATCTTGTTTCTCGCTCTTTAAAGATGCATGTACCAAAAGATCCTTTATATTTTTGTTCCTTCTAAAAGCAGCTATGAGTCTAAAATCCGTCAATGGTTCCACCATCTCCTGTATTCTTTTAAAATTAGTCTTAACTATAGTGTTAAGTTCCACCGATGATGGAGAGAATGTCGAGACAAAGGGGATAATCTTTTTATTTTCCTCTCTTTCCACAGGTCTAATGTCCCTATTAAAGCTTTGTTCTACTTCAGCTTTAATTGTCCTAAGGAAGGTTCTGCTGTACCCCCTCGGTCTAAGGGCCTGGAAGAGGGTCCTAGTTGCCGACTGGACATCAGCCGCTACTGCACAGATCCGGTGGAACCTTATAAGCTGGGATTTCACGATCCCCCTATAAGTATGCCTTGGATGGTAGCTGGATCTGTGTAGTAGGGCATGAGTGTCTGTCGGCTTAAAGAAGACCCTTGTCCCCAGCTTCATGTCCCCATCCTCCCCCTTCATCATGTATACCTCGGTGTCCAGAAACTCGATTTTCTCAGGCTGTAAGTTGTACTTCACCGAGATCGATTTGTGGTGTCCATTCAAGACGGTGATAAATTCTTTAAAATCAGGATTAGGTTTTTGTTATAATATGTTTCTGATGGCTAAAAGCCCTTGGGGCACTGGCACACTCCTTCCTGCCTACTGCTTCCATCAATTTTAAATGTCCCTTAGGTAGGTTTCCCAGAATCGGTAGTTATTTTATTTCTATAGACTTATTTAATGTTAAACCAACTGATAAACAAAAAGAATAATAAATACATTGATTACAGATGAGACGGATGACAGAGTATGGAGGAGTTTTTTTATTTTTTTAGGTATGTCTATTAGTTTACTTTCTGGGGCTGAGGAGGATGAACGGTGCCCCCCCCAGCCGATGGCTTGGAGGCCCTGTGCCCCCTGCTCCAATCCCAAGTGGGCTTACCTAATGGTATGTGAGCTGGGGGGCCTACATTGTTGTATGTCCCCCAGCTCCAGAGGCAGAGGTGCTATGTGTGGGAGGGAGGGAGGGGCGGGGGGGCCCACAGTCCAGAGGTGTATTAAAGGCCCACAGTCCAGAGGTGTATTAAAGGGGGAGCCCAATGCATAAGTGCTGCTGGTCATAAATATACATATAGACTGACAAAATAAATATTGATTCCACAGACATAAATATATATACACGCACCCACAGAAATACACATAAATAAATAAGTCAATAAATAAGGTGCAAGCACGCAAAAAGTCAAACAGCAGTAAAAACAGGCGTTTATAATAAAGTAAGTGCAAATCAATGAGTCAGTGCAATTTGTGGGCTCCCCTGTCCTCTGGTCTCCATGGGTTGGGCCCCCCCTCTCTCTCTCTCCCTCTCTCCCCCCCCGGTCCATTTATTGTTTGATGTTTAGGCCCAGTGGTGTGAGTGTTTTGATCTTTTTGATCCACTTGGACTCCACTGCCTTCCTCTGTCTCAGGGACCAACCCGCTCCCATCTCCAGCCCCGCAATCCTCAGAGAGGAAATGTCATGGTGGTTGAAGTGCAGGACGAGCTGAGTGCTCGTCCTGCACTTTCGAATGGAGTTGATGTGTTGTGTGAGTCTGGTGCGAATAGACGCACCAGTCTCTCCAATGTATATTTTCTTGCAGATCGAGCAGGTGATGGCGTACACCACATTCTGACTCTGGATGTTGAATTTCTGTGTTATGGGGCTGGAGGTGAGAGCGTACGGGTTCTGGATCAGGGGCAACTGCTGAAAGTATTGCTGGTATGAGTCTGGTTTGTGAGTGGGAGTGTTAGAGAAGCGGGCACGCACCAGTATGTCCTGTAAATTTGGGTTTTTCCTATATGCCGAGATTAATCTAAATGGTTGTAATGCCGAATTATTGTGTTGATGTTTTGTGAAAATGCCCTTGATTTTAGAATGCACCTTCCTGGTCTCATTTGAGAAGGTGCTGATCAATGGGATGATTCTGTGTTGCTGCTGTTCCCTCTCTATAGCTGTATGGCGCCCAGCCAGGGTATAGTTCCGGGTAGGGTTTGTCCATTCAAGGTCAATGTAATCTGGAATGATTCCATAATTCCAACTCACTTTCCTATCTACTAAACAGAAAGATGGAATCTGGAATCTGGAAGTGGCCTCTAGATGGCAGTAGAACTCGATCATTCCAAAATTCCAACTTTGCTTCCAAATTTTAGCCACTTCCAAATTTCAATGTAAATAACAGTAAAATAGCATGTTTTGCCTAATTTAAGGTATAAAGTCATATTTTCCTATTTTTAATGTTTTTTTAAACTGAACATACATCAAAAGTGTATAGCATGCCATTGTCACCCAAAAGCTCAAATAGGGTATTTTTGACCACATTTTTTGCAATGTATTGCCAAAAATCTCTTGTTTATCAGGAAACCCTTTAGAATCACGGAGGCCTTTCCTAAGATGTCTTGTATGAGGTCCTACAACCAAGTATGGCCAAGTTGGCCTCTTTGGAAGAATTGATCAGATAGGTGTAAAAGGCTATGTCTCTTCTAAAGTCTGCTGAAATCTGAACCTGTTCGGATACCAAAAAGCTGAAAAATCGAGCTACAGGTCTGATTCCGATAAAGGTGATACTGCTCCTCCTGAGCTTTCGGGAACTGTGACTCCCACGTCTCTAGCCCTGGCCGTTTCAGACTTATGACCTTTCAAAGTTGACTCGATAAAGGAGGACACTGCTGCCATCTTCTCTTCCAGGCCTTTCAGGCAAACCATATCCCATGGCTCTATCACCTTTTGTCACAGAGTTTGGTTGGAAGTGACCACACCCACTTAGGGCTGACATATGTGATAAAAACTCTTTGAGAGCTTTCCGACAGTGTCTTTGCCTCATCCGTCAGTGCTTCCCTTACGGAGATATAACACTTAACAAGGTAAAAATTGTAAACTTTTGACGCCTTCTAGCTCCACCCACAAAGGGCGGAAAGCAACGGTTCAAAGAGTTCCTGTCCAACTCATGGAGGCCTTTCCGTCGATGCCTGGCTTGTGGCTCTACGACCTAGTATGGCCAAGTTGGCCTCTTTCATCTAATTAGGCAGGAAGGCCTGAAAGACCTTAAAGGGGGGGTATTGTACTAATTTGGGCTATTTAAAACTGTTCCTGGGGCTCTTGAAAAGATGTTTGTGAAGTCTATATCAAAAAAAAATCCTAAAACCAGCTTCTGTGGTGTGTGTTTCAGTCTCTCATTTTCTCCATTGTAAAGAACAGGCTGTTTTGAGGGGGTGGAGTAGTATGTAATGAGCATGTGCTCTGATTGGCCGCCTCACGACCAATCAGAGCACGGAGTGAGGCGACCAATCGCCTGGTGGGGGCGGGAGCAGAGCGCCCATGCTGCTAAAGGGTAAACAAGCCTGACTACGTTAACCATGGCGGCCGCTCCAGAAGCAACACTCAGTGTTGCAGACTCCGGCTCAAACATGTCCAGTCTCAGACCGTACATGTTTGAGCCGGAGTCTGACCCAGAATGGGAAGAGGCAGCTGAGGCAGTTCCACTTACAAGAACCCAGCAGAACGTTTCTCAGTGGTAACAATTTCGTGTAATATTGTACTTTAGTGCGTGCGTGTGTTTTGCGTTTGTGTGTATGTGGGTGTGTGAGCTACACTCTCTGCTGTAGCGGTCTGTTTATGGCTCATGTCCATAAGCTTATTGAATACAACTTGCAGACAAGCTAGGATTGACAATTTTGTTGAGCTAGTTAGCCAATATATTATTGGATGCAACCTATTTGCATCCAAACACCGCAGCGCTACGTTGTTTGGTATACTGTAGTCATATTGAGTGAATTTTCTGCACTACTTCTCGACAGGTGTACTTGTAGAAATTGTGCCACAATGCCAAGTGAAAGAGAAAACGTGTGCTGCAGGGAGATCCAAACGGTGACTTGTGATAAAAGACATTCTATCTTCCGTGTAATCAATGTAGTGTTTATGAAGTTTGGAAAATCCCTGTAGACTTACCGTTTCTCACTCACTTCGGCGAATGAATGAAATCCGAGAACCACCTACATGTATGGTGGATCATAGGGGTTTCGGCAATGTTTGCTTGGACATGTTCGTCCTCCAAATGTCAGCTAACCGGTATAGAGCAGACTATGGGCGTTTACAGCATAGGCAAATGGCAAAGTAAGTATTTTAGTTATTCTATGCATGACACAATTTCTCTAATAATCATAACCAATGGATAATACTGTGCATGACAATAAAAATGAGGACAGTAAGTGTTTGCATTCGGGGTTTATTTATTTCACGTCAGCAGAAATTACATTGTCAACCGATCAATAGCAAACAAAACATGTGTTGTGATTTACTGAAGTACTTCTCTAATTTTAGCTGTACTGTTTTAGCTGCATGTAGCCCATCATCAAAATTGAATATATGAAGTATTATAACTATCTAGTGTTCATGTGCTCACACATGTTCTCTCTTGATAAGTTCAGGGTAAAGACATGTCTTTAATAATTGGTTCCATTGATTATTACATTGTCTACAGGAGCATGACAATTTGTCCTCTTTGATATTTTGAAATAATTATTAGATTCCTATAACCCACCTAACTCCCGACCAGACCACACTCACAAAGGTGGAAAAAAAAAACTTCCAACAGAAACAATACTCTAATCAGAATATTTTTTTTTATTCACACATGTACCCTCTTCTCAGTCGTTACAGGTTCATAGCATACAGATGCTTCGTCTGGTGGTGCTGGGGCTACCTAGGCCGCAGGGTCAGGGTTGTTTTACCGGCCTGTGTGGTGCAGCGGATACGCCGTGAATTCCCTGACACCAGGGGCGAGTACACGGGGTTCAGACCGGCCCTTTGACTGAAGCAGGACACAAAGTAACTTGTAAAGTAAAAAAAATGTCACTACCTCAATTTTTCATTTGTTGTGTTTCAATTGTACTAGGAATTAAGAATAATAAATGGGTGTGTGTGTTAAACATATGGAAAGTTGTGTCTGTGTTCACTGGCTTGGATGTGCACTCTCCGTTCTTGGCCTTGGGAAACTTCCGCGTGAAGACCGGGTCACCAGCAGATGTTGTGGCTTGGGGATGGTCAGCATCTTCAACCCAACACATACAAAGCTGGGGTGCATAAAAGAAGAGAAATACATGTTATTTCTCACCACTCAAGAAAAAGTGTTAGCACTTGTGTGGCGCTGCGTATATGCTGCAAATTACCTGATGCCGAAGGCATGTACATGGGGTTCAGACCGCGTCTTTATTGAAGCGGGACACGAAGGCTGCAATTACATCCTCCTTTGCTGGTCTCTCGTACTGGGCACATAAGGTCGTCTGGGACAGGGATCTTCAACAATTCATTAGAATATGGTTGAGGGTCCTGTAACACGTACTCAAACAGGAGGTCCATCAGCTCATCTGTATAACCTGTATAGTAAAGTAAAGTTATGAAAATGCCACTACCTCAATTTTCCATATGTTGTTGCCTTTCAATTGTTCTACTTAGCAGTTGTGTATTTAGAATAATAAATAGGTGTGCGTTAAACATACGGAAAGTTGCGTCCGTCTTCACTGGCTTTGCCGTGCACTCTCTTCTTGAACTTGGGAAACTGCACTTTGAAGAGTGGGTTACCAGCACGTGTTGTGGCTTGGGGACGGTTAGCATTTTCATTGAAATGCATGGCAGACAGGTAAAGCCTAAAAAAATAATAAGAATTTTAAAAAAGGAATAATTACAGTACTTGCATAGAGCACATATATAAAGATGTGTTGAGACAGTGTAATATCTTGTTTACCTGCACAGCATTCCCAGAAATGGAAAGACAACATTTTTTGGAGCAAAGCGCAGGATGACACTATGGTAAGACTCCAGCGCTGAGGTCTGATGGTGAGGGCTCAGCTTCTCCACATCCTTTAGGACTCTCTTGTTTGTTAGTGCCTTCTCAAGCTTATACAAAGCTGGGGTGCCTAAAAGAAGAAAAGTACATCTTATTTCTTGCCACTTATGGAAAAGTGTTAGCAATTCTGTTTCAACATACATCAACTATTATATCATAAATGTAAAACTCCTAATCAAAGAATAACATAGGGTGTAATAAGGAAACCTGAACAAGCCCGTAAGACACGTTAGTGCAATGCTTGAGTACACACCTGCTGTCAACCATTTGCTCTTGTCTCTTGAAATGCGTTCTGGATGCAGACACTTTGGGAAGATGGGGTCTTCATGGTTGTGGATATCTTGCACGTGGTTGACAATTGATGTCCACTTTGCCACCCTCTCTGGCCCAGTTGTAGAAGAAGCTGCAGTCCAGTAGATGTGGTTTTTGATACTGTGCTGCCACTTCTTCAACTGCGCACAGTCCTTGTCTTTGGAAATCTTTTCCAGTCGCTTAGACAGGCCTAATAATGTAGAAAGTAAAATTTAGTGCAACTCCTTACCTATTTTAATAAGATGTTTTAGTTTTCTTACTTCTTCTTACACACCCAACAAGCCTGTAGCTAACGTTAGCCCCGCTAGCTCGTTAGCTAACCAGCAGTCGAATATACTAACCAGACTACTTTACCAAGCAGACACGTTCGACAGACTTATAAAACAGACACTGGTCCCAACAAATAACTTTAACATGAGCCCTGACTCCAACCAATAACTTTAAAAGATGTGTCCTGACTCCAGCTTTAGTTTTCTTACTTCTTCTTACACACCCAACAAGCCTGTAGCTAACGTTAGCCCCGCTAGCTCGTTAGCTAACCAGCAGTCAAATATACTAACCAGACTAACTTGCAAATTATATCAAAACATGGTGACACTTACCGGTTCCAAGTTTGCAGATGGGTCACGTAGAGTGGGAACTGCTCCATCTTTAAGCTTCAATTTAGTTGATAGTCCTGCTGTGAACTGGCCATAGTTGCTGAAGCAGTCCGGCGTGAAGTGGTTATCACACACAAACAAAGCTGGGCTAACTGTAGCCGGGACGTCGCCGTTAAAAATAAAATTAATCCACTCCGTCCTGGCATTTTCGCGTGTTGGGATTCTGTGCAGGGATCTATGTTGCTGGCTGCATCCTAAAACAGAACAACTCTTGCTTTGGGCTCTTGCAGTAGACATGTTGTTGTTGTTGTAGCTCCAATGTTCGCAATGTAAAAACAGCGGCGCTGCCGAGAGCTGCATTTTGAGACGACGTAAATGGGGGGGGTTGTTCACCTGGGCGTGGGCATGCTCTGAGAGGGGCTGGACTTGTTCCCTATGTCGTCCAAAGAAACCATTTCTGAAACGGGCCGTTTTGCTCCTATCTTTGGCAACGTTTTGGGAAAAAGGAAAATACAGAAAAACGGGTTGACTTCCAGATTTCAAATTTTCTCAGCTGTTTAGGGAAGTAATTTCCTGTAGAACATATATAAGCGCTAGGAATAAACGGCTTTCCATAATATGGGCCCTTTAAGTCCCACAGGCCTGGCTGCAGTCAAAAATCCATCGGGCGCCGAAATATTGACTTTGAGATACGGGCTTGATTTTGACATATGTTACAGAGCTCTGCGAGAGGCTTCGGGAACCGTTCCCCCCACGTCCCTAGCCTTTGGCATTTCCGAGTTACGGCCTTCCAAAGTCTAAAGGTCAAAAGGTCACTCTGGAAAACTTTGCACAGTATTTCTGGTGCTCGTTCAGCCATACAAAGAGATAGAGACTTGAAACCACTTTGGTGTGAAACCTGGCATCCCTCCGATGAAGTGTGTTGATTTTGGTCCCTCTGGCCCCACAGGAAGGACCTCAAAAGGGCCCCCAAAGTCAGGGGGGTCGCCTGCTTTATGTAGATTACATTATGGAAGCATTCAGTAGATGTAAATAGATGAAAATATGGAAGGAAGCATTTCCATCCCATCACCTGAAGTACTTGAGGGAAGAGGATGCTGAGGGCACTTTTGCATTCCTGTAATGGAGGCCTTTCAGGCGCACCCCTTCCTGTGTCTCTATCCCCTTCCGTTGCAGAGTTTGAACCAGAAGGGCGCCACCTAGCCGGCGCTGACATATGTAATAGAGCTCTCTGAGAGCTTTCCACCGGTCTTTGTCCCTCATCCCTCACTGCTTCCATTAAAGAGATATAGCACTTAACGAGGTGAAAAATCTCAAACTTTGGCGCCCTTTGGTTGCAGAGTTTGGTTGGGAGTGGCCACACCCACTTGGGGCTGACATATGTGATAAAACTCTTTGAGAGCTTTCCGACGGTGTCTTTGCCACAAAGGGCGCAGAGTGACGGTTCAAAGTGTTCCTGGCTCAGCTCATGGAGGCTTTTCCAAAGACGTCTCGTTTGAGGCCCTATGACCAAGTATGACCAAGTTGGCCTCTTGGGAAGAATTGATCAGACAAGTGTAAAAGGCTATGTCTCTTCTGAGGCCTGCTGAAATCAGTACCTACTCGGAGGCTGAAAAATAAAGTTCGAGCTATGGGTCTGATTTTGACATATGTTATACTGCTCCCTCTCAGCTTTGAAGACCATAGATCAACATTTGACTCACTTCCAAAATTTTGAATCGCAGAAAACACGGCCATTTTTCAAGGGTTTAAACAATCTGCACATAAACTGAATTTAAAAAATGATAGAAAGTGTGGGGTCATGGATATTTAAACATTTCATAGTCATTAAGTTGTAGTAAAAATAAAAACATAACTTCCAGATATCATATTGCTGTAAATAGATTAAAAATTGGAAGATTAAAAGTTGGAGTTTCTGTGTAACAGGAAGTAGAAAAAAAGATATATATACCAAATTTAAATTTACTCCATATTGTGCTTCCACATTTCAATATATAGTATAAGGCATGCACATAGATTAGAACTTGGACTTCCAGGTCAACAGGAAGTAGAAAGACCTACAGCAGCATCAACCGCATGGTGAGTAAGGGTGAGGTCTGTTTATTGATTTTTCTTGTACAAAATGTGTTGAAACTTGTATCAGTGTTTCACTATCA